>OEYX01000005.1:0-521818 GCA_900242705.1 Ustilago sp. UG-2017a | reverse complement strand
CTGCTTCCACTTCATCGAACACATCTCGCAGATGTTGGTATGGCTTTGGTATGTCTGCAGCCGTCACCACCTTGTCCACCTCTACCTCCATCTCTACTCCTTTGTCTGCGCCTGTAGGTACAAAACCAAAGGCCGGGAGCGATGATGGTGGCTCCTCCAACAGCATGAATCCTATGGGTCCATCTTCCAGAGCTGCTTGCAGTATGCGCTCTGCTGAGACAAACTCGTTTCCATGAAGGGTGGGTCTCCTCATGGATGGGTCCCCTGCTCTTGCTGCTTCAGGGGGTCTCTTCGGGGGTCGGTCCTGCTCCTGAGTCTTGAACTCCAGCTGGCCCGTATCCCATTGTATGGTGGGCTTGAGCTTCCTTAGCTCAGTGAACCCTAGGATAAGGTCGTAGTCGGCAGTGTCGGCCACTGAAGCTTCGACCACACCCAGATTGTGTGCACCAATAGATACCTGCATGCTTGCAGAACTATTGATGGAGAGTTGGTGTCCGGTGACACCATGGATCGATCTTGTTTTTGTAGGTTTTGTGGGTATTTGGTACTTACTGATGAAAAGAATCTGAGACTATAGACAAACCAGCGCCGGTGTCTGCCAGTATCCGAGCAGGATGGTTCTGAACCATTCCTGAGAGCTCCAATACTGCTTTCCCTCCGCTGGTGGCGAAGCATACTCGACAATCTTGATATATACATAGTGATGGCGAGGAGGTTTGTAGAGCAATGCATGCCATCAGTGCATCACCCCACTGGCGTTTCCCTCGTCGTCGTCATCATCTTGCTCGTCCTCGGTGATCGGAGTCCATATGCTGCTGATAAGGCCGGAGGTCCATGTCCTCTTGCTCCGGCTCGGTGTTGCCCGGGGGGCTATCTCCGGAGTCAGTGGCCTCGTCGAAGGGGTCCTTGGTGATGACCATGACCTTTGGTCCCATAGGTCGTGAACCTAGGGAGTCTACCCTCCTGCTAGGGCAGTCCTTGGCCCAGTGTCCGATGCCTTTGCACACATGACAGGTGTTGTTGCTGCCCCCTGATGGTGCCGGGGTTCCTTTCGGAGCTGGAGTGGGTTGATGGGGAAGAAGACGGTTGTTTGAGTGTTGTGTGGGTTGTCGGGCTGGATAGGGTTGTGGCGGTTGATAAGGTTGCGACGGTTGATAAGATTGCAACGGTTGATAAGACTGAGCCGGTGATCGAGCTGAATAAGGTTGCACAGCCGATCGCCGAACGGGAATTGAACTCTGAGTTAGCCGAGTTCCTGGAGATGACGCATTGTTTGCTTGCAAGTGTCTAGCCGAGGCCTGCTGCAGCAGCATTCTTTGTCGATCGATCTCTTCGACCTCCCGGAACCACTCCCATAGTTCCTTCGGGGGGTTCCTTTCGAACTTCTCCTGTATGCTGCGAGTAAGGCTTCCTCTGAAGAGGTCGATGGTTAGCTCATTGTCTCCTAGGTTGACCTGTCCTTCCAAGTCTCTGAACTGCTCTACGTGTCGTGTGGCAGCTCCTGGTGCATCGCTAGTGAGTCTGAGAGCTAGCAGCTTGTTGTAAGCCTCCATCCTAGCATTCCGGGGGTTGAACTGTTCAGCTAGTCGTTTAGTGAAGAACTGCCAGTCATTGAATAGCCTCCCTTCTCTAGCTCTATCAAAGCGTAGCTTTGAGGTCCACCACTCTCGAGCAGTACCTTCCAATTGAGAACCCAGGTGGTTGATCATCTGGGTGTGCTCGTACACTCGATTGAACCTAAACCAAGCTTCGGCTTCTAGAATGTAGATCTCTATGTCTCGGGGATTGAACTTTGGGAACGGGGTTGCAACGGGCTTTGAACGTTCTGTCATGATGCTTGCCTCCTCCTCCTGGTCCATGGTATATGGGTCCATCCGGTTACGGTTGTAGGGGTCCACCCTGGTCTTGAGATACTTCGGCCCGGTGGGTGAGGCATACTTCTCATAGTTGGCCTTGGCATGCTCATTCAAGTTGAATGAGACTGAGTGCCTTGGTCGAGGTGCTGGAGTAGGAGTATTGGGGTCTCCTAGCATAGAGTCATCTCCTCCTCCTGCCCAGTCTTGGTCTTCTGAGTGCGAGGGCTCAACTGTCTCCTCTCCACTCAGGTGAGCTCGTCGGAGTCGTTCCTCCCGATGGCTTTGTCTGGACAGCTCTAGCTGAGCTTCCATTAGTGCTAGTAGCCGGTCTAGCTTGCTGTTAAGGTCTTGGTCCGTCATGGTGATCGTGAGGAGCTGCTTGAACGATCCACTCTAATGTCAGGGGTCGCGCGCCTGAAACCCAGGTCGGTCTGTCGAGATCCTCGGTGACTATCCAGCTGTGCGACAGCTATTGTCTTGGTCTCGGTCTTGAAGAGCTAGTTGCTCGGCGACTATCAAGTTGCGTGGTGACAGCGGGTGGCGTTTGTTGTATATGTTATTGTAGGTTTCGGCTGACCTCTGTGGACACTCCATTCAGAGGTGGCTCGGCACGATCAATATTGATATGAAGGTTATGGTGACACCAAGGTCTGGTGTGAGTGTTGATGATGACGTGGTTGATGGTGTTGGTGATAAGGTTGGTGAATGTCGATGGTAATGAGGGTGATGGTGTTGGTGATGAGGGTGGCGTCAACACGAGTGTCCAGTGTGCTGACTAATGCTTGGAGTGATCCCCGGACCGCAGTGGACTACTGCCTTCGGTTCTATCTATATCCGGACCGCTAACCTGCTATGGGTGCCTTCGGACGTCAGGTAGTGGTGATACAACACACACACTACAATGAGGAGCAATCTTGATAGATTGCTGCTATGCTGACTGTAACTAATGTATACTTATGCTGAAGTGATAACTAGTTATATGGTGAGTGTAGAGTGGATGAGGATCCACTCGACCTCTGATGACGAGAAGGCATGGTTATATACCTCTTCACAGCATCGCCAGCGACACTGCTCCTGCTCTCTCTCTCCAGAGAGTACCCTCTTCGTCGAGTACTGTACAGGGGGGCCCTCTAGCACCACTCCTGTCCTCCTGAGCTGTGTCGACTCCTTCGACACTGCTCCTCCTCCTTGCTTGGCACCCCTGTGCCTCCGGAGCGGTGTCGACTTCTTCGACACTGCTCCTCCTCCTCGGACCTACTTGCCGGTCGCCTATACACTGCTCCTCCTCCTTTGACCGGTGATGGTTCCTTTGGCTCTTATCTCTCGAGCCCCTGAGTGGTAACCATCTGCATGCTCCTTGAGCTTGGTCCTCCTCTTGGCGGCGCCTGCTCCTTGCGCTTGGTCCTCTTCTTGGCGGGCCCTCCTCGCATATGGGCCCGCTCCTCCTTTGCATGTGAATCCGTAGGAGTCCATGGTCTCCATGGAGACTGCACTACGGCCATGCTCTCTACTGGTGCCCTCCTGCTTCCCGAGCATTCAGGCCCATGACAAGGGGCAGGGAGTGGAGAGTGACAAAGCGCGAGTCTATGAAGTTGGTGGTGGCGCCAGAGTCGATCATGACATCATGCACCGGAAAAGAGGGACATGACAGGAAGCAAAGGGATGTAGATAGATAATGATTACCAGAGGGTTGTGAATCTACAGGAGCAAGTGCTGTCAGTCGGTGCTTAGCGGTTCGGGCTTGTGCTGCTAAGGTGGCTGTTTTTGACAAGCCCGCTATTTTTTTGATTTGATGATAGGGCAATCTGTGACGACGTGCTCGGAAGAAGCACAGTAGATACACAAGTTGTTTGTTTGGCGCCTCTTGTATTCCTCCGGGTCCAGCTTTCCAGCTGTGGTAAGGGGAACGCGAAGGGCGGAAGGAGAGGAGGGGTGGGCGGTTGTCGGAGCAATGGGAGGGTTGGAGGCAGGCATGGGTGTAGGGTTTGCCGACCGGGTGATCGTCCTCTTCTTCTCAGAGATCCGCTCAGCAATACGGTTATTGATCTCGAGGGATCTCTGGATGAGGGTTTCCAGGTCCGTTGGTTTGCCAGCGCGACTAAGGTCATCCTTGACATTCTCCTTAAGTCCTTGATAAAAGAACCAAGCCATGGCATCTTCGTCCCAATTGAGGGTCATTTGTAGCCGGTGGAACTGGGTAAGATAGTTTGCTACTGAGGTAGTCTGGGATAGGACCTCGACCTCCCGCTTGGCGGTGGCAATACGATCTGGGTCCCCGAAGACAATGCGCAGTTGGTTGACAAATAAGGGGTAGTCCGCGAGCCAGGCAGGAGGGTTGACCGCACTAAGGTGGGGATAGAACCACTGGTGAGCCACTCCACGCAAGAGTGTGGAGAACCAGAGGATCTGGTTGGAGTCATTGATGAAGCGCCCTGGGTTGAGCCGCAGAAACACATCGACCTGGGCTAGGAATGGCTCCAGGTGGCCTCACTCGCCGGTGAAGGCCTCTGGTTCTTTGGATCGGAACCCTTGTCGAGCTGAAGCACTATCATCGAATGGTTCTTGAGTGTTGCGAGCATTGAGAGCAGCGAGTAAGGAACAAACCTGGTCCTCCAGGGATTCAATGTGTTCGGAATGACTAGGAGGTGCCATAGTGACCGATGTTGATGGAAGGCAGAGAAGGTGACGAAGGTGGAGCCTTGTGAGGAGGAAGGGACGTCTGATGACGAACAAGGAGAGAGGAGTGTCTCGAGGACAATTGAGGAGAGAGGTGTCCTGATCGAGATGGTGATGATGTCGACGATAGTGTCGAAGGTGATGTTGATGATGATGGATGGATGGATGGAAGGGACGTCTGCTGACAATCAAGGAGAGAGGTGTGTCTTGATGACGAACTAGGAGAGAGGTGTGTCTAGATCGAGAGTCGAGAGAGGAGAGAGGTGGGTGTCTCGATGACAGTGAGGAGAGAGAGTGTCCTGAACGAGATGGTGATGATGACGATGATAGTGTCGAAGGCTCCTAGAGAGGAGGATGGCGGCAATGATGATGATGATGATGATCACAATGATAGAGAAGGATGATGACGATGGCTGCTGATGATGTTAGTGTCGAAGGCTCCTAACGAGGAGAATGGCGGTAATGATGATGACAATGATAGTGTTGATGATGATGCTGATGATGTTAAAGAAGGATGATGGCGACGAAGGCTGGTAGAGAAGGAAAAGAGATACTATCACGAACCGGCCCTACGGTTGGCAATGATGACGAGGGCGAGATCGAGAGGAGAGGCAGAGGAGACTACCAGACTTCGGAAGGAGTAGATGAGAGAGTTGATTGAGAGAATGACTTGCAATCTCTTTTCCTTAAGGGAAAAGAGAGGAGAAGAAGGAAGGAGCAAACTATGAGATCAAAAGTACAAGACTCGATGTGACGAGTCTAAGACTCTTTTGCAGTGAAATGACGTGTCAATGTTAGATCTAGGATAATTACGAGAGGGGTCATGACCGAGTCATGGCAATTACTGCCTTCAGTTCTATCTATATCCGGACCGCTAACCTGCTATGGGCGCCTTCGGACGTCAGGTAGTGGTGATACAACACACACACTACGATGAGGAGCAACCTTGATAGATTGCTGCTATGCTGACTGGAAACTAATGAGTACTTATGTTTCTAAAGTATTGACTAGTTGTATGGTGAGTAGAGTGGATGAGGATCCACTCGACCTCTGATGACAAGAAGGCATGGTTATATACCTTTTCACAGCGTCGCCAGCGACACTGCTCCTGCTCTCTCTCCAGAGAGTACCCTCTGTCAGGGGTCGCGCGCCTGAAACCTGGGCTCAGTAGTTGTATCAATACTATCACCAATTCTGCCGAGTTATGCGACAGCGCTGGTGGTATTGCGATTCTTCACGAGATATGCAGTAGAGCCGTCTCTATTACCTTTCTCGCTCGAATCTGCAGTTGGGTTAATGCTATTGCAGATTTCGACTGACCACTGTTGGACACTCCGTCCAGAGGTAGCTCGGCACGATCAATAACTGTGTGAACTTGATGATGACACCAATGATCTGGTGTTGGTAAGGTTTGATGATGTCGACACAAGTGTCCAGTGTGTTGACTGATGCTTGGAGTGATCCCCGGACCGCAGTGGACTACTGCCTTCGGTTCTATTTTTATCCGGACCGCTGGTTTGCTGTGAACCGCCTTCGGACATCAGGTAGTGGTGATACAACACACGCACTACAAGGAGGAGCAACCTTGATAGATTGCTACTATACTGACTGGAACTAATATATACTTATGTTGAAGTGATAACTAGTTATGGTATGTGTAGAGTGGATGAGAATCCACTCGACCTTTGACGATGAGAAGGTATGGTTATATACCTCTTCACAGCGTCACCAGTGGCGCTGCTCCTGCTCTCTCTCCAGAGAGTACCTTCTTCATCGAGTACTGCACAGGGGGGCCCTCTAGCACCACTCCTGTCCTCCTGAGTTGTGTCGACTCCTTCGACACTGCTCCTCTCCTTCATGTCCCTTTCGCTGGTGTCGTTTACACGGCTCTCCTTCCTCCGACCGGCGACAGTTCTCTTTGACTCCTGTCTTGTGGGCCCCTGAGTGGTAACCATCCGCATGTCACTTGAGCTCGGTCCCTCTCGCGTGTGAATCGTCGTACGGACAACCTTGCTACCAATCTCCGCAGAATCTGCCCCAAGGTCTCGCTTGTCGCAGATTCTGGTGGGATTCGTGATATCGATGATGCTCGTGCCGATTTCGCTGGGGTCTGCCATAGAGCTGATTCTACTGCCGATCTCGGTGAACTCTGTCGCAGTTCTTACGGTCTACCCAATTCCACGATTCCTGCGCTGCCTTCATATCATTTCGGCCTTCCCTCGCTCTGCGCAGCTTAGGCCCATGACACCCTCTTTGTCGAGTACTGTACAGGGGGGGCCCTCTAGCACCACTCCTGTGCCTCCTGAGCTGTGTCGACTCCTTCCACACTGCTCCTCCTCCTCAAGACCTGCTTGCCGGTCTCCTATACACTGCTCCTCCTCCTTCGACCGGTGATGGTTCCTTTGGCTCTTGTCTCTCGAGTCCCTGAGTGGTAACCATCTGCATGCTCCTTGAGCTTGGTCCTCTTTGTGGCTGTGCCTGCTCCTTGAGCTTGGTCCTCTTCGTGGCTGTGCCTGGCCCTCCTTGCATATGGGTGCGGTCCTCCTTTGCATGTGAATCCGTAGGAGTCCATGGTCTCCATGGAGACTGCACTATGACCATGCTTTCTACTGGTATCGACTAGCTCTCCGATACCTGTGCTCCTTCATATGAACCAGTGACCCTCCTGCTTCTTGAGCATTCAGGCCCATGACAACTGGCAACCCCTTGCTCCGTACTCGTAGCAACCCTGGCTGCTCCTCTGATGCGACCTGAAATCTCACCATCCTGCTGTTTCTTGGTGAGTGCGTGGTAGGCTTTGTCATACTTACAGTCTGGTCTGGCCGTCTTGAGTGCATCGATGGTGTTGGCATAGAACCAATCTTGGGCTGTGCAGCAATAGAGAGTTGATTTCTTGAGGTCCTCGTCGAAACGCTTTCCGAGGCGTGCCGCATCGTTCCAGATCAAATCGAGTTCCTTGCCTAGCCTGACAACGTCTCGATTGTGCATACATACAGTATGGATGCGGTCCTGCAGGCCCGCTCGCTTTACCGCGTCATTCAATGTTAGTGCCTTCTTGAGCTTGGTGTACAGTGTGCTGCCGAGTTGGACCTCCTCATCTGCACCCCTAACGGTGTAGGTTGTCAGGGGTCTTGCGCCTGAAACCCAGGTCGGTCTGTCGAGATACTCGGTGACTATCAAACCGTGCGACAGCTATTGTCTCGGTATCAGTCTCGGTGAGCTTATCGCTCGGCGACTATCCAGTTGCGCAATGACAGCGGGTGGCGTTTGTTGTATATGCTATCGTAGGTTTCGGCTAACCTCTGTGGACACTCCGTTCAGAGGTGGCTTGGCACGATCAATATCAATGCGTAGGTTGTGATGACACCAAGGTCTGGTGTGAGTGCTGATGGTGATAAGGTTGATGGTGTTGGTGATAAGGTTGATGGTGTTGGTGGTGAGGTTGGTGGCGTCAACACGAGTGTCCAGTGTGCTGACTAATGCTTGGAGTGATCCCCGGACCGCAGTGGACTACTGCCTTCGGTTCTATCTATATCCGGACCGCTAACCTGCTATGGGCGCCTTCGGACGTCAGGTAGTGGTGATACAACACACACACTACGATGAGGAGCAACCTTGATAGATTGCTGCTTATGCTGACTGTAACTAATGTATACTTATGCTTGAAGTGATAACTAGTTAATATGGTGAGTAGAGTGGATGAGGATCCACTCGACCTCTAATGACGAGAGGGCATGGTTATATACCTCTTCACAGCGTCGCCAGCGACACTGCTCCTGCTCTCTCTCTCCAGAGAGTACCCTCTTCGTCGAGTACTGTACAGGGGGGCCCTCTAGCACCACTCCCGTCCTCCTGAGCTGTGTCGACTCCTTCGACACTGCTCCTCCTCCTTGCTTGGCACCCCTGTGCCTCCTGAGCAGTGTCGACTTCTTCGACACTGCTCCTCCTCCTCAGGACCTACTTGCCGGTCTCCTATACACTGCTCCTCCTCCTTCGACCGGTGATGGTTCCTTTGGCTCTTATCTCTCGAGCCCCTGAATGGTAACCATCTGCATGCTCCTTGAGCTTGGTCCTCTTCTTGGCGGCCCCTCCTCGCATATGGGCCCGCTCCTCCTTTGCATGTGAATCCGTAGGAGTCCATGGTCTCCATGGAGACTGCACTACGGCCATGCTCTCTACTGGTGCCCTCCTGCTTCCCGAGCATTCCGGCCCATGACATAGGTGTCGATACGACTGTCCGGGCTGTTATCACAGCAAGCATGGATGAGGCCCACGAGGGCCTTGTCCAGATCCTCGTCATACTCCTTGTCCCCAGGTGTGATGGTACTGTACAGTATCTCTTTTGCCTTGTGCACCCTCTGAAGACAGTCAATAAACATTGGTTCCCAAGTATGCCAGTTGCTGTCACTGAGCTTCTTGATGTGTGTGATGGAACTCGACATGTCCTTGGGGATCTTCTCTGTCTCCCCGCGTGGAGTCTGACTACTGATGTTAACTAGACCCATAGCCCGTACGATCACTTCCTTGGCCGTCAGTGCTGGATTTGCTAGTTGGAGGATCCTGACTACCTGCGTGAGCCATCCTTCTTCTCGTCCATTGCCCGCAGCCACGGCCGCTTGATCATCATCTCTTCCCATTTGCCCTGCTCTTGTTGATGGTGGCATTGTGCTCATTGTGCTGAGTGTCAGACTCTTAATCAGTTGAAGCGTTTTGTTGATGATGATGGTTCCAAATACAAACGCAAGTCAAGAATTTTCAAGTTTTCGCCACTCGCGCACGCTTGCAACGCATGCACGCATGCACTGCTGAGCCCCTTTTGCGCAAGCCTTTTACTCGGCCGTAAACACTATCTCCGCGGTCTCTACGCTTTGTGCGGCTTTATCTACTTCAACTATTGCGTCATATCAGTGTGGAAATCAGCTCGCGTGTGAAATCTTATGCAAAGGCTGCGCACGAACGGGCATTCAGTCAGTGCAACAGCCTCGCCTTCCTCCACTCTGAACTGTGATTCCGAACAGCACAGCACAGAAAGATTGTAAATGGCGATGCGGCAAAATAGTGAGAGCGAGCGAAGCTGAGTTGTCTCATGAACGCTGTGCAGAACGTGGTTGAAAGAGTTGAAGTAGACAAAGCCGCACAAAGCGTAGAGATAGTGTTTACGGCCGAGTAGAAGGCTTGTGCAAAAGGGGCTCAGCAGTGCATGCGAGTGGCGAAGACTTGAAATCCTTGCTCACGTTTGTATTCAGAACCATCATCATCAACAATAACTCTCCAACTATCTTCAACTGAAAGTTGGCCTTCCTCCTGTCGAGGGTTGAATTTCAGCCGCTGTCTGACTGTGATTGCGTTGCAGTTGTTGAGCCTAGGCATTCATCCAAAGCAATCCCGCCACAGCCAGACACAACACTATTGAAAGCAGAGAAGATACAAATACTATCGTCACTTCTCAACTCACCATCATCATCAACCAAAACATATAATCCGTCCACACACACACACACGCACACACACGCACACACACGCACACGCACATATACACATACATCACCCTTCCACTACATAGTAAACATGTCGCAGATCCCCGGTACCAACAAGAACACCAACGACGCTCCCAAGGACGCTCAGAACCTTGGCAACGACGCCTCCAACAAGGCTTCGCAACTCGGCAACGACGTCTCCAACAAGGCTGGCGACCGTTCGTCCCAGGCTCAGGAGCAGGGTGACTCGCTCATCAAGCAGGCCTCTGAACTTGCTTCCAGTAAGTTTCGCTCGCATGCAGCCATGCCTTATCGCTCTTCTGTGGAATCACATTATTGACACTTCTTCCTCCTTCTGTTCCGCTTTTGCTCTTCGCAGACACCCTTGTCTACGTTCAGAAGACCGCAGGCTCCATCCTCGGCCAGGGTAAGGACCATGCTCAGAACGCCGCTGACCAGACCAAGTCTGCCGCCAACGACGCCGTCGACCAGGCCTCCAAGACCACCGACCAGGCCACCAAGGAAGGTCAGCAGTCCGCCGAACAGGCCAAGCAGTCCCTCATTGGCTTGACTAACCAGGCCCGTGACCTTGCCTCCCACACCCTCGACTCTGCCAACCAGTACATCAAGCCCGCTGAGGACCACGCTTCCGGTCTCGTCAACCAGGTCCGTGCTACCGCCGGCCACATTGTCGAGAACGTCTCGCACTTGGTCGCTGCTGGTCAGCAGAAGGCCGGTGAAGTCGCTGACGAGGCCAGCAAGCAGGCTGGTCAGGCTCAGAAGAGTGCAAGCAACCTCGCTAGCGATGCCGCTGACACTGCTTCGCAGAAGGCTGGTGAGGCACAGAAGACCGCTCAGAACGCCGGTTAGCAGGCTAGCCAGGCTTTGAGCGACGCTGCTGCTCAGGCTAAGGGCGCTGTTCAGGGCGCTACTGGCTCCAAGTAAATGCAGTAATGCACAGAAAGCTTTCGATTTCGATTTGATGTATGTAGTAGAACAGCCGTCGAGGAGGCGTGCGGTTTCATGATCTTCTCTATTGTATAGCAATATACCCTTGCAAAACATCTCTCAATGTGTGGTTGTGTGTGATTCGGTTGTGCGCATGTTTACTGTTACCGATATCTAGGCAGTCTCGCGAACATTATGAGCGTCTGATATGAGCGTCCGATGACAGGTCCCGTGTGCAGTGAGCATGTGAGGCACTCCTCTGATGTGTGCAATCGCGTGGACAGCAACTGAGTTTTTTCGGAACACGGAGCTGTGGAGGCATGAGCCCTCTTTTTTTTCTCCCCAAAACTCTCTCGCCATCATACGCACTCTTCCCTCCAGGTGGCTGGAGTCTGAGACGCTATGGCTTACTCGCAAGCACATCCACTACCCCTACCGTTCGAGCCATCATTTTCAAAACTGCATCCTGACAGCCGCAGCGTGTCCTTCGAAGTCGACCACTCAAAACTCAATCCAAAATTTGAAGCATACAAGCTTGTTCAAGATGACCCCTCTTCCTCATCATATAGCGTACGATCATACGGATTGCCCAGTCGACCACCTCGTCTGACCGATCTATACCAATCCAGTCCTGGTGCAGACAGAAAGGAGGGTAAGCTGACGTTCGCAGGTCTGGACTATAAGAAGACTAAGGAACGAGCTCTGCATCAAGTGTTTGTACCTTCGTCAGGCCGTAGAGACCAGGCTGAGCCATTCGCAGCATACATCGATGCGAATAGATTTGTAGTGGTGCTCACTTATGATGCGGGTAGGGACAAGGTTGTTGGTCATCCAGTGCATCGGCTTTCAGGGGAGGAACAAAGTTTGTCGTCGCTAGCGTCAGTATGGCCGACAGAGTGGGTGGCTTCGGGTGGTGGGACAGTGGTGCTGATCAGGCTGCAAAGTATCTCTGTTGGCGAGAACGGCGGCGTTCTATGGATCAGCGAGAGTGAAACGAAGTGGAGGCTACCACTTGTCGAGGACGCGGACAGGGGAGCTAGAATCAAGGCGTGCAAGAGAATCGATGGTAAGGTGAGGCTGCTGATTCAGAGTACGAAGACAGTCGCAGCCTCTGTATCAGGCAAAGCAGGTATGCAGGGGCTTGGGTTCCAGAACGCGGCCTCGCAGCAGGCAAATGACTCGAAGGCAGCAAAGCCAGGATCCAGCCAAACTCTGTTCAAAGTGCAGCTGTTCGAGCTCGACGAGACGACAGAGAAGGAAGATGACGCGCAAGACACCAAGACTGCTGGACTGCTTTGGAGCATCGAAGGCGAGGAGCCACTAATCACGGCCACACTGGGAGAGCAGGAGGTGCTTCTTGGCTCAGAAGCTCCCTTCCACCAGCCAGAGGGCAAGCAGTTCCACGCAGGCAACGCCACAAATATACCACAGCCCAACGAATCATTCCCAATAGCTGCACCAGCTGCTCAAACAACCACAGCATCGAGAGGCAGACGCAGAGCTCCGCACTTCTCATGGGCGCAAACATCCGACACAGTGACTATCGCCTTCGCACTTCCATCATGGATCAACAAGTCTCACATCCGAGCGCACTTTTCGCTCGGCGCTCTCAGCCTCTCTTTTACTCAAGACGCGCTTGATCTCCTCGACGCTCCCTCTGCTTCTTCCGCGAAGATCACTGAGCTTGACACCGGAGCAGCAGCCGAGCAGAAAGATGAGGATGATCTGACACACGCAGCACGGATGATCGCATCAGGTCGATACGTGTCCCGCCCGACATGCGCCGAAATCGATCCAACGGGGAGTCTGTGGACAGTGGAGAGGGCGAGAGGGATGAGCTTGTTGACGCTACATTTGGAGAAGAGGCATGAAGGGACGCGGTGGATGCAGGTGTTTGCTAATCGTACAGGCAGCCGACCCTCACGTCGCAACCGCATCACTGAAGTTGCAGAAGGAACCAACGAGAGCAACACACAACTGACCTTCAAGCAAGCCAAGGCCAACTTCGAACGCATGGCTACAGGACAGCACGTTGACCAGCAGCATAGCGAGGAAGAAGAAGACAATCCGGAGGACAACGAAGACGACGTACCTGAAACAATGAATCCTTCTGAGCTGATCAATATGCTCGAAGGCCTGCAAAAGTACACCGTCGACGAAGAGTCCCCGGCAGGCAATGGGTACGGCTTGGATCGTACAGGCTTCAACCCTTCGAGTGGTGGCACAAGCCTTTCTTTGGACCAGCCCAGTCTGCTCAAAGACAATTTGGAAGAGGAAGACGCCAACGTAGGACGCAACTTTGTCGTCTCTTCCATCGCCCGCAACACCACCGACAATACTCTGATCACATCTTCGAAGGACAAAGAGCTCACACTCCTAGCCACCACCCTCCCCTCTAACGGCCAGAACACAGCAGGGTGCGTTGTGGTTAAACATGATCTTGATGGTGCAATCTTCACCCGTTCTGGACAAGGATGGGAACACGTTGCTACAATGCCAGCGCTCGCATTTGTGCTTGCTTCCAAACGCGATGCTCAACGAGTCTACATCCATCGACGTGCAGGTAGAGCTGGAGAAGAGGGGGAATACGTAGTATTGGCATTCGAGAGTGCACCTCGGGTCACTGGTTCAGGTAGTAGCGGTGAGACGAGAGGAGCTGGGAATCTTTTCTTGTACTATTCGCCGGCGTCAGACAACGCAAAACATGCGAGCTCGAGGGTGGCGAGGCTCGGTGCTACCACCGCTGATGAGACTGACGAAGGAGGAGAAAGTGCCAGTGGAGCGCTACTTGGCGTATGTGCCGTTCATCTCGATCGGGATGAGGGACAAACACTCGTTGGTTTGTGCGAGAATAGGATGCTTCTGCTCCAAGGTCTGTTGTAGTTAGTCAAGAAAACATTTGTCTCTGTTGAAGGACGTGCGTCAAATGTCGATGATCACAAGTATCGATTGCGATGAGCATAGCTAAGGACATGACGATCACTAGTGTATATATATGTGTCTTAGGAGGACGATGAGATTGAGGCATAGTATGGAGATTACGGAGATACTGTGTGTTTCGGCTATCTATCAGCCGGTATGCCGATGCCGATTGCGGTAATCAATTCAGATAATGTGGTTTATATCCGAGTGAGGGAGGTTGGCATTAAATGTGAGCTTGGAGTAGAAGTTACATACTCCCAAGAGGTCACATGCTTCAACTGTCCCCCTCACCAACTGAGCAACTGAGCATGCTGAAGAAAACGATCCAGCAAGGCACGAGAGGTGACATGAGTTGACATAACGAAAGATCGGGCAGATCGGGTAGAACAGATCTGACGATGAATCAGGCAAAGGCGATCTGATCGGAGATCAGACGGAGCCGATGTAATGGGGATTGGGGACAACTGAGTCCCACTCGTTGTCATACCTTGTCATTAAGTAAGATGCTCCCATTTGTGGGATGTGCCGGCACTTTGTATATACAGCTCGCGTGTAAACTGTCCCACAATTTTAGATGTTACCACACATCACTCCAATGCTCAATAGCCATATGTCTTATTGCCACACTGTCTTATATCTTCTGAAAAGCTCTGCTTCTTCTCTACAAGACTGTGTAATTGATATTGGCATTGCATGAGAAAATTGTGCATCAAAAAGGAGTCGAGAATAATTTTATTGTGGGACAGTATATGGAGCCCTCCTCTACAACATGTTAGTACTTTGTATTCCCTCCTTTTGCCTTCAGAACTGCCTCTATGCGGTGTGGCATACTCTCTATTAGGTTCCTACATGTCTCTGGAGTGATTGCTGCCCATTCAGCCTCACATCTCTTGAGCAGTTCATCCCTGGACGTTGCAATTGTACTATACTTTGAAAGTCACATTTTGAGATGCTGCCAGAGGTGTTCAATCAGGTTTAAGTCAGGCGACTGCACTGGCCATTCCATAACCTTGATGTTATTGCTTGTCAACCACTTTGTAGTCTTCTTGGACATGTGTTTAGGGTCATTGTCTTGCTGAAAAATGATATCAGTATATCCATGCTGAAGGCGCAAATCTGAGATTGTTTTCACAAGCTTGTCATTCAAGATTTTGATGTACTGGTCTGAATCCATTATACCCAGCACCAAGCGCATACCTCCCACCCCTTCCCATGTCATACAGCCCCAGATCATGATGGAGCCACTGCCAAACTTGACTGTAGGCCTGACAAGCTTACTGTTGAAGCTGGTGTTCTTAACCCAACAGAACTGCTTACCATCTGGTCTGAAAAGGTTGATCTTTGTCTTGTCCGACCATACAACCTTCTTCCAATCCTCGACAGTCATATCCTTGTGCTCATTGGCAAATTTACAATGGGCTATGTAGTGTCTCTTGAGTAGCTTGGGTTTTTTCACCAACCTCTGTGCTTTGTAGCGACAATATTGAAGTGCTTTTCTTACTGTGGTTGGGCAAGCTTTGACTTGGAACGTCTTCTGCAGTGCTTGACATGCTTTCCTGACAGTGGAGGTGGAATTGAGCTCAAAATAGTGGTCCAGGAAGCGAACATGATGGGGCTGGGTTTTATTTGGCCAGCCCCCTGTCATGGGCCTGAATGCTCAGGAAGCAGGAGGGTCACTGGTTCATATGGAAGGAGCATAGGTATCGGAGAGCTAGTCGATACCAGTAGAGAGCATGGTCATAGTGCAGTCTCCATGGAGACCATGGACTCCTACGGGTTCACATGCAAAGGAGGACCAGGCCCATATGCGAGGAGGGCCCGCCAAGAAGAGGACCAAGCTCAAGGAGCATGCAGATGGTTACCACTCAGGGGCTCGAGAGATAAGAGCCAAAGGAACCATCACCGGTCAAAGGAGGAGGAGCAGTGTATAGGAGACCGGCAAGTAGGTCCTGAGGAGGAGGAGCAGTGTCGAAGAAGTCGACACAGCTCAGGAGGACAGGAGTGGTGCTAGAGGCCCCCCCCCCTGTACAGTACTCGACGAAGAGGGTACTCTCTGGAGAGAGAGAGCAGGAGCAGTGTCGCTGGCGACACTGTGAAGAGGTATATAACCATGCCCTCTCGTCATCAGAGGTCGAGTGGATCCTCATCCACTCTACTCACCATATTAACTAGTTATCACTTCAAGCATAAGTATACATTAGTTACAGTCAGCATAGCAGCAATCTATCAAGGTTGCTCCTCATCGTAGTGTGTGTGTTGTATCACCACTACCTGACATCCGAAGGCGCCCCATAGCAGGTTAGCGGTCCAGATATAGATAGAACCGAAGGCAGTAGTCCACTGTGGTCCAGGGATCACTTCAAGCATTAGTCAGCACACTGGACACTTGTGTTGATGCCACCAACCTCATCACCAACATCATCAACCTCATCATCATCAACACTCACACCAGACCTTGGTGTCATCCTAACCTTCATATCGATACTGATCGTGCCAAGCCACCTCTGGACGGAGTGTCCACAGAGGTCAGCCGAAACCTACAATAGTATATACACAAACACCACGCATCGCGCAACTTGATAGTCGCCGAGCGATAAGCTCATTGAGACCGATACCGAGACAATAGCTGTCACACAGTTTGATAGTCGCCGAGTATCTCGACAGACGGACCTGGGTTTCAGGCGCGAGACCCCTGACATTAGAGTGGATCGTTCAAGCAGCTCCTCACGATCACCATGACGGACCCCAACCTCAACAACAAGCTCGACAGGCTATTAGCTCTATTGGAAGCTCAGCTAGAGCTGACCAGGCAGGGCCAACGGGAGGAACAACTACGACGAGCTCACCTGACTGAGGAGGCAACAGACCTCTCTCACTCAGGAGACCAAGCAGGAGGAGGAGATGAATCTATGATAGGAGACCCCCATACTCCTACTCCGGCGCCACGATCAAGACCATCAGTCTCATTCAACCTGGATGAGCAGGACGATGTCGACTACGAAAAGTATGCTTCACCTACTGGGCCAAGATATGTCAAGTCCAGGGTGGACCCATACAACAAGAGCAGGATGGAGCACTACGCTCTCGATCAGGAGGAGGACACCAGCATCATGACAGAGAGATCGAAGCCTATTGCCACCCCGTTTCCAAAGTTTAATCCCCGAGATGTGGAGATCTTCATTCTAGAAGCCGAAGCTTGGTTTAAGTTCAACCAAGTATATGAGCAGTCCATGATGATCAATCACATGGGTGCTCAGTTGGAAGGGAATGCACGCAAATGGTGGACATCAAAGCTGCGCATTGACAGGGCTTGAGAAGGAAGGCTGTTCAATGACTGGCACTACTTCACTGAGCGTCTGACAGAGCAGTTCAACCCACGCAATGCTAGGATGGAGGCCTACAACAAGCTCCTTGCTCTCCGGCTCACTAGTGATGCACCTGGTGTCGCCACACGCCATGTAGAGCAATTCAGGGACCTGGAGGGACAAGTCAACCTAGATGACAACGAGCTAGTGATTGATCTCTTCAGAGGTAGTCTCACCTGCAGCCTACAGGAGAAGTTTGAGCAGAACCCACCCAATAAGAGGTGGGAGTGGTACCGGGAGGTCGAAGAGATCGATCGACAGAGGATGCTGCTGCAGCAAGCCTCGGCTAGACACTCTCCAGCAAACAATGCGTCATCGCCGGGAACTCGGCCAATTCAGAGTTCAATTCCCGTTTGGCGATCGGCGGCTCAACCTAATTCCACTCGATCACCAGTTCAACCTTATCAATTGTCACAACCTTATCAACACCTTCCTCACTCAAACAACCGTCCTCTTCTCCATCAACCCACTCCAGCTCCGAAAGGAGCCCCGGCACCATCAGGAGGCAGCAACAACACCTGTCATGTGTGCAAAGGTATCGGACACTGGGCCAGGGACTGCCCTAGCAGGAGGGTAGACTCCCTGGGTTCACGACCCATGGGACCAAAGGTCATGGTCGTCACCCAGGACCCCTTTGACGAGGCCACTGACTCCGGAGACGGCCACTCAGGCAACACCGAGCCAGAGCAGGAGGACATGGACCTCTGGCCTTATCAGCAGCATATGGTTCCCGATCATGAGGACAAGCAAGATGATGACAACAACGAGGGAAACATCAGTGGGGTGATGCACTGATGGCGTGCATTGCTCTACAAACCCCCTCGCCATCACTATGTATATATCAAGATTGTCAAGTATGCTTCGCCACCAGCGGAGGGAAAGCAGTATTGGAGCTCTCAGGAATGGTTCAAGACCATCCTGCTCGGATACTAGCCGACACTGGCACTGGTCTGTCTATAGTCTCAGATTCTTTCATCAGTAAGTACCAAATACCCACAAAACCCACAAAAACAAGATCAATCCATGGTGTCACCGGACACCAACTCTCCATCAATAGTTCTGCAAGCATGCAGGTATCTATTGGTACACACAATCTGGGTGTGGTCGAAGCTTCAGTGGCCGACACTGCCGACTACGACCTTATCCTAGGGTTCACTGAGCTAAGGAAGCTCAAGCCCACCATACAATGGGATACAGGCCAGCTGGAGTTCAAGACTCAGGAGCAGGACCGACCCCTGAGGAGACCCCCTGAAGCAGCAAGAGCAGGGGACCCATCCATGAGGAGACCCACCCTTCATGGAAATGAGTTTGTCTCAGCAGAGTGCATACTGCAAGCTGCTCTGGAAGATGGACCCATAGGGTTCATGCTATTGGAGGTGTCCCCGTCATCACTTCTGGCCTTCGGTTTCGTACCTACCGGCGCCGACAAAGGAGTAGAGATGGAGGTAGAGGTCGACAAGGAGGTGACGACGGCAGACATACCAAAGCTGTACCAACATCTAAGAGATGTGTTTGATGAGGTGGAAGCAGACAAGCTGCCCCACCACACCGAGCATGACCTCCACCTCGAGCTGTTGGAAGGAGGAAAGCCACCTCAAGGGCCCCTGTACCTTAAGGGACCCAAGGAGATGACCGAGTTGAGGAGGTACTTGGACGAGAACCTCAAGAAGGGGTTCATCAGACCATCGAAGAGCCCAGCACGATCACCAGTGCTCTTCGTACCAAAGAAGGATGGAGGTCTCAGACTCTGTGTGGACTATCGAGGCCTCAACGAGATCACTGTCAAGAACAGGGCACCATTGCCTCTCATCGAGGAGCAGCTGTTCTTGCTCAGGAAGGCAAGGATCTATACCAAGCTCGACCTCAGAGCAGCATACAATCTCATCCGGATTGCTAAAGGAGATGAATGGAAGACAGCATTTGGCACTCAGTTGGGACTCTATGAGTACCTAGTGATGCCATTTGGCCTAGCCAATGCTCCCGCTCATTTCCAGTCATTCATCAATGATATCTTTGGGGACATCATTGGAGTATATGTAGTGGTATACCTAGATGACTTCCTGATCTTCAGTAATACTGAAGAGTCACATGTGAAGCATGTTACCGAAGTCCTCACTCGCTTAAGGAGCAACCGGCTCTTTGCTAAGCTATCCAAGTGTGAGTTCCACACCAAGACGGTGGAAATCCTGGGCTACATCATCAAGCCGACTGGTATTGAGATGGACCCAGGAAAAGTACGAACTGTCAAGGAGTGGCCGATGCCGGCGTCTATCCATGACATCCAATGGTTCCTGGGTTTTGCCAACTTCTACAGGAGATTCATAGCTCACTTCGCTCGGATAGCCAAGCCATTGACATCACTGGTAAAGCCAACTGAACGTTTCAAGAGGTTTGAGTTGCTGGGGGAGGCCCAACAAGCTTTCCATCAGCTCATACAGGCATTCACATCAGCAGGAGTGCTTCAGCACTTCGACTACCACCTCCAAACAAGGTTGGAGACCGATGCAAGTGACTTTGCTATAGCAGGAGTGTGTCATGGGCCTGAATGCTCAGGAAGCAGGAGGGTCACAGGTTCATATGGAAGGAGCATAGGTATCGGAGAGCTAGTCGATACCAGTAGAGAGCATGGCCGTAGGGCAGTCTCCAGGGAGACCATGGACTCCTACAGATTCACATGCAAAGGAGGACCGGGCCCATATGCGAGGAGGGCCCGCCACGAAGAGGACCAAGCTCAAGGAGCAGGCGCAGCCACGCAGAGGACAATGCTCAAGGAGCATGCAGATGGTTACCACTCAGGGGGCTCGAGAGATAAGAGCCAAAGGAACCATCACCGGTCAAAGGAGGAGGAGCAGTGTGTAGGAGACTGGCAAGTAGGTCCTGAGGAGGAGGAGCAGTGTCGAAGAAGTCGACACCGCTCAGGAGGCACAGGGGTGCCAAGCAAGCAGGGTAGCAAGGAGGAGGAGCAGTGTCGGAGGAGTCGACACAGCTCAGGAGGACAGGAGTGGTGCTAGAGGGCCCCCCTGTACAGTACTTGACGAAGAGGGTACTCTCTGGAGAGAGAGCAGGAGCAGTGTCGCTGGCGACACTGTGAAGAGGTATATAACCATGCCTTCTCATCATCAAAGGTCGAGTGGATCCTCATCCACTCTACTCACCATATTAACTAGTTATCACTTCAAGCATAAGTATACATTAGTTACAGTCAGCATAGCAGCAATCTATCAAGGTTGCTCCTCATCGTAGTGTGTGTGTTGTATCACCACTACCTGACGTCCGAAGGCACCCATAGCAGGTTAGCGGTCCGGATATAGATAGAACCGAAGGCAGTAGTCCACTGCGGTCCGGGGATCACTCCAAGCATTAGTCAGCACACTGGACACTCGTGTTGACGCCACCAACCTCACCACCAACACCATCATCCTCATCATCATCGACATTCACCAATCTCGTCACCAACCTCATCAACTTCATCACCATCAGCACTCACACCAGACCTTGGTGTCACCATAGCCTTCATATCGATATTGATCGTGCCGAGCCACCTCTGAACGGAGTGTCCACAGAGGTCAGCCGAAACCTACCGCGCAACTTGATAGTCGCCGAGCAACTAGCTCTTCGAGGCCGAGACCGAGACAATAGCTGTCGCACAGTTGGATAGTCACCGAGTGTCTCGACAGACCGACCTGGGTTTCAGGCGCGCGACCCCTGACAGAGTGCTCAAGCAGGAGCATGAAGACCGCTGGCACCCAGTGGCGTTCTACTCCAGGAAGATGTCTTCGGCCGAGAGGAACTATGAGATCCATGATAAGGAGCTCCTAGCAGTGGTCACCTGCCTCACCCAATGGCGACACATGCTAGCCGGACTACCTAGTCAGCTAGTCATCCTCACGGACCATGAAGCCCTCAAGTACTTCAAGTCCCAGCGACGCATCACTGGCAGACAGGCTCGATGGGCAGTGTCATGGGCCTGAATGCTCGGGAAGCAGGAGGGCACCAGTAGAGAGCATGGCCGTAGTACAGTCTCCATGGAGACCATGGACTCCTACGGATTCACATGCAAAGGAGGAGCGGGCCCATATGCGAGGAGGGCCCGCCACGAAGAGGACCAAGCTCAAGGAGCAGGCACAGCCATGCAGAGGACAAAGCTCAAGGAGCATGCAGATGGTTACCACTCAGGGGCTCGAGAGATAAGAGCCAAAGGAACCATCACCGGTTGAAGGAGGAGGAGCAGTGTATAGGAGACCGGCAAGTAGGTCCTGAGGAGGAGGAGCAGTGTGGAAGGAGTCGACACAGCTCAGGAGGACAGGAGTGGTGCTAGAGGGCCCCCCCTGTACAGTACTCGACGAAGAGGGTACTCTCTGGAGAGAGAGCAGGAGCAGTGTCGCTGGCAATGCTGTGAAGAGGTATATAACCATGCCTTCTCGTCATCGAAGGTCGAGTGGATCCTCATCCACTCTACTCACCATACAACTAGTCAATACTTTAGCAACATAAGTACTCATTAGTTTCCAGTCAGCATAGCAGCAATCTATCAAGGTTGCTCCTCATCGTAGTGTGTGTGTTGTATCACCACTACCTGACATCGGAAGGCACCCATAGCAGGTTAGCGGTCCAGATATAGATAGAACCGAAGGCAGTAGTCCACTGCGGTCCGGGGATCACCTCAAGCATTAGTCAGCACACTGGACACTCGTGTTGACGCCATCAACCTCATCACCATCAGCACTCACACCAGACCTTGGTGTCATCCTAACCTTCGTATCGATACTGATCGTGCCGAGCCACCTCTGAACGGAGTGTCCACAGAGGTCAGCCGAAACCTACAATAACGTATACAACAAACACCACCCGCTGTCACCGCGCAACTTGATAGTCGCCAAGCAACTAGCTCTTAGAGACCGATACCGAGACAATAGCTGTCGCACAGTTAGATAGTCACCGAGTATCTCGACAGACCGACCTGGGTTTCAGGCGCGCGACCCCTGACAGGCAGTACTACTAGCAGACTTCGACTTCATCCTGCAATACCGACCAGGAGACAAGGGAGGAGAACCTGATGCTCTCACCAGACAGGTGTCATGGGCCTGAATGCTCAGGAAGCAGGAGGGTCACTGGTTCATATGGAAGGAGCATAGGTATCGGAGAGCTAGTCGATACCAGTAGAGAGCATGGCTGTAGTGCAGTCTCCATGGAGACCATGGACTCCTACAGATTCACATGCAAAGGAGGACCGGGCCCATATGCGAGGAGGGCCCGCCACGAAGAGGACCAAGCTCAAGGAGCAGGCAGATGGTTACCACTCAGGGGCTCGAGAGATAAGAGCCAAAGGAACCATCACCAGTCGAAGGAGGAGGAGCAGTGTATAGGAGACCGGCAAGTAGGTCCTGAGGAGGAGGAGCAGTGTCGAAGGAGTCGACACAGCTCAAGAGGCACAGGGGTGCCAAGCAAGCAGGATAGCAAGGAGGAGGAGCAGTGTCGAAGGAGTCGACACAGCTCAGGAGGACAGGAGTGGTGCTAGAGGGCCCCCCCTGTACAGTACTCGACGAAGAGGGTACTCTCTGGAGAGAGAGCAGGAGCAGTGTCGCTGGCGACGCTGTGAAGAGGTATATAACCATGCCTTCTTGTCATCAGAGGTCGAGTGGATCCTCATCCACTCTACACTCACCATACAACTAGTCAATACTTTAGCAACATAAGTACTCATTAGTTTCCAGTCAGCATAGCAGCAATCTATCAAGGTTGCTCCTCATCGTAGTGTGTGTGTTGTATCACCACTACCTGACGTCCGAAGGCACCCATAGCAGGTTAGCGGTCCAGATATAGATAGAACCGAAGGCAGTAGTCCACTGCGGTCCAGGGATCACTTCAAGCATTAGTCAGCACACTGGACACTCATGTTGACGCCACCCACCACCTTGCCATCACGCCACCAACCTCATCATCAACAAAGATCACTCACACCAGACCTTGGTGTCTCCATCAACACCACCAACTTCACCATCACCCTCGTACTGATATTTATCGTGCCGAGCCACCTCTGAACGGAGTGTCCACAGAGGTCAGCCGAAACCTGCGATAGTATATACACGAACACCACCCATCGCGCAACTTGATAGTCGCCGAGCAATAAGCTCATCGAGACTGATACCGAGACAATAGCTGTCGCACAGTTTGATAGTCACCGAGTATCCCGACAGACCGACCTGGGTTTCAGGCGCGCGACCCCTGACAGTAACCATCTGTATGACTATCCCCTTACCTCCATGTGAATGTCTGACCTGTTACACATCTAAAGGATCTTCTCGTGGCACATTTGGCAAAAACAACCAGATGAGTGTGTTCTGATTGATTTTGCTGAAGTCAACCAGAAACCTGCAATGTGGTTGATCTTCGTGAAATCAACTGGAAACCTGTGATGTGGTTGATTTCACATTCCGTGTGCATAAGGTGCACTATGTCTCATTTCGGATCTTTTTGTGCAGACCCGATCCTCTGCGCAGACCCTATGACAAGGAGGTGGACATCACGCTAATCCTAGCTGTGCGTCGAGCTGAAGCACAGGACATGCTAGACCTCGTGAAGAACACCATCGCTTCCCGGGCGGGAACGAAGGGGACGTTGGGTGTTCTTGTCGTCTCGGCTGGGTTGACGGATGGCGACGTCCCACAGCAAGATCTCTCTGCGGGTTCTGAAGCACAGCGCAAGACTCAGCCCTGAAGGACTGGTCGAGATTGGGAAAGGAGCGGAAGAAGCAGAGGCTTGGGTCTGCGGTCCACCCGCACTAGAAACAATGGTGCTCCAGACACTGGAGAAAGCAGGGTGGGCCGCGGACAAGGTTCATCGGGAGAGCTTTGCTTTTTGAAGCCAAACTTTTGGATAAGGTTTGCCCTTTTGAAATCACTCTCACGAAGAGCGTGATTCTCTAAAGTTCACTAGCTCGGGATCCTTGTCCCTAGGGTCATTCCGGAAGATGGCTTTGCGCTCTGGAGTCGCCCTTGCGAAAGTTCTTCAGCAGAGTTTGAGCTTCCTGAAGTCACCTTCGTGGAGAACTCTGCTCTTTGCAGTCACAGGGAGAGCGTCGCTCTCTGACGACGAGCTTTACAAAGTCACACTCAACTTTGCCCAGCTTTGCCCAGCGAGTATTCAAGGGAGACTGGGATGCTTTGACAGCTCCCCTCCACCACCATCCTCTTCGCATACTCCTCACATCCCATACCCCCCCACCGCCACCCTCAACGCCACCCTCATTACAGACACATCTCTCGGCAACCCGAACCCACCATCTTATCTCTCATTACGAATTATTGCTATGCCTGACGCCAAAGTTGCCCAGCCGAAGAGCAGCCTTCCCTACCTGGCTTTGAACAAGCAAACTCGATGTTGAAAAGGCCGTATTTCCTGCAATGTTTCCTGCAGAAGGATGAGCAGCTCGGCTGGATGGTATGCAAACAGATCTGAGAGTGGAGAGTCTCGTCGGAAGATTTGCAAGCATGACGACGCGGACGAACAGAAAAAGAACACGAATCTATGCCCATGGATGACGCCCAAGAAGGATCAGAGATGACTTGCGAGCTCGGTGAACCGTCGGAGAGAAAAACGGTATGGCGGCAGCACAGCAAGAGAGCAAAAGCGAGACAGACGCACGTTCCATCATGTTGCTGACACCTGTCAGATCTTCGCGTTTCGTTTGGAAGAGAGGCAAGATCGGGAAAGCCGACAAAGTTTGAATTGAACCGCTGCTCCATCTTCGAACGGCTTTGCCGAGATCGAAATCCATATTAGCGAAAAAGCTTCCGTGTCACGCCGGAGATGCGCTGCGTGGTTGTAAGACATGCATCTCATCACACTCGAGCAGAACGATAACTTTGTTCACATGAGAAGGACGGGCAACAGGAGGCGATGATGGAACGAGATAGGAAGGAAATTCGGCCAGTCAGCGTCTGCAACGCTATTCAATCGGCCGCAATAGAGATAAAAGAGAAGCTATCACTCGGACTAAACATGACATACTGGAGAACATGTCATCAGCGCGGCGGAAGAAGGGCGGAGCAACGTGTTCCGTTTATGCGATGTCCCTCGCTGCTGTTGGACTCGACTTGATCGAATCTGAATCCGAACCTGTGTGGTTGTGGATTGCGGGGCTAGATCGTCAGATCTGTCTTGCCTTGCTTCACCGAAACGTCGGCGTGGCCTAGGTGTGGCCGTTGGTCGGTCTGGGCTGTGGGCTGGGCCTTGAGAATTGGCTATGGAACGCCGGACATAGTCAGGGCAACAAGCCACGGGAGTCAGGACAAATTCGAATGGAGAATCACCACATTTTTCGGCCAATTTTCGACTCGGCGACAAGGCATTGATTGCTAGTTGAGGGAGATGTAACAAAGCGGGGATCCCGGCCGAGATAAAACTTCTGCGACAGCCCTGCGCATGCGCAAGTAACAAAGACTTTGTCATGTCCAAACTCGAGCTTGTAATTAGACTATCATCAACCACGCAAAAATATCAGATTCCGCAACTTTGCTTCAACCCCTAGACCTGCTTCTTCCTGTTCCACAGTCACCACGGCAGCCAAGCAGTTCAAAAATGCGGAAATTTCTTGGAAAATTCAGCCCAAGCAAATACAGTAGCGCCATGGTGCGATTTTGTATTCACGACGCCCACAGTTTGTATTGCTTTTGCGATCCCTGCTGCTCCTGAGAGCGGCCTGTGCCAGCTTTGACTCCTTTTCGGACTATCTTTTCATTTTGAATTTGGATTGCTATTGCTCGCTGGCTGAACGGCTCGAGTCGGGCTGGCTTGCTTTTTGCTTGGTGCTTGGTGGACTGCATTGGGAAATGTGGTTGTGTGTATTTGTGAGCAGACACAATAGACATCGTGCTCTGCTGTACCTTTTTGTCGTGATGTGATGTGATGTGATGCGATGTGGCTGGCTGAAGGAAGGTAGCTGAGCTGCCTGCCATTCAGCTGCTCATCGGAAGAGTTCAAGTCGAAACTGGCCAACCGGCCAACGCGGCCTGTTCAGCGAACAGCAGCCAGACAGCAGAGAGAGAGACACACACACAGCACAGCACACGCAATTGGTCTGCCCACCTCTTTCCCTCCAATTCCCAGTCAATTCAGCCCACACACAGGGCAAGACTGCGTGCTGAAGCCTCGTTTTTCCTCAACTCTCACACTGCAGAGACACTCCGCTGTTCCACTTGACCGATCGCTTGCTCCTCTCCACCACCCACCACCACCAACACACTCACCTCCTTTTCGTCATCATCATCATTGTCGTCTGCCCCACCATCTCCTCCTGGGTCTACAACTTATTACGACGAAACATTCCTACGCAGCATCCCGCTTTCTCTCGCATCGACACCGGTGCCGATACCAACTCAAACTCAGCATTCGCAACGTTCCGCCAGCGACTCTCGGACTTTGGTTCTTTTACGCCGCTACCTAGCTTTCCGTAGCACTACCATCTCCGCATCTCAGCTTGATCTACCGACGCCTGCTCTATTCGTCATTGTCATCAGCACACTGCTCAGCACCACCATCATCATCATCGCCGTGCAACACTCAGCCAGCCGAAACATCCTGTCCCACTTGGCAGGCTGAGCTGAACCAACATCACCACCACTTTCCGCATCTAGTCTTCCGCACTCCAGCGAAATAGCCAAGATGGATCTTCGTGTCGGCGGCAAGTACCGCATCGGTAAGAAGATTGGTTCCGGTTCCTTCGGTGACATCTACCTCGGCATCAACATCATCTCTGGTGAAGAGGTTGCCATCAAGCTTGAGTCCATCAAGGCCAAGCACCCTCAGCTCGAGTACGAGGCCAAGGTCTACAAGACCCTTGCTGGTGGTGTCGGTGTCCCCTTTGTACGATGGTACGGTCAGGAATGCGACTACAATGCCATGGTCATCGACCTTCTCGGCCCTTCCCTCGAGGACCTCTTCAACTTTTGCAACCGCAAGTTCTCGCTCAAGACTGTCTTGCTTCTCGCTGATCAGATGGTATGTATATCACGGTACCTTTCTCTCTTCTCGTCGCCATCATGCAAGCATGCTCCGCTCGACATCACCCTACCGCATGCTGCATCGGTCGATCACGACAGCCACGGTCCACTCAACATTACTCTGCTGATCCACAAGTATACTGACTTACTTTTCTTCCTGCCCTTTCTTCCGCACCATGCCCTCTTCTTTTGCAGATCTCGCGAATCGAGTACATCCACTCCCGCAACTTCATCCATCGTGATATCAAGCCCGACAACTTCCTCATGGGTATCGGCAAGCGCGGCAACCAGGTCAACGTCATCGACTTTGGTCTCGCCAAAAAGTACCGTGACCCCAAGACCCACCTTCACATCCCCTACAGAGAGAACAAGAACTTGACCGGTACCGCCCGTTACACCTCCATCAACACCCATCTCGGTGTTGAGCAGTCCCGACGTGACGATCTTGAGTCTTTGGGATACGTTCTCATGTACTTCCTCCGGGGCTCTCTCCCGTGGCAAGGTCTCAAGGCTGCCACCAAGAAGCAGAAGTACGACCGCATCATGGAGAAGAAGATGACCACCCCTACCGAGCTCCTCTGCCGAGGCTTCCCCTCCGAAATGGCCATTTACCTCAACTGCTGCCGATCTCTCCGCTTCGATGACAAGCCCGACTACTCTTACCTCCGCAAGCTCTTCCGCGACCTCTTTGTTCGTGAGGGCTTCCAGTATGACTACGTTTTCGACTGGTCCATCCAGCAGCGCAGCGAGGACGCCAAGGTCGAGCCCGTTGTCAAGCAGCAGCAGATTCAGCAGCAGCAGGCCGCTCAGCTTCCTCGCCGCAAGGTCCTCGCTCAGGAGGGTGACGAGGCTGTCAACAACGGCATGGACACCACCCGTGCTGCTTACGGCACTGCTCGCCCTGCTGACAAGGCTTACCTTGCTTCGCAGAACATGCCCAGCTCCTCCCGCCCGCTCAAGCGCGAGGACCAGCCTGGCTACTACTAAGCAGCGCTGCGAAGAGGTCTTTCAGCGTCTCTGAGGTCTTGATGATCTCGTGCGCGCTGGTCAGTCATTCTCGCTCGAGGTGGATGACGCTGGAGAATCGGAAGGCGCAGCGTTGCCGGTCATTGCAGTTGGAGCAGGGCAGCGTTGTAGACGGGCCATGATGATTGGGTACATCAACAAAACTCAGTCACTGGCATCCTCTCCACACACTCTATGACTCGACTCTCTTTACAGCTCTTCCACCCTCAAAACAAACACACACAATCTTGACACTACACGGATCTTATTCTCTTACGGTACGGACGGTCGGGCGATCGCTTGGTTAAAATCATGGCACTCTTTCTTCACATTCAAAAGGTGTGAAGATTTTTCTCAATCCATCTTTTCCTCGCGGATATGCGAGAGGGCTTCGCAGGAAATTAAAGGACAGGTGTCTACAGTCATGATTTACTCAACAGACCAAGCAACCAAGGTGGTTACACACTGCTGCTCCAGCTACAGCGACAGCAGCAACAATATCGTTTCTTCCATCCTCCTTGGCGCAAGGCTCGACGTCTTCGATATCATTCTCATACAAGATCCTAGTCAAGATCGTCACTCCTCATTTTTGCAGCAAGTTTTCCCCAATTCTCCCAAGTCTTTCGACTCACCGCTAGGATAGAGCTTTCCACTCAGCACATGCTTTGCGTTGGCGTCTCGCCAATGCAAACAACGCCGTGCTGGTCAAGGAAAGTTTCTGCCTTCCGAAAGGACGTCGTCAGAAACCAACGCCAACTGTCTACGGTCTTTACTCCAATCACTTTAATCCACCCCGCTCCTCTCTCCACTTCCCCTCACGCGGCACTCCACTCTTCTCCCGCTCTCGTCGTCATCGCATGTTGTTCTTCTGTCATCACGATGTTGATCTCTCCTCCACTCTCAGCTTTTTCAATACTCATGTGTTCTTTTCATCAGTATTGCGTCTGAGGCTGTGTTGCTGAGCGAATGTGTGAGAACGAGTGGATCTCCACGCTGAAGTCTCTGCGTCTCTCCAAGAACCGTCTCGGCTCAAAAGGAAGTTGGCTGATCTGCGAGGAACTGCTGGCAAGGCTCAAACTATTCTTCACCGCAGATGGGGAGGTAAACTCGTACATTGCTCTTGTTTCGTCCGCGGAGAACGTCAAGCGAGAACGAAGGTTTCTCTCACTCGCACAGCCTCTCTTAGCCACCGTCGCCGGTGACAAATTGTAGATGCTGCTCTCACGCACTCTTGCGGCAAGGTCAGGCACGGACTGGCACCACACACGAGAGAACAGAAATTGAATGCATTGCTACCATCTCGACCAAAGGATCCCATCATACGGCTGAGAATCACTGCCCCCTGATCCCGGCACGGTGAATAGCCCACTCCTTCTCAACCAAATGAGTAACCTTTTCCACCGTAGCCATCAACTTGTTCGTATCCGCACTCCAATCGTTGAGCACATCTGCATTGCTCTTTTTCTTTTCAAAGTTGACCAATCCTGATGGGCGATCCATCTTAGCAAAGATTGTACCTGAGCTTACCAGGTCCGCCAACGAAGACTCCGATTGGGCTGGCGAGAGGTCCAACAACTCGGAAAGACGCTTGAGAGTGATTCGAGTGTAGTATTGGGAAATGACCCTGATGTTGTGCTCGACAACACGTTTATGAAGTTCTTCCCAGCGATGGTTACCTTCTTTGGGCTTCTCGCCTTCCTTACTAGGGGCGATCTTGGGTTTCGAAGCCGGGTTGAAAGTGGGTGATTGACGAAGGAGAGGTCCGTAGAGAGTTTCGATTCCAGGCCAACGCATCAATTCTGGCGTAGTAAAGCATTTGAGCAGGTTCTTGTGCTCGGGTACCTGATCTAGCTCTTCCATTGCCTCAACTCTCGCCATCAAGTCGCTCTGTTTGTTATCGAACTTCGCCAGCGCAAGGAAAACGACTACGTTTCGCAACGCCTCCCTTCGCTTCTCTTCATCATTTTTGACCATATCGGTATCGTAGATCTCGCGATAGAACTTGCAAATATCGAGGAACTTGTCTTCGCGCAGCGCATACTCAATCATCAACTCGTAGTATCGCAACTTGAGATCGTGATGCTTGGGGTTGTCGAAGAGTTTTGTGTTGATCTTCTTGCTGACGATAGCCATTTTGGCTAGATCGTTACGTTCGTAGTTCAAACGCATCTGTTCCAAGATGAACTCGGCTTTCTCCCGCCTATCCATGCTACCGAATGTCTCAACGGCGAGATCTTGCAACGCATTCGCAGCCTCATTCACCTTCCCTTTGGTATAAAGCATTTTGGAGAGGAGTAGGGTAACTCTAGCCCTCTCAACCTCAACAAAGATCTTTCCCTCCGTAACCGTCCTCAACAACTCAACAATCTTCATCCTCTGTTCCTCCGTCACCCCCTCATCTCCAATCCTCTTTCCTGCATCCATAAGTTCCAACACCTCTGCGTTTTGCGCACCAACCTTCTCCTTCTCCCTCTCCTCCGCAGCTTCTTGACGCTTCCTTGCATCTTGAGCTTCCTTGGACTCTTTCTTCCCCTCCTCTTTCTCCTTCTTCGCCTGTTTCTCAGCATCCTTTCTCGCTTTCTCCTCCGCAAGATCCTTCATCTCCTCATCTTTAAGCTCTTGCTCCTTCCTCCTCTCCTCTTCCGGATCAACTGCAGGGTACAAAAAGCACATTACCAACTGAACCATTCTCGTGGTCGCCATCTTCAGTTGTCCGTGCTTTTTAGACAGACTTGTCACCGTCTCCGCCAACAGGTCCCAGTTTGTCTTCGCCGGAGAGGGAGTATTGCGGACCAGGAGGATAGCGAGAAGGAGAAGCCGAGTGGTGGAGTTTAGATCGGCTGCATTACGAGATTTCTTTTCGAGTGCGAAGACCTTCTCGAGGGCAAGAGGGAGTTGGGAGGAGGAAGCGAGAGATTGAGTTTCAGGGATAAGGCTATCGACTTCGGAGGTGAAGTCCGCTTCTTGTTTCTTTTCTGGGGCCGACATGTTGGGCAATGAATGCACGTTACGATGACGTGTTGCTGTACAGGTCGGATACGTAGAGTGCGTCTGGTGTAGATAGAGAAAAGCGTGGTGTGGGTGCGGTTGGAAGTGATGAGAAGAGCGAGCGAAGAGTTGGGAAAGTGTTGGTTGACGCTGAGGCGTTTGTTCGTGTGGGCTTGTGCAACTGCGAATTTACTTGAGAAGTGGAGAAATGGAGGCGGCGTGGCCTTCGATCACAATTCCAATTCGCCTCTCACAGCTCCAGGCTGCAACTTTCCCTGACCTCAAGACGCGTCTCAAGCTCACCATATGTGTTAGTCAGCATGTGTAATCCATGTCCGACCGCAGCTCTGCTCTAGTCATTCAAGCCTGCTCACTGCTCGTCTTGGGTACACAGCCATCGAACAGCCTCACGACGGAAAGCATGCTATCAAAGTAAGTAGTTGAGAACGCAAAGATATTGAAAATACATGATAGAAAAGGTCAACAAGATCAAGAGACTGGCGTTTAGTCCTCCTCCGTAGCATGATACCCGGCCTTCCTCATAGCACCCAACACCCTCCTCGCCTGCGTCAACTCCTTCTCCAACTTCAATACTTCCACCTGCTGTTCCATTTCCTTCACCTTGAACTCATGCGCAGCCATCGAGGAATAATCGAAATCAGCCGCACCGTTACTTTGCCTATCAGTAATGGTCTTAACCTGCTTCACCAACGCTCTACAAGCATCCGTAACCGCCTTCGCTGCTCTCTCCAACCTATCCTGCGTCTTGGACATGAATTCAGCCTTAACCCTCGATGCGGCAACCACCTGCACTGTAGCAGCTGAAACCTCGTTCGATGCCACGATGAGCTGTTCGAGCGAATGAGTGCCCATAATCACTCCATCTGCCGCTTCGATCAACATTGTTGTCGCAAACGCAACCGCACGGGCAGCGGAAATGAGACCTTCGGTCCATCGATTGTTCTTCTTGTAGAACTGTTGGTTGGTCGATGAACCTCTACCTTTTGCAACAATTTCTTGTTGCGACTCGGTAGCGGCTTTGATCAGTCCTGCGATAGCACGTGTGATGGCCAACGAAGCTTCGAGGATCGCATCGTGAACTTGCAAGTCGACAGCAGAGTACTTGTTGTGATCCCTCGGTCTGGAAAGCAATGCCTGCAACTTGGCAGTAGCTGCATCGATAGCGGAAGCAGCGTTCATCATCTCGCGCTCAACGATGTCTCCGATATCATCGTTGGCGTTGGCAAGCATGGCGTTACCAGCCTTGAGCATGGTTTCGACGACACTGTTGAGGTTGGCGAATGCAGAACGGGCTTCCATGTTCTGGCGTGCAACAACGTCACGACGCTGAGCAGGGGCAACACCGGCCAAACGGTACGATTGGAGGTTGCCAAAGAAGCGGAGCAGAACATTACCAGTCTCGCGACCAGTACCGATGAGTTTGTCTGCTGCATCATCGCTCTGTGCGAGACGAGTGATGCCCTTGGTGCTGGTAAGCGTGTCACTGATCGTCTGAGCAAGCTGGTTGGCACGCTTGATGACTTCAACGTGCTCGCCTCCAACCTCGCCCGACAAGTAGAGCGAGAAGACGGCAGCAAACTCGTTGGTCGAAGTGGTACCCTTTTCGATCATCGACAACACATACTCGGGCGTAGCAGTCGTGTTACCGGTGCCAGAAGGCGACTCGAGCTCGTAAAGCGCATCGTCAACCTTGTCGGCACACGTCTGAAGGATTGAGTCGATGATAGAATTGAGCTTTTTGGTGTTGTCGAGGATGAGAGTATCGATTTGGGCATTGACGGCCTGATCGTTCTCGCCCTGGTTGAGCTGCATATCGTTGAGCTGCTTGATGGTGGCATCCATACCTTCCTGCATGATGGCCAACTCGGCGTCCTTCTCGTCGCGAATGCGGGCCAGCTCGGCATCGCGTGCATCCAACTCTATGCGCTTCTCCCTGAGCGAGTCCTCAAGCTCAGCAATCTGTCGGTTGAGAGTTGACATCATACCTGACAACTCGGAGCTCTTGGCACGCGTAGCATCCTCTGCACGCTCATTAGCAAACATAAGGTCGCGCTTCAGTCGGTCAAACTCCTCCTTCTGACTCGCCTTGATCCTATCAAGATCGAAACGAGCACGGTCTCGCTCGCGTATCATATCGGCAAGTTCGAGGTTCTTGGCCTTGACATCGCGCTCCATACGCTCCATCTTGTCGACGGCCTCTTGTGCACTACCAGCTTTGATCTGCATCTGCTTGTATTTGCCAAGCATCTCGAGGTGCTCCGTGCGCAGCTGGGAATAAAGTTTAGCGAGCGCCTCGTACTTGTTGCGCCAGAGCGTGACCTGGTCTTGAAGCTGCTTAATGAGGTCATCCTTGCCTTGCATCTGTGCGCCAAAGTTCTGCCCGATGTTGGCGAGCTCTGTCTCGAGAGCCTTGACACGTCGATCGTACTGTTCGAGCATGAGCTGGTCACGTTCGTACTGTCCACGCATAGCCAGAATCTCTCGTTCGAGCTCGGCAAGACGACCACCGTGCATCTGCTCCATCTGAGCACGCATGAGCTGTTCCTGTGCAAGACGTTGCTGTTCGGCCTGTAGACGCTGCTGTTCGGCAAAATCACGCTCCTGCTTGGCGGCCAGGTCGGCTTGTCTTTGCCTCTCCGCTTCCTCCTGTGCTTTGAGAGCAGCCTGCTTGTCTTCGTACTGCTTGAGCAAACGTGCCTGCTCATCGATCTCGGTTTGGGATGGACCTGGGTCTGGTGTTGGTGCCTTGGGCGTCTGTCGGGTTGGAAGGTAAGGACCTTCCTCGGGCAGCTCGAAGAGGTTGGGTGGGTCGTGGTTGAGCTTGGGAACGTTGATGAGGGAAGTGAGGAACTTGAGATTGGCGCATTCGTAGTAGAACTTGCGAAGAGAGTGATGCTGTGAGTCGTAACGCTCTCGCAATGGCTGAAGGGCATCACTGGCATCGGTACGTCGGTGCATAGCACGAAGCATAGACGTCAAGAACTTGTAGATACCGTAGCTCTCCTTGACAAGGGGTACAAGTGCCGAGATACGGCACTCGTTGCTGGCCGAGCCGCGGAAGTGAGCGAAGACGAGTTTCTGGAACTGCTCGATCTGATCCTGAAGGTTCATGAGATCCATGATGGTCTCGTAGCCCTCATCCGGGTTGTCGATGTTCTTGAGAGAAATGTACTCTTCATACTCGAAGAGACCGTTGAATTCCTTGTGGTGACGATGGAAGCGGAGCTTAGCGAGGATGAAGTTGACATAGGCACGAATGAGCGAACTGTAGCCACGCATGCTATCGGCACCGACGGTACGTGCGCATGTCTCGAACCATCCGATCTGGGCCTGTGCTTCCTTGAGCACAACCTGGTGGCCTTCCTGAAGGATCTTGTGGACGAGAATGAGGGCTTTGAAGGTCTGAACTTCGTCGCTGAGGATAGGCTGTACACGGAGACCGGTCCAGATGGATTGAGATGTGCGGTAGTCCCAGGTGTAGACGATACATTTTCGAACGTGCTTCTGCTTGGGAGCTGTCTCTTCGGTGCTGGTGGCCTTTTTTATGTTGATGGAGAGCTCGGATTCGGCTTTGTCACGGTCGACGGGCCGCGTAGGCATGTGGCTGTCGTCGAAGCGGGGCCTGCGATTGCGAAGCGGCAAAGATCAAGGAGGAGTTGGATGTCAGACCAGACGACTGGCTGGTATCATCGAGTCTGGCTGGATGTACTTACATCTTCAGATTCCAGTGCCGGTGTTACGATGAGACCTTGACCTCCGCCGGTGTGGAGAAGAGGCTCGTTGAGCTACCAGTGTCGTATGTGCCGAAGCGGATAATGCAATATGATGTTGATGAAGGAATGGATTGGAAGGAGCGAAGGATGAAGTGAAGTGAAGTGGAGATAGAGAGAGCGAGGATCGTATTGAGTGCAAGGCCTACTTGCTGTTCAGGCCAGGGTCGAGTCGAGAAGGGTAAAGGAGAAGAAGCGGTGTGACGCTTGCCGATGCTCCGATTGGATAGGCAGAGCGTGGATGCCAGATCGGTGCTCTTCGGTGCGTGTGCCAAAGCGAAGCGAAGAAAGGGTTCTCTCTCACACACCCTCTCTCGAGCTCACACCCAGGCAAACGCGGAGTGTGAATTGAGGCTGTAAGCACGCTTGCTGCTGTGAGACTGGGGTTGTGCGCTGACGAACGAACGAACGAACGGGCCACAACTCAAATTTCCGGCTGTCGGAAAGAGAAGTGAAGTTGAAGGCCCTTTTTTTCTTTCAAGAGTGTAAGATCGCTTGATTCTTGCTAAAACCCCTTTCTGCAAAAATCCAAACTTGAACCTCTACGTGACCTCATCTTTCTTTCCTTCAAGTCGCACCTTCCCCTTTCCCTTGAGGCGGTGCAATGGACCAAGCGCGACAATGTCGAGATGCACACCCTCTAACCCCCACTTCACAGCTTCTTTGTGCAAGTTGGCTGCAGCTGAGAAGGGAGTTCATGGCTGTTGCGATTGACGCCCAATAGACTCCTTCCTCACGTCAAATTGCAAGCCAGCAAGACAGCCATCTCATTTTCATCGTGGCCATTGAAGCGAATAGCCGCCAGCTATCCTAACCCGTCGAGGTCATCACCATCGTCATCATGATTCGGCCCGCCACCCCGGGCACTTTGCTCACCTTGGTCGCTGCTATCTTGCTCGGTCTCGTCACCATCTCCACTCCCATAATCAAATCCATCTACTTCCTTGAAGCTACCATCGGTGGAGGCGGTTCTCAAAATGGTCAAGTCGCACGATTCGGTACCTTGGGTTACTGCATTGGCGACACCTGCAGCAATCCCACCCTAGGCTACTCGTTCGACCCCAATCAGCTTCTCGGCATTCAGGTCATCTCTGGCAGGTACACCGGCGCCGTCATCAAAGGTCTCACATACACTCTCGTTCTTCATCCAGTTGCTCTCGCTTTCGCTGTTGTTTCGGTGCTGCTTGGTCTCATCTCGCACTGCCGAGAGCTTTCCACCAACTGCTTTGGCACCTTTGTCACTGGTATCGGCGCATTCATCACCATCGTCGCATTCGGTCTCGATCTCGCTCTGTTCATCGTTGCGAGACAGCGCATCAACTCGATCAACGGCGCTCGTGCTAATCTCGGCATGGCCATCTGGATGGCCTTGGCAGCATGGATCCTCATGTTCCTCGCCGGCTGTGCTTTCAGCTGCGGTATCTGCAGTCGAAGGAGGCGCAACCGTGTCAAAGACTCGCATCTTCCTCCCGACACCTATGGAGCACGCCCAGCTGCTCCCATGCAAGATCGCTACGCGGATCAGATGCGAATGGATGCACTCGATGCTGAAGCAGACAGGAAGCGCAGACAGGCTGCCTTGGACAAAAACGGTAGGGGAGGAGATCTTCCCAAGTTTGCCGAGTACGAGACCGAGTACGAGATGCCGCTCAAGAAAGACTACGACGAAGGGGCATACGATAATAGTACCAATCACCAGCAGCCTGGCCTCGCTTACTCGACGAATAACAGTGTTGGTCGTGCAGGTGCCGCTAACGTTGGAGCGGCTGCTGGTGGTTCGTTCATTAACGGCGTCGGTCAGGGCTATGGCAGAAGGCAAGCTCAAGGGAGCCGAGCGGAGGACTTCTCCAGCTCTCCACCTATGCTCAACAACTCGGCTGGTCACGGTGCCCACAACATCGCTGCTCAGAGGCAGAACACCGTTTCCTCTGTCGGCAACGGTGCTGGTAGCGGCATGCCTACTCCCTCACACATGTCCAACGCCCGCAGTGAAGCTACTTACGTTCCTGGCCCTGGACCTCAGCCATACCCCAATGGTCTGGACGGCACATCTTCGCTCACACTTGCACCTTGTCCTTATCCTCAGGTCTCGTCTCCACCACCCATGCACGACTATTCCCAACAAAACCAGTACCAGCCGCAGGAACAGTACGACTCGTATGGCAATGTGATTCCTGCCTCATCATCTGCTGGTCAAGGAAGTCAGTTCAGCCAGCGTGGAGGCGCACATCGCCAACCCACTGGAGAGTACGGCCATCCCACCGAATACTCGGGAGCTACCTTTGGTCCTTCCTCATCTGGCTTCCACGCACAGTCGAACGAAGCCGCTGGTGCATCAGGCTCTCGCATGCGCGGTTCACGCAATCTGCCTGTCATTCCACAGCACGAAGGCGCAGAACCATAAGAGATCGTCTATGACGGTGCTGCAGCCGGCACATCCGCCGAACGTCGCCAGGGTACTGTCGATGACGGTTTTGGCTTAGCATCATCCCACAATCACGAGGCGACTCACGATGGCTACAACCAGTACGCATCTTCTGCATACGATCACCAATCGCAACAACAGCATCAACAGTATCACTCCTACCAACCATCAGGACACTACGATGATGCAGCTAGAGGCGAACCATCTTCATCTGCAGCAGTAGGACAAGCGTATGGCCATCAAGAGGACAACCACTACGATGACTATCAGAGCAGTGCAGGTCCTCCTGGATACGAAAGCGTTGCTGGTGGATCTGGATATCAACATAACCATCATCCTCGCGAGAAGCACTAGATGCTAGGAAATCCCGCAAAGCCCATCTATAGTTTTGTAAACCTTTTGTTGTTCTGATACTTTTATATAAGTAGTTTTTCAAAGATTGGCGGGCCGACGTAATTGAACAATATGCTCTTCGCTCACTAATGATCTGCGTGAAGCTGTTGAGCAAAGCAGAGCAAAGCAAAGCAAAAGCGAGAAAACCTGCAGCAGAAAGGACCTTGAATTCCACGCCAAATCGATTAAAAAATTGACTACAACTCATCATCATCAGCATCGAACAACGGCGCTCTTTCCTCCTCTCCTATCCTAATTCTATCCCTTGCCATCGCACCTTCATCTTCCAAATCTAGATCCAACGAATAAGGTCTATTCCCGATCTCAATTCTCGTTGGTCTACTCGTCACATTGCTCCCCGACCTCCTCACAATCGAAACCAGCCTTAACGCCTGTACGACGTTCCTACCAATCAGAAGAATCGAGTCTAGCAGCTCCTCGCCTTTACCTGACCTTTCGCCTCTCGGTGCGTCTTCGTCATCGCCGGGGTAGGTAGGTCCGCGGCGGAAAGGCGAGCATTCGTGATGGAAGAAGATGACTAATAGCGTAATGGCGCAAAGTAGCACAAGGCCTAGATCGACGATGTTGTACGTGCTTTTCCAGAATTGTTTGCCGAATGCTACTAATCTGATGCCTACTTCCACAATGAGAAGGAGGTTGATTGCTAACTCCAAACCATAGAACAAGGTGCCGGGACAGTCGGATGTCAAGCTGATTACGACAGTAAGGAGCGAAGCAAGGGCCATACCAGCATAGAACCAAAGATAGGCGCTGGAATGGACAAATCGATTCGCTACGCCTTTCAAGATCTCATCCCTCGACAAGAAGTAATGTGATCGTGAAAGTGTGGGATGTGATCCATCATCGGTGTTGACTCGAGAGTAAGGGTCTGATCCAAATGCGTTTTGGTCGTACACTGTTCCTATTCCAATTATGACTTCTCTTGGCGCTCCTGCCCCCGCCCCACTTCCGTTCCCGTTCCCATTCGTTGTTGGGTAAGGTGAAGCCATGTCGATGAGTCGTTTAGCCCAACGCTCTGTAGAGACGGAGAAAACGTTCTTTGTATGTCCTGCTGCAGCAGCTGTGCGTCGAACAGGTCCGTTGGCGACCGAGCTGGATTGAGCACCCGAAGCTACGATCGGATCGGCGATATGATGTCTCTGCCTAGTTTTGACCCCCGCATAAAGGTTACTGGAAGGCTCGAAGGATGAAGAAGGTGGATCGTTATACTGCGGCCAAGAAGGGGTGTGGTGCAAAGCGGAACTGGAAGGCGCTGCAGCTTGCACAACTGCTGCCGGTGTGAAGGAAGCTATTTTGGCTAAACAGACACAAAGGGTCTATGTTACGGCACCCTTTGAGCCGGAAAGCAGAAACAGCAGAACGGTATTGGGTGAAAGAAAGAGATGGTGGTGAGTGTGGATGGTGGCTGCAGCCATGTGACTGGTTGTTGAGGGTGCATCGCTGGACCCGTGAACAGCAGCTGTTGCCCGCGTGGAGGTCAAACGCTCACCGGCCGAGAAATCCGATTTGTTATTTTAACTGCGATCGAACATTATGCGAGGTCCGAGAAAATGAGAGAGACATCCTAAATCCACACAGAAGGCCACAGTCAGGCGATCACCTGCAAGCTGGACTGCGCTGTGCTGAATTGAAGGTAACAATTAATATACGGCGTTATCGGGGTCACGATCAGACTCCCTTTACCACAGCCGTATGTTCTATGTGATGCTTAGTTTTCATGGTGTGAGACTAAATGACAGACACATATATATACTCCATTCACTGCTCTGGTCCCATCCGAGGCAGGATGTGTTTCTTCATTTGTACCCCTGTGTTGCTATGATACCGGGTGCCACTGTGCTGTCACCATGATAACAATTGCGTACCTCATTGTGCTTCTCGCTTACGTGAGCCTCCCGTGTCTCGATGTCTCGGCCGTAACACGTGCATCTTGCTTGAGATGCCGACGCATCTTCAACTCCCCCCTTCGGCGGGATCTCCAGTCCTATCATCCTAGCCAATCGTGAGGTGTTAAGACCCTGTAAGGGTTTTGTCAAGACATCTGCAACGTTGTTTGCCGTTCCGACATATTTGATTTCCACATCGCCCTCTTGCACGTGATCGCGAACGAAATGATACCGTGTGTCGATGTGCTTTAACTTCCAATGTTTGGCTGGATCTTTACTCACCTGTATGCACCCCTGGCTATCTGTGTATAGCACGGGCCGAACGTCCGTGGTCTCCAAATCCCGGAGCAAATATGAGAAGAATAAGGTTTCTCGTACCGCTTCGGAAGCGGCGACAAACTCTGCTTCGACTGCCGACAATGCCACACACTTCTGAACGTGTGATTTCCAACTTACCGGACATCCATATACATATGTTATCGACCCCGAGGTGCTTCTTCGTCCATTTGTGGGGTCGGATGCCCAGTTTGCGTCAGTATACGTCGTTACCGGTGTATCCGAGTGCTCGTTTGTCTTTCCTCCTAGGTGCAACTGATATTCGTTCGTTTGGTTCAGGTACTTTACCACGTGGATAGCTGCCTTCCATGCACTGTCGATTGGGATCGACATATATCGCGCCAATACGCCGACGGCAAAGGCAATATCTGGTCGGGCTGTGTTGGAGACCCATAATAGTTGGCCGACCAATTCTTGATACTTCTTTGCTCGCTGAGGTTCACATCGCTCGCCTCCGGCGATGTTCGCTACACTCAGCATGGGTACCCAAGATTTCTCGTTTGCTCCTCCTAACCATTTGTTCACCATTTCCTTGATGTATGCCGTTAGATTCAGAGATATCCTCCTCCGTCTTCTATCACGTGTGATCTTGATACCCAGAAATTCTTTGATTCTTCCATTGTCTTGCGTCTCCCATTTGTCCATGATCTCTCGCTTTGCGCGGTCTACTTCATCACGACTGGGTGATGTTATCAGCATGTCGTCCACGTATGCTGTGATGATCGTGATCTTGTCGCCTGTCCCTCTCGAGTATAGGCATGGTGCGCTCGGCATGCAATGAAATCCGATCGTCCGGAGATGTGAGTCTAACTCAATGTTCCATTCTCGGCCCGATTGTTTCAAGCCGTACAGTCCTTTCACTACCTTCAACACTTTTCCGGGTGGTATTTCGATTCCTACTGGGGGCTTGAGGTATACATCATGGTGTATAGTGGAGTTCAGGTACGCTTGCTTTACGTCAATAGAATCCATTTCCCAATCTCGTACTGCTGCGACAGCGATCACCCCTCGGATGGATTGGATGGGTGCTACTGGTGCGAAGACCTCTGTATAATCGATGCCCTCGCGTTGAGTGAAACCTCGTGCTACGAGCCGGGCTTTGAACTTTGTTGGTACGAGGTTTGCATCGGTTTTGATCTTGAGTACCCAACGTGTGTCGACGGTGTTTGCACCCTTTGGAAGGTCGACTATCTCCCATGTGCCCATCGCCTCCAGTCCATCCAGCTCCTTTCGCATGGCCTCCTCCCAGTGCTTTCTGTCCTCTCCACTCATTGCTTCATGTATGGTTGGGTCCAGGTTCTTTCTCCGTTCGGGTCACGTCGCTACGAGTCCATAGAATTCGCTGTCAATTTGAGTTTCGGCGATTGGTCCTTGTTCCATCACTTCCGCTGTTCCTTCGCGTAATCTTTCTTCCGAGTCTGTCTCCATATCCATGTATTCTCGTAGTGGCTCTTCATCTGTTTCGTCAAATATATTTTCTTTGTTGTATCCTAGATCTTCGAAATTTTCTTCTGTCATTATCATTGGGGGTGCCTTTGTATCAACCGGTCGCCACTCTGTTCTGTCTGACCAGCACTTTGATTCCATGAATTTTGCTGAATTGCTCCAGAAAATGTTCGGATTGTAGTCCGGGCTGTAGAAGAGCCAGCCCTTCCTCTCTAGACTGTACCCTAAGAAAATGGATGTGACGGCTCGCTGGTCCAATTTCTTGTTGTCCCGTTTAATCTTGGGTATGTTTACCCATGCCAGACAACCAAACACTCGTAGGAGCTTTAAAGCTCGTTCCGGCGACTTGCCAAACATCGCTTGATAAGGGAATTCATTATCAACGCTCGGAGTGAGGTTTATCTTGAACGCCGCAGCTCTGATCGCGTATGGCCAGAACTTCTTGGGTAGTCTCCTCTGCATTAGCAACGTTCTCATCTTCTCTCCAAGGGTCCTGTTCATTCTCTCTACCCGTCCATTTTGCTTGCTGTTGTACCCTACGGTGGTTTGCCACTCTATGCCCTTTTCTAACGACCATTCTAATGCATCATTGCTTTTCCATTCCGTTCCTTGATCGGATCGGATCGCTTTTAGCTTCCGATCCGTCTGTGTCTCCAGGAACGAAACAATCCTTTTAAGTTGCATAAAGGCATGGCTCTTTCGTGTCAATGGCTGTGCATACACATACTTGCTATGATCGTCGACCAGCACCAACGTGCATGTGTACTCCGTCACGTGGGACGAGTCTATTATTAGATCGACGTGGATAAGGTCCAGGGGCCCTACGGCTCTTTCGCCGCTACCTTTCCCCATCCGAGCGCTTGTGCTCTTGGATCGTACGCACTGCTCACATGTCAGAGCGGTGTTTGAATCCAATTTCATGGTATGCTTATCCTTTAACTTGCTTGTGATCGCCTTAGCTTTATCTCTTCCTGGGTGCCCGAGACGCTCGTGCCATAGTTGTTGCTTTGAAACTTTCGGCTCATTCTCAATATGCTCGAACTCCTCATCAACACCTTCAAACAATGGTGCTGATGTGGTCATCGCGCTTTCTTGCCATGTGTCGCCTCGGAACTCCAGAAGTCCTCGCTCGCGATTCTTTGCAATCTTAAGTGTCATGCCGTTTGTTAGAAAAATTTGGCCGCCGGTTGTGTCCAATATCACTCGTGCTCCTTCATCCGTTAATGAATTTGTTGACAGAAGGTTAACATTAAGGTGCTTTACATACAATACATTTTGCAGGGAGATTTCCCCGTAATCTGTTGATATGCTCGCATCTCCTATAGCTGCCGCTTCCAAGACCTCGCTTCCGGCGGTAATTATCCGCTTTCGGTAAGTTCTCGGGTGGATGAGCATGCTGTAGTCGTTCACCATATGATAACTCGCCCCCGAGTCCAAGATCCAATAAGCTGTTTCTTTTGGATTCGAGGGGTCCTGTTGTTTCATTGGGAGGGTGAGGGAGCACCACGCTTCCTATTTAGGTTCAGCGAGGGGGGAGTCCTTGGGAATGGTAACCAAGGCGTCGCATTGGCTGATACCATGTCCCGGTCGCTTGCAGATCCAGCATCGGATTCGGCGTGGTTTGCTTGCGTTCCTCGAGCTCGCGTGGCTGTTGCCGGCTTCGGCTTCGGTCTCTCCGGCCCGTTCATTTTGATCGTCGTTGCCGGCGGTTCTAGCACTGGCTTGTCGGGGATCGGTCCTTTGTGCGGGGACGCTCTCGACAGCAGTCTGCCGGATGCTTAATGCGGTGGCAAGGGCGTTGAAATCGATTTGATGGACGGTGGCAACCGTCTCCTTGTACACCGGATGCCGGATCGTGCATTTCTGCAGGGCCGAGAACAATGTATCATCGGCGAATGGTTTGCCGAGGAGGCTGCTTTCAGTTTGTATGGACCGGATCTCTTGAATTAGCTTTCTGGCGTCCGAGTGAAACATCTTTGTATCGTTGAGTTGCGAGATAAGCGCAAGTCTGTGAGACGTCTTGGTGGCTTCATTCGTGAGACCGTTTTCGATCTTTCTCCATACTTGGTTGAAAGTAAGGTACTCCTTGACTACATCTAGAACGAGGTAATTTACATTGTGTTCTCCGGTAGTGTCAATTGTTCCACGCAGGGCGTTGATTAAAGCATCGTCAAGGGAGCGGCTCCATTTCGGGTGTTTCTTGTCGTACGTTCCCTCGAGGTGTTTCATCGCATGAGGCACAGATCGGAGGAAAGATTTCACGTGAGCGCTCCAGCTATGATAGTTTCGTGACGTGAGCTTTGGCACGGGTTCGAGGAGCTTTGCTAGGGTGCGAAAGTTATATCGCTTGTCGCCATCGTCAAAGTCGGAGTCGGAATCGGTGTCTCCGTCAGCTTCATCGTTGATGGCCTCCGGCTCGTTCTCGCTTGTGGCATTATTGTCGACCCGAACCTGGGTGTTCTTGCCTTTTCTGCTTCCTTTAGTCCTCGTTTCGGTGTCTTCTACCATGGTTGTCGGCGAGTTTCGGTTAGCTCGGTGATAGCTTCTTCAGACTCTTAATCAATTGAAGGTAACAATTAATATACGGCGTTATCGGGGTCACGATCAGACTCCCTTTACCACAGCCGTATGTTCTATGTGATGCTTAGTTTTCATGGTGTGAGACTAAATGACAGACACATATATATACTCCATTCACTGCTCTGGTCCCATCCGAGGCAGGATGTGTTTCTTCATTTGTACCCCTGTGTTGCTATGATACCGGGTGCCACTGTGCTGTCACCATGATAACAATTGCGTACCTCATTGTGCTTCTCGCTTACGTGAGCCTCCCGTGTCTCGATGTCTCGGCCGTAACACGTGCATCTTGCTTGAGATGCCGACGCATCTTCAACTTGCTGTCTGTGTGTTCTTTTGGCACTTTCGGGTTCTTCTTGAAAATCGGAAGATCTGCTTCTCTCTGACGCTGCACGGACAGCAACCACTCACAACGCTTCCGTCACGGGTCGGCTCGGTTCTTCTTACACTTTTCTCTATCACCATCACTTCACCTTTCGCGACATTCAGCACCACCTTTTGTCGGCATCTAGCAGCAGGAGCACTCCACCTGCTCCCGACAAAAGCTCGCCCACCATGCCGCCAAAACGAGCCGCACTCCCCACCAAGGAGCGCACCCTCTTCCAGCGGCTCATCCAAGAATACGAAACCAAAAAGTACAAACTCGGTCTCAAAACCGCCGACACCATCCTCAAAAAGTTCCCCGACCATGGAGAAACCGTCGCGATGAAGGGCCTTCTCCTCGGCTCAACCCATCGTCGCGATGAAGGCATCGAATTAGCCAAAAAGGGAGTTCGCCTCGACCTAACCTCTTTCATCTGCTGGCACGCTCTCGGCATTCTGCATCGTCAGGATAAGAACTATGAAGAAGCGATAAAGTGTTACACCCAAGCACTGCGGATTGAAGGTGGTGGAAATGTGAATTTGTTGAGGGAATCGGCATTTTTGCAGTTGCAGTTGAGAAACTACCCTCCGATGGTGGAGAATAGGTTGACGCTGTTAAGGATGCAGCCTCATTTGAGGATCAATTGGATTGGGTTGGCGGTTGCGCACCATTTGGCGGGATCACTGGAGGCAGCGGTGAGGGTGTTGGAGGGATACGAGAATGTGATGCGCGATATTCCGGATAGGAGTTACGAGCATTCAGAAGTGTTGCTGTATCATGCGAGTGTGTTGGAGGAGCAAGGCAAGTTTCAGGAATCGTTGGATTTGATGGAGGAGAGCAAGAAAAGGATTGTGGATCTGAGAGGGATGCAGGAGGCTCAGGCGAGGTGTTTGGCTGGGTTGGGGAAGAAGGATGAGGCTGAGAAGCTGTGGAGGGAGTTGATCAAGTCCAATCCGGAGAACAAGGGGTACTTTGGTGGATTGCTTAGTCTTCTTGGGATCACTAAGGAGGATGGCTCGACCCCAGAGGAGGACAAAGCGGTGGAAGTGTTCAAGGGTTTACAAGCCGACCATCCCAAATCTACTGCTGCTAAACGTCTGGCTCTCATCCATGCTACGGGTGATGACTTTAAAACTCAAGCTATAGCCTACGTCAAATCAGCACTCGTCAACGGCGTTCCTTCTCTCTTCTCCGATCTCAAATTACTCTACCAGGACTCAGCCAAGCAAGCCGCACTCGAAAAGATCGTTGAAACCCTCCGACTCGAATGGGCACCCACCACCTCCCCTTCCCCAGAAGGCACAGACCCACCAACCTCCTATCTCTGGTCCCTCTACTACCTCGCCCAGCACTACTCCCTCATCGGCTCCTCCACTCTCGCACTCTATTACATCGATTCCGCCATCTCCCATTCATCCACCCTCCCCGAATTGCACATGGTTCGAGCTCGAATCCTCAAACGAGCCGGTGATCTCCTTGGCGCCTCTGCCGCCATAACTGACGCCCGCTTATTGGACGGCCAAGACCGATTCTTGAACTCCAAAGCCGCAAAATACCTACTCCGCACAAACGACACCCCTGAGGCCGAAAAGATCGTTGGCCTGTTCACAAAACCAGACGCTCCCTCACCCACATACGACCTGAACGAAATGCAGGCTCTCTGGTACCTTGCCGAAGAAGCAGATGCTTTCGAACGCACCGGAAATTATGCAATGGCGTTCAAAAGACTGGGGCAGTTGGACAGGACGTTCCAGGAGTTTTGGGATGATCAGTTGGATTTCCACTCTTATTGCATGCGGAAGATGACTCTTCGTTCCTATGTGAATCTGGTGCGGTTCGAGGATCGGTTGAGAGCTCATCCTGCGTATATTGGGGCGGCGGAGAAGGCGGTGGGTTTTTATGCTAGGTTGCATGATAAGCCTGATACAGCTGCTTTTGTGGAGAAGGGAGAGGAAGAAGATCCAGCTCTAGCTGGGTTGAGCGAGGCGGAGAAGAAGAAATTGTTGAAGAAACAAAGACAGGCAGAGGCAAAGAAGGCGGCCAAGGCGGAAGCGGAGGCGGCAGAAAAGAAGAAAAAGGCGGAAGAAGCTGCTGCTAATGGCGAAGCTGTCGATGATGAGGGACCAAAACCAGATCCTGATCCGAAAGGGTTGGACTTGTTCAAGTCGGTGGCGGAATCGCCGTTCAAGCAGGCGCATAAATGGTTGAGGTTCATGCAAGAGCACGCGCCGCAGAAGCAAGAAACATGGAGGAGTGTGTTTGAGGTTAGTGTTAGGGAGAAGAATTGGTTGCTTGCCACCAGGGCCCTTGTGCACTTGCACAAGCTCGGAGGCGAGACAACAGATTTGGTTGTAAGATTAAAGAGTCAGCTGCCAGATTTGAAGGGGGCACCTAAACCAATTGGAAGCGTCATCGAAAGTGCACTGGCGGAAGTTATTCCTGCTGAAAAGCCACTAGCTACGTTGTACGCGGAAGCTTTACAATCCCCTCACGCGTCAAAACCCGAAGTTATGCTCGACAACGCTCGCGCAGCTATCTCTTTGGGTCGTCCTGAAGAAGCTTCCTCACTCTTGCTCAACCTCCCAACCGCTATCTCACAGGCTCAACTCACCGGTCCGCGAGTCAGAAACAATGCGTTGGAGACCACCATCGAAGCCCGTACCCTCCTCGCACAGATCGATGCGGCTAAGGAGGACGAATTTGATGGCAAGGCAAGGGAAGCTTTCCCCCTGGCAAACGCTTTCAAGTCGGCGGAGATGCTAGAGGAGGAAAAGAAGAGGAGGGATGAGGCGAGGGCGAAGTGGGAGAAGGGTATTGAGGAGGAGAAAGTTGAAGGTGAAGCCAATGGAAATGCTCTGCATGAGCCTTTGCTCTAACTTCACTCGTTCGTTGTATAGCATTTGCATACATCTCAAATATCATACTAGCATTTATCTCGAAGCGGTCTGTGACAGTCCGAGCCTGGCAAGTGAGCAGGGGTAGAGGCGATCGAGGAACGAGGAACGAGACTTGATTGCGGAAGCACGGAACGATGATAAGAACACGATGAGATTTAGCACATGATGATGATGAAAACGAGCAAATGATAGCGAGCGGAGCACACGAGCGTGAGACGATATACGAGAAATCCAAAGAACAATCAAGAACCGAAACGAGAGCAGTTTGAAGGTATAAGAAGCAAAAAGACAGGCCACCCCGACCATCGAGTTTGTTCGAGGCAAAGTTGGAGACGTAGCCAGCCGCCTCTTATTCGAGGGAAAACATCTCCGGACCAAGTTCAAAGTTCAAATAGAACTGTGCGGGCGCTTCGCCTCCTTGCACCTGCATTTGACTTCCACCCGCAATCGCACCTTCCCCGTCCACACCCGCCATCGAAGGCTGTATGGGAGCAGGAGCGAGGAACGAGCTATTTAGATAGTCCTGGATGTCAGACATCTCTACTTCGAAGTCAAGGCATGAGTTGGCTGCGTCCATGCCACCAGCGATAGTAGGAGCGGCCTGGACGAGGGACGCTTGAGGGGAGTACTGCTGATGAGGGACGAACGGGCTTGATGAAGGCAGGAAGGTGGCCGGAGCAGATGCGGCAGACTCGAAGAATTGGTTTAGATCGAAGGAGTCGTTCTCGTCAGCGAGGGAGAAGCTGCTGTCTGTGGTCGTGTTGCTGCTGCTACTCGCGATCTGATTCGAAGGCTGGCTTTGCTGGAAAGACATGCCGAACGATAGCGGCTGACGCTGTTCGATCGCAGTCTGGTCCACAGGAGTGTTGCAAAAAGGTGGGACGGGAGCCTCGTCCTCATCCACCCATCCATCGTCGCCCGTCGCCGTACTCTCCATCATGGCCCAAGAGCTTCCCGCAGCGCTTCTCTCACTAGCCTGTCGCATAGCAGAGATATCGAGCGCTTTTTGGATACTCTCCCTCAACCCCTTATGCAAAGCCTCTTGATTGAACTGCAGGTCACCAAAGTTGAGCTTGATCTCGCCTGAGTCAGTGTGGAAGCCAAGCTGCTGCTGTTGAGAAACATTACTCAAATTGACATTGTCGCTGGTGAAGGGCGACCTCTGTTCCTGCCCTACGCCAGCATAGGTGGGTTGTGGAGGAGTCGCCATAGTGACAGCGGGCATGTCTTGCTTTGCATGACCTTCGTACTTGAGCGGATTCATGAGGCGGAAGACATTGTGGGCTCTACCAGGACTGTCGAAGCAGTCGCTTTGACTGCTTGAGGTAGAGAATGAGCTGGTCGATCGCGAGGAAGGGCTGCCCCACGAGGTGAAAGACTTTTTGAGCTCGAGGGAGGAAGCTGATGCTTCGCTTGTGGTGGAGCAGGCACGTGGAAAACGAGGCCTCTTGAGGCTGAGGGAGGAGTCGTCCGAGTCAGAGACGGAAAGGGAAGGTGAGCCGCGACCGAGTGCGCCGTATGTCTTGCGCTTCTTCTCTGAGAGGGTGAAGTCACGCGTGGGTGGGGAAGAAGGTGTGTGAGGCTGTTCGGGATGCGGGTCGAAATGTTGAGGGGGCGTGATTGGCTCGGTCTTGGATCCTTTTCGGCCCTTACGATTGCGGCGGTTTTGGAACTGTAGAAAGGGGATCAGAACAAGAAGGGAATACAAACGGTCAGTAATCGCATCCTTCATTGGTACAGCACATTAGATGAACGAGTGGCTGAAAACTATGTCGCTTGAAGTCACTGTCCGCGGGCTACAGACAAGAGAATCACTCCCTCGTCGATAGGTCTGGACTCCCTCTCTAAATTATGGTCATCATTGACATTGGTCGTGCACACGCGTCGGTGAAAGATTATAGCGAGGGTCGTGGTACAGGACAAAGCTTTACTGACCCAGATGGTAACCTGCTTTGGCTTGAGTCCGGTGACTTCAGCCAGTCGATACTTTTCGGCTTGCGTGATGTTGGGTGTGTGTTGGAAGGCTTGTTCGAGGACGCGGACTGCGTCAGAGTCGTGCCCGCGGCTGGCCTTGTGAGTGTAAACTTTACTGCTTGTCACAGCTTGAGATGTCAATACATTATCGCTTTGGTGCCGAGCATCTTCATTGCTGGCGCAGCACCTGAGAGCCTCTCGTACCATTGCGGACCAAAGGTCCCGTGCTTGGCCACCGAACTTCCAGGCGAGGCTTTGCCTGAACTTAAGACAGAATGCACCATCATCGTTGCCTCGGCTTCGCAGCGTGAGTACCGCCTCTCTGTAGCCTTCTTCAAAGGCTAATCGTCGACCGGAGATGTGGTGCTCGAAGATGTCGAATAATCTACGCTGACCTTCAGCTGAAAGATCGAGTTGGAGCAAATCTTTGCTTAATTCATCGCGTTGGGGGCACTGCAGATTGAGACTCTCGACAGTGTCACCGTCTGATGGCAATGTAGACATTGAAGCGGCAGGTGGTAGAACGTCGTGAATCTGGATGGCTAGCTCGTGGATTTGCTCTAGCATGGTCGGTGAAGTCATTATTCAGAGAGATGATTGAGGAAGAAAGGGAACCTGCGAAACAGGCAGCGTAGGTATCTGAACTGACGTGATTTTCCAGGTCGGCCGCACGAAGGAATTTCGCTGGCTCCAAGCAGGTTGCAAAGCGCGTGATCCCTCGAGGAGTAGTAACTTAACCCGTTGCAACACAGTTGCTCTCGCTTTCAGACTCTCCATCATCTTTTCAGAACTGCCGACATGCCTGTTACCTCTTTCACCTTTTCAGAGCTCCTCCGGACCCTTCAAGACATCGAGGATGGCCTCCTTAGAAGCGCTGGAGGTTTTGGCGTGGAAGCGATTTCCGAGCTGTCTCAATTTACACCAAGCACCCTGCAAAGCCTAGTCAATGGCTGCAAAGATCTTGATCAGGTCGGAAAGATCAACCAGGCTGCCAGAAGGATCCAGCTGGTAGCAGAAGCAAGATTATGCTTGGAAGAATCAAGTGCGTCGCTCTGCGCAGAACTGAGCAGAGAAGCAAATACCCTCCTCAGCGTCCAAATCTCTTGTCGCTCGGTAGAGCATTCGGTTGACCTGTCCGAAATGTTGCCGTCATATCACATGCGAAAGCACTTCCTCGCGACCCTACACGACCCTTATCCAACTGCAGAAGACAAAGAAGCCCTCGTCCGGGTAACCAGCGAGTCCGTCCTCCAGCCCGGCACCCCCCTCAAGAAGCGCACCTTGCTCAGCATGGAGCAACTCACACTATGGTTCATCAACGCGCGCCGACGATCTGGCTGGTCCCAGATCGTTCGCAAGTTTGCCCGCAACGATCGCAACAGGATGAAGCTTCTCGTCCAAGCCAAGATGCTTGCCTCTGACCCTTCAGCACGCGCCATAGCAACCCAATCTTCGCTCGTGGGCAATCTCGATGACCTTCTTCGCGCAAACCTCGGCCACCTCACACCAGCAGACAAGGAAGAGTTCGAAGACGATTGGGATAGTATGATCAGTTGGATCAAGTACGGTGTCAAAGAGAAGGTTGGTGATTGGGTATACGATCTCGTCGCCGCGAACAAGAAGTCTCCTCCCAGGGCGGGTAAAGCACGAGCGGTTACTACCGCAGCAAACAGATCTCCAGCACGCAAGACAGCAACCAAGACACAGACGAAGCCGAGGAAAGCAAAACAGCGGGCTAGCAAGACACCTTCGATGGACAGCACTTCCGTCTTGGAGTCAACTCCGGAGCTGAGCATGTGTTCTACGGCGGATAACAGCTTCAGTTCCTTCGGTAGCAATGGTTCGCTGGTGCAGCACGATCCTTTCCAGCAGTACCAATTGCAACAAAGCCCTTCCCTCAACACGAGAGGCGGGCGAAAAGTCAAAGCGTTGCCCAAACGCGCTACTCAGAAATTGCCCGCTGAGGCGCTTTACATTAGTAAGTCTTCTCTCTGGTGCCCGCACAAAGCCCTTGACGCAAACACTGAACAAGCCCTCTGTTCTGCTTTGCCACTCAAAGACAACGAGAGCGGATCAATCGACACGTGCTATCCGGTGCCTGAAGAGCGCAAAACTGCCCTTTCTCTCGCGTCCGAGGCTCTGGCACAGGTCAGCGGTCAGACCAACTCTTATCTTCCCGCTTCGAAACAGCAGATGTTCCCGCCTTACGATGCGATGGGACAGATTCCTTTTGTGCCTAGAAGGGAGAATCTCAGCTCCAACAGCCTTTCTGCCGCTTTCGGTTGATCCGAAGCACGCTTTGTATTATTTTTGCTTTGTTTTTGGAAATATCACACTATTCTGTATCACACTTTTTGGCTTTGAATACATGACTGTTTGGGGGCATGAAAGTGACGCTCCCCTTGCGGAGCAAGGCTCATCTCATAGTGCAAGGAGGTAACAGAGGGGACATTTGAGCTTGGATCCCTTCGACCCTATCGCATGCGATGACGAGCTGCGTTGACGCTGAAACGAGGAACAAAGGGAAATTGTTCGGCCCGCAAAAAGAGGGGCGGAAATGAGCAAGGAGGTGGGTTGAAGCACTCCCTTTGTTGTTTTTTTCCGCAACTTCATCCGCAGTCAGAAACAGTTGAGGGAGATGCAACGAAGCAGGGATCCCGGCTGGGATAAAACTCCCGCAGCAGTCCTGCGCACACGCACGAGTTACAAAGACTTTGAAACGTCCGGACTCGAGCTTGTATTTAGACAAATCATCATCTACGCAAAATATCAGATTCCGCAACTGATTAAGAGTCTGAAGCTTAGCAGCTTCCAGCACTCCACAACCGGAAACAGCATGCCACCCAGAGTAGATAGCGTAGCGCTACTTGAATGCACCATGCAGATGATCAGGGAAACTCACGCCGACTGGGATGAAGACCAAATCTTGGAGCGCGCCTTCTCAGTAATGAACCTCCAACCCAACACCAACCAAGCGGAGAAGAACCCTGTCAGGGGTCGCGCGCCTGAAACCCAGGTCGGTCTGTCGAGATACTCGGTGACTATCCAACTGTGCGACAGCTATTGTCTTGGTATTGGTCTCTAAGAGCTAGTTGCTTGGCGACTATCAAGTTGCGCGGTGACAGCAGGTGGCGTTTGTTGTATACGTTATTGTAGGTTTCGGCTGACCTCTGTGGACACTCCGTTCAGAGGTGGCTCGGCACGATCAGTATCGATACAAAAGTTATGATGACACCAAGGTCTGGTGTGAGTGTTGATGATGATGAGGTTGCTGATGTTGGTGATGAGGTTGGTGAATGTCGATGATGATGAGGATGATGGTGTTGGTGATGAGGTTGGTGGCGTCAACACGAGTGTCCAGTGTGCTGACTAATGCTTGAAGTGATCCCCGGACCGCAGTGGACTACTGCCTTCGGTTCTATCTATATCCGGACCGCTAACCTGCTATGGGCGCCTTCGGATGTCAGGTAGTGGTGATACAACACACACACTACGATGAGGAGCAACCTTGATAGATTGCTGCTATGCTGACTGTAACTAATGAGTACTTATGTTGCTAAAGTATTGACTAGTTGTATGGTGAGTAGAGTGGATGAGGATCCACTCGACCTCTGATGACAAGAAGGCATGGTTATATACCTCTTCACAGCATCACCAGCGACACTGCTCCTGCTCTCTCTCCAGAGAGTACCCTCTTCGTCGAGTACTGTACAGGGGGGGCCCTCTAGCACCACTCCTGTCCTCCTGAGCTGTGTCGACTCCTTCGACACTGCTCCTCCTCCTTGCTATCCTGCTTGCTTGGCACCCCTGTGCCTCCTGAGCTGTGTCGACTCCTTCGACACTGCTCCTCCTCCTCAGGACCTACTTGCCGGTTGTCATGGGCCTGAATGCTCAGGAAGCAGGAGGGTCACTGGTTCATATGGAAGGAGCAGGAGCACAGGTATCGAGGAGCTAGTCGATACCAGTAGAAAGCATGGTCGTAGTGAGGCCCATGACAGAGACTTAGCTGGTACCGGTAGTAGGCATGGTCGGGGTGCAGTCTCCATGGAGACCATGGACATGGAGACCATGGACATGGAGGACTAGGCCCATATGCAAGGAGGTCCAAGCACCACCACAAGGAGGACCGAGCTCAAGGAGCATACAGATGGTTACCACTCAGGGGCTCGAGAGACAAGAGCCAAAGGAACCATCACCGGTCGAAGGAGGAGGAGCAGTGTATAGGAGACCGGCAAGTAGGTCCTGAGGAGGAGGAGCAGTATCAAAGGAGTCGACACAGCTCAGGAGGACAGGAGTGGTGCTAGAGGGCCCCCCCTGTACAGCACTCGATGAAGAGGGTACTCTCTGGAGAGAGAGCAGGAGCAGTGTCGCTGGTGACGCTGTGAAAAGGTATATAACCATGCCTTCTCGTCATCAGAGGTCGAGTGGATCCTCATCCACTCTACTCACCATATTAACTAGTTATCACTTCAGCATAAGTATACATTAGTTTCAGTCAGCATAAGCAGCAATCTATCAAGGTTGCTCCTCATCGTAGTGTGTGTGTTGTATCACCACTACCTGACATCCAAAGGCGACCCATAGCAGGTCAGCGGTCCGGATAGATAGAACCAAAGGCAGTAGTCCACTGCGGTCCGGGGATCACTACAAGCATTAGTCAGCACACTGGACACTCGTGTTGACGCCACAGAATTACCACCAATGCCACCAGCTTTATCACCACCACCTTCACCATTACGTTAAGCATCGATACTGATCGTGCCGAGCCACCTCTGGATGGAGTGTCCACAGCAGTTAGTCAAGGCCTGCAGTAACGAACAAACCCATATCTACGCCACCACACTGTCGACGCACAATTCGATAGCTGTCACACAACTTGATAGTTGCCGAACGTTTCGACGTGATCACTAATCACCGCCAGCCACACCAGGTCTCAGGCGCGCGACCCCTGACAAGTACCTGGTGATGCCATTTGGTCTAGCCAATGCTCCTGCTCACTTCCAGTCGTTCATCAATGATATCTTCCGGGACATCATTGGAGTATGTAGTGGTATACGTAGATGACTTCCTGATCTTCAGTGACACTGAAGTGTCACATTTGAAGCATGTTACCGAGGTCCTCACGCACTTAAGGAGCAATCGGCTCTTTGCTAAGCTGTCCAAGTGTGAGTTCCACACCAAGACAGTGGAGTTCCTGGGCTACATCATCAAACCGACTGGTATCGAGATGGACCCAGAAAAGGTACGCACTGTCAAGGAGTGGCCAATGCTGGAGTCAATCCATGACATCCAAAGGTTCCTGGGTTTTGCCAACTTCTATCGAAGGTTCATAGCCCACTTTGCTCGCATAGCCAAGCCCTTGACATCACTGGTGAAGCCAACTGAATGCTTCAAGAAGTTCGAGTTGCCAAAGGAGGCCCAGCAAGCCTTCCACAAGCTCATCCATGCATTCACATCAGCAGGAGTACTTCAGCACTTTGACTACCACCTTCCAACAAGGTTGGAGACCGATGCAAGTGACTTTGCTATAGCAGGAGTGCTCAAGCAGGAGCATGAAGAACGCTGGCACCCAGTAGTGTTCTACTCCAGGAAGATGTCTTCCACTGAGAGGAACTATGAGATTCATGACAAGGAGCTCCTAGCTGTGGTCACCTGCCTCACCCAATGGCGACACATGCTAGCTGGACTACCTAGTCAGCTAGTCATCCTCACAGACCATGAAGCTCTCAAGTACTTCAAGTTCCAGCAACACATCACTGGGCGACAGGCTCGATGGACAGTACTACTAGCAGACTTCGACTTCATACTGCAGTACTGTCCAGGAGACAAGGGTGGCGAACCTGATGCTCTCACCAGACGGGCTGATATGCAACCAGCCGGCGAAGAGCAGGAACACAACGTAAGGCAACTACTGCCCCATCGGGTGTTCAAGGGGATGGCAGACCATGACTTGACCCTGGTGGCCCCCATGCTCTTGATGGAGTCCATAGCATCAAAAGGGCTCAAGGACCTGGTCAAGATCTTCCAACCCTTGGACCAAGAGCTACAGGAGATACATACAAAGAAGCCCTTCGAGGTCAGGGACGACCTATGGTACAGTGGAGGTAGGTTGGTTATTCCCAAGGTGACCATGCCAGGGAAGACCAACAACCGGCACTCAAGGAGTGCCAAAGAGGTAGATGGACAGTCTCTATCTGTAGAGCACCTGCGATTTATGGTGATGACTCAATGCCATGATGGCATCACTGCTGGACATGTAGGAAGAGATGCTACCATCAAAGCAGCACAACAACACTACTGGTGGCCAAGCATGACAACCTGGATTGCTGACTATGTAGCTAGCTGTCCAGTATGTGCTAGGTATAAAGCTCCTCGTCATCGTCCATATGGCTTGCTGCAACCACTCGCCACACCAGACAGACCGTGGGGCTCCATATCACTCGACTTCATCAAAGGACTACCACCATCAAAGAAGTATGACTCCATCCTCAACATTGTCAACAGACTGACCAAGTTTGCCATACTGGCCCCGACCTATAAGACAGTCACTGCAAAACAGACTGCAGTACTGCTACATGGTATCACGAACCGGCCCTACGGTTGGCAATAACGACGAGGGCGAGATCGAGAGGAGAGGCAGAGGAGACTACCAGACTTCAGAAGGAGTAGATGAGAGAGTTGATTGAGAGAGTGACTTATGATCTCTTTTCCTTAAGGGAAAAGAGAGGAGAAGAAGGAAGGAGCAAACTATGAGATCAAAAGTACAAGACTCGATGTGACGAGTCTAAGACTCTTTTGCAGTGAAATGATGTGTCAATGTTAGGTCTAGGATAATTACAAGAGGGGTCATGACCGAGTCATGACAGTATTCCCCCCCAAAAAAAAACGACGACAGGGGAGGAGTTTAGCAATGAGTAGGAGATGGGCGGGTGGGGTTGGCTGTATGGAATTCAGCAATCAGGTCGCTAGCATGGGTGAGATTGGAGGCTGGTTCCCAGGAGTTGTGGTCAGGCCCATATCCGACCCAGCGGACAAGGTAGAAGAGTGGGTAATGGTAGCAATGATCGACCTTGCTATCGAGGATTTGTTCAACTTCGTATTCAATATCACTTTCAATTTCGACTGGGGGGGTGGTGGCTGGACCCAATTTGGGATTGTGTTGGCGACACAGGGTTCCAAGCGGTCAACGTGGAACACGTTATGGATCTTCATTGATGGAGGGAGCTGGAGGCGATAGGCATGGGAGGAAATGACTTTGCTGATGGAGAAGGGTCTGAGTTGGCGGTAGTCCAGCTTCTTGGTGGGGTGAAGGGAGCGGATATTATCGGCAGACAGCCAAACTCTGTCGCCAGGCTGGAACTGAGGAGAGGGAAGGTGGTGTTTATCGAACTGTTCAGCTGATCATCTGTTGGCTTTATCCAGCTCCCCACAAACATACTCATGGAGCTGCTTTAGCTGATCTGCGTATGAGCGGGCAGCAGGGAAAAGAGGCAAAGAGGCCGGATCAGTGTTGTCAAAGCTGAAGCGAGGATGGTACCTGTAGTTGGTGAAGAACGGGGTGAGTTGAGTTGATGCATGCTCAGCATTGTTGTAAGAAAACTCGGCCAATGGTAGTAGGTCGCTCCAATTGGTCTGTAGGTGGTTTGAATACCCACAAAGGTACTGCTCAAGGACCTGGTTAACCCGCTCGGTCTGTCCATCCGACTGGGGGTGATAAGCAGAGGAGAAGTGGTTTCCGGTGCCAAGGAGAGCAGAGAGGGAGCACCAAAGTGGGATGTGAACTTGGAGCCTCGGTCCGACACGATGGAGGTGGGGAGACCATGCTTCGAGTATACATGGCGCAGGAAGAGTTTGGCCAGTTTGGGAGCATCCAATGTGTTGGTAGTCAGAACAAAGGTTGCCATCTTTGTGAGGCGGTCAACCACAACGAGGATGGCAGTGAAGCCAGATGATGGGGGCAGTTGCTTGATGAGATCCATGGATATGGAAGACCATGGATGAGGGGGAACTGGGAGGGATTTGAGGTGGCCGTAAGGCTTGTGCCGGGCAGCCTTGATGCGCCGACATGTCTCACAGGAATCAACAAAGGTGTGGATGAATTTGGACAAGCCCGGCCAGAAGAAGGACTGGCGAACAAGAGAAAGTGTCTTTCTGCGACCAGGATGCCCAACTGAAGGCGAGTTGTGTCGGTCTTGAATAATTAGGAGTCGGAGGTCATCAACATCAGGTACACAGACTGAGTCCTGGTAGGTGAGAAGGTTCCTGGAGTCAATCGCAAAACCAGGTGGTGCTGATCCTAAGTGACTTGCTCCAGGAGCGAAGAGGTCCATGGGTCGCTGGGAAGGGCATCGCGGATCTTATCTGTAATATCCGACTTTACTGTGAGGATACCAGTAGCAGCAAGTCAGAGCTGATGAGGTTTGAGGAGGGTCTGAAAGTTGCCTGGGTTGTGCTCCTGCATCAGCGATGGGCCCCTGTCCTTAGGTCGCATGTCGGAATGACGAGTGAGGGCATCTGGGAGACCAGCCTGAGCACCAGGGTGGTATTGGATGACAAAGTCGAAATCGGCAAGGAGTTCTGACCAGCGAGCTTGTCTACGATTGAGTTGCTTGGTAGTAGTGAAGTACTCAAGACTGCGATGATCGGTGAGAACCTGCACTTGAAACTTGGCACCCTTGAGGTACTGGCGCCAGTGTTTGAAGGCTGCAACAATGGCAAACATTTCTTTATCAAAGATGGGGTAGTTGAGTTGTGCCGGATCGAGCTTCTTTGAAAAGAATGTGATGGGGTGTTGAGTGCCTTGATCGAATGACTGTGAAAGGTCTGCAGCAACTGCAAAGTCTGATGCATCAGTTTCAACAATGATGGGCTGTGTGGGGTCGAAGTGACACAAGATGGTGTCAGTGCCGAAGGCCGAGCGAAGCTGTTCAAAGGCATGTTGGGTGTCATTGTGCCAGGCAAAAGGAGCACTCTGGGCCTCCTTACGCAGCAACTGTGTGAGAGGGTATGCAGTTCGAGAGTACTGGGGGATGAACTTCCTGTAGAAGTTACAGAAACCTAAGAACACCTGTACATCATGCACCGACTTGGGTACAGGCCAGTTGGTGATGACCTCTGTCTTATTAGGATCCATGGAGACACCTTGATCCGAGACCACAAACCCTAGGAACTCGGTTTGCGAAGTGGAGAACTGGCACTTCTCTGCTTTTGCATACAGGCCCACTTGGTGGAGGCGTGCCAGGACCGCCGAGACATGTTCCTGATGTTGTTTGAGGGTAGAGGAATATATCAGCAGATCGTCGAGGTAGATGATGAGGGACCTGTCTAACATATCCTTGAACGTGTCGTTCATCAGATGTTGGAAAGAGGCAGGAGCATTGGTGAGGCCAAAGGGCATGACATTGTACTGAAATAGACTGTATTGAGTACGGAAGGCCATCTTCCATTTGTCGCCCTTGGCAATGCGAAGGAGGTTGTATGCGCCACACAGATCTATGCGGGTGAAGAACTGGGCTTCGCGGAGTCGGTCTAGTAGTTCGTCAATGAGGGGAAGCGGGTAGCGGTTGCAAATGGTGATCCGGTTGAGACCTCGATAGTCAACACAGAGGCGGAGGGAACCATCCTTCTTTTTAACGAAGAGGATGGGGGAGGCTGCCGGCAAGTCTGAAGGAGATATGAATCCTTTGGCAAGGTTCTCCTCTAGGTACTCCCGGAGGGTCTTGAGCTCATGTTCTGAGAGGCTATAGATGGGTCCAAAGGGTGGAGATTTACCTTCCTCCAGTGGGATCTGATGATCATATGTGCGATGAGGCGGAAGTTTGTCAGCTTCAACTCTGCTGAACACATTGAGGTACTGGTGGTACTCTGGGGGGATGATATCAGAAAGACCAGTATCGTAAGTGAGAGCCGTGGTGGTATCAGAGGATGTTGTGGTGGTGGCGAGTAATTGCTGCGATTGAATGGGGGAGGGGTAGAGAGTACTCGAGGTGATACAATCCGATCAGAGGGACTTGTCAAAGGCAATAGCATCAATATCAAGTGATGCAGATGGTAGGGTGGACAACAACTGAGATGGAGCCATTGGTGAAGGGGTTAGGGGAGGGCTTCGTGTGGTGATGTTGCCAGATTGCCAATCTATACTAGGGTTGGCTCCTTTTAACCACGGTAGCCCCAAGATGATGGGACATAGACCAAGATCAGTGACTTGGAAGGTGATGTCAGATGGGAAGAGCTCTGCAACGAGGCACGACAGCTGCACTTCCTTGCTGATGACGACTTGGGTTTTGCCGTCTGCAAGCAAGAGGGTCTCGGCAAGCAGTTTAGAGGTCAGAGGCAAGGAGTGCAGAGTGGTGAAGCGTGAGTCTATGAAGTTGGTGGTGGCACCAGAGTCGATCATGACGTAATGCACTGGAAGGGAGGGAGGTGACAGGAAGCAGAGGGATGTAGATAGATATTGATTCCCAGAGGGTTGTGAATCTACAGGAGCAAATGCTGTCAGTCAGTGCTTAGCAGTTTGGGCTTGTGTTGCTAAGGCAGCTGTTTTTGACAAGCCCGCTATTTTTTTGGTTTGATGATAGGATAGTCTGTGATGACGTGCTCTGAGGAGGTGCAGTAGATGCACAAGTTGTTTGTTTGGCGCCGCTTGTATTCCTCCGGGTCCAGCTTTCCAGCTGTGGTAAGGGGGACACGAAGGGCGGAAGGAGAGGAGGGGTGGACGGTTGTCAGAGCAATGGGAGGGTTGGAGGCAGGCATGGGTGTAGGGTTTGCCGACCGGGTGATCGTCCTCTTCTTCTCAGAGATCCGCTCAGCAATACGGTTATCGATCTCGAGGGATCTCTGGATGAGGGTTGTCATGGGCCTGAATGCTCGGGAAGCAGGAGGGCACCAGTAGAGAGCATGGCCGTAGTGCAGTCTCCATGGAGACCATGGACTCCTACGGATTCACATGCAAAGGAGGAGCGGGCCCATATGCGAGGAGGGCCCGCCACGAAGAGGACCAAGCGCAAGGAGCAGGCGCCGCCAAGAAGAGGACCAAGCTCAAGGAGCATGCAGATGGTTACCACTCAGGGGCTCGAGAGATAAGAGCCAAAGGAACCATCACCGGTCGAAGGAGGAGGAGCAGTGTATAGGAAACCGGCAAGTAGGTCCGAGGAGGAGGAGCAGTGTCGAAGAAGTCGACACCGCTCAGGAGGCACAGGGGTGCCAAGCAAGGAGGAGGAGCAGTGTCGAAGGAGTCGACACAGCTCAGGAGGACAGGAGTGGTGCTAGAGGGCCCCCCTGTACAGTACTCGACGAAGAGGGTACTCTCTGGAGAGAGAGAGCAGGAGCAGTGTCGCTGGCGACGCTGTGAAGAGGTATATAACCATGCCTTCTCGTCATCGAAGGTCGAGTGGATCCTCATCCACTCTACTCACCATATTAACTAGTTATCACTTCAAGCATAAGTATACATTAGTTACAGTCAGCATAAGCAGCAATCTATCAAGGTTGCTCCTCATCGTAGTGTGTGTGTTGTATCACCACTACCTGACGTCCGAAGGCGCCCATAGCAGGTTAGCGGTCCGGATATAGATAGAACCGAAGGCAGTAGTCCACTGCGGTCCGGGGATCACTTCAAGCATTAGTCAGCACACTGGACACTCGTGTTGACGCCACCAACCTCATCACCAACACCATCATCCTCATCATCATCGACATACACCAACCTCATCACCAACACCATCAACCTTATCACCATCAGCACTCACACCAGACCTTGGTGTCATCACAACCTACGCATTGATATTGATCGTGCCGAGCCACCTCTGAACGGAGTGTCCACAGAGGTCAGCCGAAACCTACGATAGCATATACAACAAACGCCACCCGCTGTCATTGCGCAACTGGATAGTCGCCGAGCGATAAGCTCACCGAGACTGATACCGAGACAATAGCTGTTGCACAGTTTGATAGTCACCGAGTATCTCGACAGACCGACCTGGGTTTCAGGCGCAAGACCTCCGACAAGGGTGTCCAGGTCAGTTGGTTTGCCAGAGCGACTAAGGTCATCCTTGACATTCTCCTTGAGTCCTCGATAAAAGAACCAAGCCATGGTGTCTTCACCCCAATTGAGGGTCATTTGCAGCTGGCGGAATTGGGTGAGGTAGTTGGCTACAGAGGTGGTCTGGGATAGAGCCTCGATCTCCCGCTTGGTGGTGGCAATACGATCTGGGTCCCCAAAGACCACACGTAGTTGATTGATGAATAAGGGGTAGTCTGTGAGCCAGGCAGGAGGGTTGACCGCACTAAGGTGGGGATAGAACCACTGGTGAGCAACTCCATGCAGGAGTGTGGATAACCAGAGGATCTGGTCGGAGTTGTTGATGAAGCGCCCTGGGTTGAGCCACAGAAACACATCGACCTGGGCTAGGAATGGCTCCAGGTGGCCTTGCTCGCCAGTGAAGGCCTCTGGTTCTTTGGATCGGAACCCTTGCTGAGCTGAAGCACTGTCATTGAACGGTTCTTGAGTGTTGCAAGCATTGAGAGCAGCGAGTAAGGAACGAACCTGGTCCTCCAGGGATTCGATGCGTTCGGAATGGTTAGGAGGTGCCATAGTGACCGATGTTGATGGAAGGTGAAGAAGGTGATGATGGTGGAGCCTTGTGAGGAGGAAGGGACGTCTCGATGACAGTGAGGGGAGAGAGTGTCCTGAGCGAGGTGGTGATGATGAGGACGATAGTGTCAAAGGCTTCTAGAGAGGGGAGTGGCGGTAATGATGATGATGACGATGATGATGCTGATGATGTTAGTGTCGAAGGCTCCTAACGAGGAGAATGGCGGCAATGATGATGACAATGATAGTGTTGATGATGATGCTGATGATGTTAAAGAAGGATGGTGGCGACGAAGGCTGGCTGAAGGAAAAGAGATACTATCACAAACCGGCCCTACGGTTGGCAATAACGACGAGGGCGAGATCGAGAGGAGAGGCAGAGGAGACTACCAGACTTCGGAAGGAGTAGATGAGAGAGTTGATTGTGAGAGTTGATTGAGAGAGTGACTTATGATCTCTTTTCCTTAAGGGAAAAGAGAGGAGAAGAAGGAAGGAGCAAACTATGAGATCGAAAGTACAAGACTCGATGCGACGAGTCTAAGACTCTTTTGCAGTGAAATGATGTGTCAATGTTAGATCTAGGATAATTACGAGAGGGGTCATGACCGAGTCATGACACATGGACACATGGTTAGACTCTTTGGCTATCCAGATCATATAGTCTCAGACCGAGGCAGGCAGTTCATCTCAGGAGCTTGGAAGGCCTTTGCTGAGCAGATGGGTGTGAAGCACTCACTCAGCATGGCCTATCATCCTTAAACTGATGGACAGACAGAAAGGGTCAATCAGGTTGTAGAGCAGTACCTAAGGATGTACTGCAACTATGAGCAGAATGACTGGGCCGACCTGCTGGACACTGCAGCCTTTGTATACAACAACACGGTCCACAACAGCATTGGTGTTTCACCGTTCTTTGCATGCTATGGATGGAACCCCAAGGCCCACCCAGATATCCCTCAACGACTAGGAGTCAATGACCCAGATCAATTCAAGTATCTCATCAATGGTAAAGAGCGTTGTAAGTACCTACAGGAGCAGATCAGGGAAGCACAGCGTAGGACAGCCGACCAGTACAACAGGAAGAGAAAGGACATCAAGTTCAAGGTGGGTGATATGGTATATATCAACCACCGGAACTGGAAGACCAGGCGACCTTCACCAAAGCTGGATACCTGGTTTGCAGGACCCTATCTGGTCCAGGAAAGAGTAGGACGCCAAGCATACAGGATCACATTGCCAGCAAACCTTAGGGTTCATGACGTGTTCCATGTCTCCATGCTCGAGCCAGCAAAGATTGGCTCACTGTCAGGGGTCGCGCGCCTGAGACCTGGGTCGGGTGGTAGTACTGGTGCTATACTGGTCTCGTCGAATCGCTTGGCAACTATCAAGTTGTGCGACAGCTATCGACTTGTGCGGCAACAGCTCGGTGGTGTTGGTATGAAGGATGTTGTCATGACTCGGTCATGACCCCTCTCGTAATTATCCTAGATCTAACATTGACACGTCATTTCACTGCAAAAGAGTCTTAGACTCATCACATTGAGTCTTGTACTTTTGATCTCATAGTTTGCTCCTTCCTTCTTCTCCTCTCTTTTCCCTTAAGGAAAAGAGATCATAAGTCACTCTCTCAATCAACTCTCTCATCTACTCCTTCTGAAGTCTGGTAGTCTCCTCTGCCTCTCCTCTCGATCTCGCCCTCGTCGTCATTGCCAACCGTAGGGCCGGTTCGTGATAGTTGTTGCTATTGCAGGTCTCGACTAACTGCTGTGGACACTCCGTCCAGAGGTGGCTCGGCACGATCAGTATCAATACGAAGGTGATGGTGAAGGTGGTGGTGGTGGTGGTGATAAAGCTGGTGGTGTTGGTGGTAATTTGGTGGCGTCAACACAAGTGTCCAGTGTGCTGACTAATGCTTGAAGTGATCCCTGGACCGCAGTGGACTACTGCCTTTGGTTCTATCTATATCCGGACCGCTGACCTGCTATGGGCCGCCTTCGGACGTCAGGTAGTGGTGATACAACACACGCACTACAATGAGAGGCAACCTGGATAGATTGCAACTGTGCTGACTGTAACTAATGAGTACTTATGCTTCTGAAGTAATACTAGTTATCTTGTGAGTGTAGAGTGGATCAGGATCCACTCGACCTCTGAGGGACCCCCTGTACAGTACTCGACGCAGAAGGTACTCTCTGGAGAGAGAGCAGGAGCAGTGTCGCTGGCGACGCTGCGAAGAGGTATATAACCATACCTTCTTGTCGCAAATGGTTGAGTGGATTCCCATCCACTCTACTCACCATATTAACTAGTTACCACTTCAAGCATAAGTATACATTAGTTACAGTCAGCATAGCAGCAATCTATCAAGGTTGCTCCTCATCGTAGTGTGTGTGTTGTATCACCACTACCTGACGTCCGAAGGCGACCCATAGCAGGTCAGCGGTCCGGATATAGATAGAACCAAAGGCAGTAGTCCACTGCAGTCCAGGGATCACTTCAAGCATTAGTCAGCACACTGGACACTTGTGTTGACGCCACCAAATTACCACCAACACCACCAGCTTTATCACCACCACCACCACCACCTTCACCATCACCTTCGTATTGATACTGATCGTGCCGAGCCACCTCTGGACGGAGTGTCCACAGCAGTTAGTCGAGACCTGCAGTAACAAACAAGCCCATATCTACGCCACCGCACTGTCGACACACAATTCGATAGCTGTCACACAACTTGATAGTTGCTGAACGTTTCGACGTGATCACTAATCACCGCCAGCCACACCAGGTCTCAGGCGCGCGACCCCTGACAGAGTGTTCAAGGCGGTCAGCCGAAACCTATCAGAACGCAACTGTCTGGCTACTTTGGACGAAACATACCAAACAGTCCCCACTCGATCGATCCCATCGAAATCAACCGGGGCACTCCCAACCTGGTTTCAGGCGTGCGATCGCTTACACATCTCACTATGCGGTATGCTGCAGTTGAAATTAGATACACCACTTAGGAGGCCACAGTCAGACACTCCTCTTAGTCTGATGCTCTATATGTAAAAAGGCTCAAATTTTGTAAGGAGATAACGACTAAGCTAAGGGCATATATACATGTTCTCGGCACCTGACTGTGCTCCCTTTGTCAAGTCATGCCCATGTGCCATGTATCTTCTTCATAAGCATTGTCATATCAACATATTCCCTGCATACCATGGTGTCAATCCTCGTGCATAGGCTGCATTAGCTCCCACTAGCTTCATATTCTGCTTGTCCTCCTTATCGCCTGATGCCTTCCCGATTCCCCAATCCTGTGAGCTCCTATTTAATACGTCACGTGTTGGCGATGTCGGTGCATCTTCAACTGCTGCTCACACGATAGTGGCCACAGCTGGGAGCTCGCAAGCAACTCACTCGAGTTAGGCAATTTAACAATTTTCCCATAAAAGCCTCTCAGTTCCTTTCCCTACGCGTTGTCAAGGCCGATAACTCACCGTTGACGAGACGAGACTGCGTTCTGCAACCTCGCAAGCCATTTATTTCACTTGCACCTTGAGCATCGCCATTGCGTCGATCAAGTTGAAGCGTCTTGTTGATGATGATAGTTCTAGTTGAAGATACACCAGCATCGTCAAGGCGTGATGTGTTAGATCAGAACACTCATGATCGGGAAATCGGGAAGACACCAAGTGACAAAGAAGATGAGATAGATGCAAAGCTAGTGGGGGCACATGCAGCCTACGCTAGAGGATTGACACCATGGTATGCAGGAGGCATGATAACATGACAACAGTTATGAAGGGAGATTCATGGCACATGGGCATGACTCGAAGGAGTAAGCGTAGTCGGGTGCCAAGGCATGTATATATACTCCTGTTCAGTCGTCACTTCCTCATGAATAAAACCAAGCCTTTTACATAGATTCACCTGAACGTGTTGAGCGCCTGACTGTGGCCTCATCAAGTGGTATATCTAACTTCAACTGTTCTAAATACAAACGCGAGTCAAGGATTTCCAAGTCTTCGCCACTCGCGCACGCCCGCAGCGCACGCACGCGTGCACTGCTGAGCCCCTTTTTGCGCAAGCCTTTTACTCGGCCGTAAACACTACCTCCGCGGTCTCTACGCTTTGTGCGGCTTTATCTACTTCAACTGATCACTCTCACCCTTACTCTCTGTGCCTCTAACACTGTTGCTCTGTTGCGCACTTGGTGATCCGCCATCGTTTGCTTGCCTGCCTCCCCTCATTGCTGCTACTCCTCCCGTGCCCACCATCTCTGTCACACACGCACACGATCTCTTCCATCACCGCCTCCGTCTCGACTCCTTCACCTTCATCTCACACCTCCCCACCTCCACCCTTGCACGATCGCAGCCCCGCCTCGCCTTCGACATTGCGGGTCGTGCTTCTCCTCCACCTCTTCAGTATTCCGGATACGATACACCCACACCTCATCTCATCTCGTCACAGCGATCGATCGCGCAATCAACCAGCAGCCGGTCAGCCACTCAATCTCGTTCAGCTTCCAACTATTTGCCACTGACAACCAGCTGTGCAGTCCCGCCATCGTTCCGTATCTCGACCTTCATTTGATTGGAAGCACTTGCATTGGATCACGGCAGCCGTGCCGACTGATACAATAGAGCAAACTCTTCATCGTCGGATCTCGCCTTCCGAATTGCCCACGCTCGTCGTCGCAGCGCCCCACGGTGTCACTACAACTGTCACACCGATATTTGACGCACAAACGGCAGATCACGAATCACACCCACACCAACAACCGAACGTGCTCTCGGTCTTTTGCATTCTCAGCTAGCCTGCTGCGCCCTCGCATTCATTTCAATCAGGATACCCGCTGTTCTCGGCAGCCACCATCATCTGTCGTCATCTGCCCTGGCAGATACAGCTTCTGTTTGCATCACGACAACGACCTGCAACTTCTGAAGCCTCGTCTTGCCTTCGTTGACTCTCGTCTCACCCCTGCGCCAAATTGAAGCTGGCAGTCTAGCTTCAGCTCACTTTCCCCTGTTATTCTCAGCGACCCACGTCTTTTCGAGCAACTCCAATGTCACGGTGCAATTTCAAGCACACCTGATCAGACACGGCGTACTTGGTGTTTTCCAGCTCTTCCTGTGCGGAGCCTCTGAGGCCACAATCAAGGCCTGCCCTTCTCTCGTTTCAGATCAGACGTCGTCATCAACTGGCTCTGATCCGTTTTCACCGGGCAACTCTTCGAATCCACGTAGCTATAGCAGGGCATCACTCGCATCGACATCGCCCTGCAAAATTCATCGCTGATACCGACCCAAACTTGTCCTGCTGAGCCAGAAAGGCTGGCCAGCTCCATCTTACATTATTCTCTCGACATATAGAGTCATGGGGTCGAGCAGCGCGAGAGCCGGGATCCCCTTCCCCGGCGCCGGCAGCACCAGCAGCGCCAGTGGCTCCGCGCGCGCTTCCTCTATACCTCGTTCCGTCGTCGACTCAGTCTCTGAGTCTGGCGAAGTTGCTGAGCACTGCGATATGGAAATTGACGCCGAGCCAACAGCCAAGTGCACAACTCCAAGCGACGGCCTTGAGCCTTCAACCAGTCTCCCTAGCATCAAGAATCTCTTTGGCATTGAGCGGGCAGAACCACTTGCATCAGTGCGACGGGTCGACGGTGCCTCCGATGACGGCCACGGCACAGCAACACCTAGCTCGCCCGCCAACTTGCAGCGGGGTAGCTCCTCACAAGCCATGGAACATCGCGGCCTCCGTGGTCATGCCAGCACCAGCAGCTTCTCAGAGTTCCAGTCTGGTCTTTCTCACAGCTCGAGCTCCTCTTCTCTTGGGTCCATCCGAACCCGCCATTCCTCGAACGCATCAAGCTCGTATGGTCGCAGCGGACCAATGGTACCCAGCACACCTCCACGACACCCAGGCTTTTCGAACCATCCCTTCAGCCCTGATGACGCAGGACCTCGAAGACGAGTTGACTCGCAATCGCGATTTCGTCAGGCACAAGCTCTCAAGGGCCTCATCCTCTCACCACCATCGCGCAGGCTCCCGCTGGATGGAGACGGCCCCGCATCCGATATGGCGTCAGCATCGCAACGGCGAAGTGGGCACCGTCCCGCGTCTTCCTTATCAGGGTCGCTGCCGACGCTTTTCTCGCATCTTTCTTCAGCCTCTGACCCTGCACCGATGCTTCCGCCCGGCTACGTTCCTTCAACACACACGTCGAAGGAGAGTGTCCCGCATGAAGGCTGGGGTACTTCTAGCGCTCAATCTCAGAACACAAGCCCGCGAACAAGCTGGCACAGCCGATCCTCTACGCTCGAATCAGGCGAAGCAGCACACAAAACGATGGGCAGCGACCGACCTTCCGGCTCGCTCTTGCCACCTTTCCGTAAAGTACATCACCCACCAGGCGAGCCTTCTTGTTTCTCACCAGAGCAGCACTTCTCGAATCTCTCACGCCACCGATCCCTGCGCACGCCAGGAGCCTCAGCCGACTTGCCTGGCTCGCAACTATCACACCGACCTCGAGCTCGCACTCTGACTCTGACTCACTCGGATCGTCCGATCGCACCCTTGCCGAATTCGGATGATCCGGCAAGAAAGCAGCGACTGGAGGCCGCTTCTGAGCTCCTGCGCATGGGTCAGCAGAGAGGCGATGATCCTCACGCCATGGGAGGCAGTGGTCGAATGTATGGACACAAGCACAGCATGTCGATGCAAGAATGTGCTCCGCTTCCTATGGAACTCTACGAGAATGCCAGTGCGGTTCGAGGACACCGACCCAAGTCTTATTCGATGTCGATGCAGGAACCATACGATCCGGAGATGATGCACCGTGGACCTCCATACGAACGAGGTGGACCATCTTATGGCTCAGGCACGTTCGATTCGTTCCATCCTCGAAGAGGCCGCGGTGCTGGTAAGGATGCGCCTCGCCCTGGTGGTGCTGGTTGGGTCTTCCCACGCCGACCGATGCCTGCGGATTCTGCCGAAGTGCAACGCAATGCCTTCCAAGCGCAGATGATGCGTGGTCAGGGACTAGCAAGCGTGCCCGACGGTATCATCTCTGCACAACATGGAGGTGCTTTCGGGGGCGTTCGTGCCGCTCCTAGCGCTACTGGCACCATCGCGTCGGGCCAAGCCAAGTACGAGTGTGCATGGTGCGGCAAGCGCTTCTCGCGGCCTTCGAGTCTCAAGATTCATCATCACTCTCACACGGGAGAAAAGCCTTTCGTTTGCAACGAACCGGGCTGTGGCAGATCCTTCAGCGTTCAGTCGAACTTGAGGCGTCACCAGAAATGTCACGCACCCGGTGGCGATCAGTCCGACATGGACGCCCCTCGTCAGCATCAGCAGCAAGGACCTGGGCCTAGTCGAGGCGATGAGGGATACTGGGCTCGTGGACCACATCCGCCTGCACCTTCCTCCGGATCAAAAATGAGCCCCATGGGAGTCGGCAGCGGTGGTTGGCATCCTGGTTACGGCCCTGTTCCCGGTCCAGGGCCTATGCAGGCACACGGACATGGACCTGGCTACGGCATGGGGCACCCGCCACCTGGAGGTCCAATGCCACCGCAAATGCAAATGCAAATGCACATGCACATGCACATGAAGGATCACCCGCCTCTTTCGCGTTCAGCTTACGAGCCAGGCTCGCGCAGCATGAACACATGGAGCGAAAGACGCCGTGGGGAGATGCCGCCTCCAGGCTATCGCGAGTATGAACGTGGCCCGCCTCCCGAACATTACGGGATGCAAGGATCACCTCGTCGCTTCACACAGATGCGCGAGCGTCGTCTCTCGGAATCAGAAGAGGAGGAGGAAGAGGAAGAGGACGAACTGCGGGAAGAGGAAGAGCAGGTCAGTTCTGAACGTTCTGATTCTCGTCAGCGCAGACGAGACACCGACTCGACGACCAAGCGCTCGCCTTTGGGCGGCAGGTCAATTGAGGACGAGGATGATACGACGGTCACCATGAAGACTGGGCCGAGACCGAGAAGCGAGACGAATGCGAGTACGACGTCAAACCTTCGCGTCGGCTTCAACTCGCTCTTGAACCCGGATGACAGGAAGTCGGACAATCGTCTCAAAGACGAAGCTTGATTCGGCTCCTTCCAAGGTTGCGCGAAGGCGATTGACAGCATTGGTCATCATTCATACATAGCGCTTTCCACTTGCATTTGCATCTACGAGCCAGCATGGCTGTTGTTGTTGTGTACGATATGTCGATTTCGCATTGAATCGAGATACGACCTTTCACATCTCACTGACCTATTTTGCGTGACTGTCTGAACTTCACTGGAGCTTGAGGTATGATACGCAGTTTGATGACCGCGCAGATCCTCCTATCGCTCGTTGACAAGCGAGGTTCGCCAGCGAAGATGCTCAAAAGGCGCGAATTCGAGAGCTAAGCCGGTGGAAGCTCACGTCCCTCTGTCTCCAATTCGAATTAACAATGCACACTCACGTGACGAGACCATGGACACAAAAGCTGAAGCGCCTCTTCCGCACGCCAAACTGTGATTGTTCTCGGTGTTGAGCATGCAAAACGCCACGTCGAGTCGAGTCAAAGGACAGCAATCCAAGCAGACTTTGAACGCGTGTGGAAAGAGGAGAAGGGTTCAAGGTTGTAATGCATAAGGATCGGTTAAAATATATAGTTAAAATATATGCACCACTTCGTTGAGGCCACGATCAGGCTCTCTTCGTAAAGGTGTGTAGGAACTGCAATGCTTATCATATTCAAGTGAACTAAGGCTATAAACATGAATATATATATCTTCACATCATCTCTGACAACATCGAGTAGCCTTAGGTGAGTTGAGTGTCTCTCCTGCAGAGCTCCTGAGCCGTTGTCGTGTCAACCTTCATGCATAGCCTGACTCACACAATTGCACAGTTGGGGATCAGTCGGACGATACAGAGATCGATACAGAAGCCATGTTAGATTGTGGATCAGCGAAATGGCCCGCTGGCTCCAAGGCTCCCACTGCTGTCGCATACTCCGACGCTGATCACACCGGGAGCTGGAAGGAAAAACCATACTCAACATCCGGGTTTGTCTTCACTCTATTCCGAGGAGCAGTTGCTTGGAGGAGCAGGAGGCAGAGAGTTATATCAATGTCAACAGCAGAGGCTGAGACGGTTGCTCTCAGCAATGCATGTCATGACGTCATCTGGATACTCGATGTTCTTAATGGCCTGGACATCACCATGACCAGCACCCCCATCACAATCTTAACCGACAATCAGGCAGCAGAACGTATCATATCTTCTGACGGTCCCGGACGTAATAAGTCGCTCACACTTAGAAGCGTCTTCACGAAAGACACCATCAAGAAAGGAATTGTAAATGTAAAATGGATTACAGGTGAGCTACAGATCGCTGATGGGCTGACAAAGTTGCTTAATGCCAGAGGATGTTCCAAGTCTCGAGAAGACCTTGGGGTCAGAGACAACCTGGTGGCTCGTCGATAGGAGGAGTGAAGGAGGGGTGAGTCTGTATCGACTCGCATCAGGAGACCGACGGAACGACCGGCGCCTTCAGACAGGATGGTCGGTGCATCCGACAGAACGGCCGATAAGCTTCAGTCGGGCAGCTTCCGTTGGGATGGTTAGTTTCTAGTAGGGCCTTCTGTCGGAGTGGTCAAGCTCTTCTGAGAGATTGGACCCTGCCATCCAGGAGCTCTCCTTCTCTGTCTCATTACGTTTCAGACCCCTCTCCCATCCTTCATGTTTCTGAGTCAAGATGTATATAAGATACTCGAGTTAGCTAGTTTGGTCCCATCAGAAGATCCATCCAAGTTTGTACAGTCCCTGCCCGAAGTTTGGGGACAGGGTCCAATAGACAATGATTCAACTCGTCCGGTAGCATACGTTCCATCTGCTTGGAGGACTGATGTCTCATAAGTGTCAGGCTGAGCAAAACACACAGTGAGCAAGCCCGAGAGAAGAGCTTTCGGTTGCAGTGAGTCTCGGAGCCGACTAATACTTGAGTGGACCTCCCTGCTTATGTGCTGCAGCGCAGTCGCAAGATGAAGTTGTGAATCGATGATATTTCAGAAGGTAGCGAGGCTTAGTGACGAGAAGAGTGATATCTCGTTTGACCACGAACATCCCGGCCGAGAGGCCATGACGAGCATGGCGCGATACATCCCCCTCTCAACAGATGATTTGTATGTACATGAGATGTATAGTGAAATGGGAGTATTTATGTGTTTGTTTGGTGCCACCTGTGACACCCCTCCTACTCTTCCTGAAGAGGGTTATCAACTCCTTCCATCACTACTCCTTGTGAGTGTGGACAGTGTGTTGATCCATTCAATACTGCCCCCTTGCCTTCATGCTTCCCTACACCTGGTGATGTATGTCAACCTTGTCGGCACTGCTCTTCCTCTCTATGAATCATCACTGGTCTCTTTGACACAGCTCTCCCTCTCCTACTGGTGACCGTCCTTTCACCCCTTGTCTAGTGCATCCCTTGCTTGTTTGCCTAAACCTATTGTCACACTTCCTGATCATGTGGTTGCCCTTGTGGCTATGCTCTGGTGATGAGCACGTCCCCCTGATTGGTAACCACCCGCATGACACTGGGCTTGGTCCTCTTTGTCAGGGGTCGCACGCCTGAAACCTGAGATATGTAGTAGTGTGTTTGGTATTACAATTCTTACTGAGTTATGCCGTAGTGATGTCCCTATGGCTTTACTCACTCGAATCTGTAGTTGTAGTAATGCTATGACAGATTTTGACTAACCGCTGTGGACACTCCATCCAGAGGTGGCTCGGCACGATCAGTATCGATACGAAGGTGATGGTGAAGGTGGTGGTGGTGGTAGTGATAAAGCTGGTGGTGTTGGTGGTAATTCGGTGACATCAGCATGAGTGTCCAGTGTGCTGACTAATGCTTGAAGTGATCCCCAGACTGCAGTGGACTACTGCCTTTGGTTCTATCTATATCCAGACCGCTGACCTGCTATGGGCTGCCTTCGGACGTCAGGTAGTGGTGATACAACACCCACACTACAATGAGAGGCAACCTGGATAGATTGCTGCTATGCTGACTGGAACTAATGTATACTTATGCTGAAGTGATAACTAGTCATAGGGTGAGTGTAGAGTGGATGAGGATCCACTCGACCTTTGATGATGACAAGGCATGGTTATATATCTCTTCACAGCGTCACCAGCGACGCTGCTCCTGCTTGTCAGGGGTTGCGCGCCTGAAACCCAGGTCGGTCTGTCAAGATACTCGGTGACTATCTAACCGTGCGACAGCTATTGTCTCGGTATTGGTCTCTAAGAGCTAGTTGCTTGGCGACTATCAAGTTGCGCGGTGACAGCAGGTGGCGTTTGTTGTATACGTTATTGTAGGTTTCGGCTGACCTCTGTGGACACTCCGTTCAGAGGTGGCTCGGCACGATCAGTATTGATACGAAGGTTATGATGACACCAAGGTCTGGTGTGAGGGCTGATGGTGATGAGGTTGATGATGTTGGTGATGAGGTTGGTGAATGTCGATGATGATGAGGATGATGGTGTTGGTGATGAGGTTGGTGGCGTCAACACGAGTGTCCAGTGTGCTGACTAATGCTTGAAGTGATCCCCGGACCGCAGTGGACTACTGCCTTCGGTTCTATCTATATCCGGACCGCTAACCTGCTATGGGCGCCTTCGGATGTCAGGTAGTGGTGATACAACACACACACTACGATGAGGAGCAACCTTGATAGATTGCTGCTATGCTGACTGTAACTAATGAGTACTTATGTTGCTAAAGTATTGACTAGTTGTATGGTGAGTAGAGTGGATGAGGATCCACTCGACCTCTGATGACAAGAAGGCATGGTTATATACCTCTTCACAGCGTCGCCAGCGACACTGCTCCTGCTCTCTCTCCAGAGAGTACCCTCTTCGTCGAGTGCTGTACAGGGGGGGCCCTCTAGCACCACTCCTGTCCTCCTTGAGCTATCCTGCTTGCTTGGCACCCCTGTGCCTCCTGAGCTGTGTCGGCCCCTTCGACACTGCTCCTTTTCCTCAGGACCTGCTTGCCGGTCTCCTATACACTGCTCCTTCTCCTTTTACCGGTGACAGTTCCTTTGACTCTTGTCTCTCGAGCCCCTGAGTGGTAACCATCTGTATGCTCCTTGAGCTCGGTCCTCCTTGTGGCAGTGCTTGGACCTCCTTGCATACAGGTCCGGTCCTCCATGTCGATGGTCTCCATGGAGGCTGTACTCCGACCATGCCTGCTACTGGTGCCAGTTAGGCCTCTGGCCTCTGCTCGACCACCCCTAGACCTGCTACTGTCATCTTCTTCTGTGACCCGACCCTTGGTACCTGTGCTCCTTCCATATGAACCAACAGCCTTCATGCTACCTGTGCACTCAGGCCCATGACAATCCTCTGATTCCTGCGCTCCCTTCATATGAATCAACGGGTCTTCCTGCTTCCTGCGCATTCAGGCCCATGACAACCTCCTCGCATATGGGCCTGGTCCTCCGTCTCCATGGTCTCCATGGAGACTGCACTCCGTCCATGCCTACTACCAGTACCAGCTAGGTCTCTGGCATCTGCTAGTCCATACCTAGGCCTGCTATGGTCGACTTTCCTGTAGATCGGCCTGACCCCTGATACCTATGCTCCTTCCATATGAACCAACAGCCTTCTTGCTACCTGTGCATTCAGGCCCATGACACCCATGTGCATCCGGGCTGGTAGCCAACCTCAACAGCTGCCTCATCCATGAACAGCACACCCCTCCAATCAGTGATGCCATTAGCCTTGGCCCATTCTAGACATTTATGCTGGTTTTTGGATGTCAGAAACAGCTTTCGAAGTGCAATCCATTGGTTAATACTGGCCAGGTATGCTGCTTTCCAGAGCTGCATTGTTGGAACACCACCAAGCAATGCTGACAGCTCTCACCATGAAAGAAACGGGTTTTTGAGTACCTCACACTGAAGGTAGTGGTCCGAGGTAGCTGTCCAGGAGTGCAGATGGCCAGATTGTGTTTTTGTTTCAAAGGAACCACACTCCTTAAAGTTATGGATGGTCTTGTGAACTGCTGTCTTGGATACACCACTTAGCTCTGCGATTTGTCGAATTGGCAGCCCAGTATCATGCATTGCAATGATTGAAGCACGCTTGATTGGAGAGAGCTCATTGTCATAGACCTTGTTGGTGTTTGAAGTGTTCTTGCTTAGTATGATGGTAGTGCTATTGCTCAATGACAACAACGACCCAAATGCAGGGTAAACAGCTAAATCGGGAAAATACCCGATTGTCCTCAAACTTACGCACAGGGACTGTACATCTCCAAACGTGAAGACTCACAATACGATTGTGCCCTACCTCAACGTCTACCACTCCAACAATTTTACTTGGCCCGGAGGTGTGTTTTCAGAAACATGTGTTTTTTCAATTTTGGGTGAGCCTACATAAGATTTTTGCGCGAAATAAAAGTTGAAGTTGAAGAGAAAATTTTGCAGCTCTCGAAAATGGAGAGGGGGAGTTACGGGATTAGGGATTTTGGTTATGATGATGATGGTCTAAATACAAGCTCGAGTCCGGACATTTCAAAGTCTTTGTAACTCGCGCGCATGCAGGACTGCTGCAGAAGTTTTATCCCAGCCAGGATCCCTGCTTCGTTGCATCTCCCTCAACTGCCTCCCTCAGTGGCAAGGCAGGAGACTGCTGAGCCACTGCATCATGCTGGGTCTTTAGTCCCAGTCCCTGTCGCGTGTGCTGTAGTATAGTATTTCCCACCAGTTTGGTAAAGAGGTCTGCCAAGTTATCTGCAGTGTTAATGTACTTGATCCTGACCTTTCCGTCTTGCACATTGTCTCTGATGAAGTGGTATTTGGTGTCAATGTGCTTTAACTTCCAGTGTTGCGCAGGGTCCTTGCTAACCTGGATGGTGCCAGTGTTGTCTGAAAAGATTGTAGGGATACCAACATCAATTCTGATGGCCTTGAAGAGGTGTTTGGAGAACAGGACCTCTTGTGCAGCTTCTGTCGCAGCTACGAATTCTGCTTCCACCGCCAATAAGGTGGTGCAGCGCTGTAGTGCTGACTTCCATGCTACCAGGTTGCCACACATGAACACCGCTGAACCAGATGAGCTTTTGCATTGTGCTGTAGCATCGCTTGCCCAGTTTGCATCGCTATGCGCCATCAGGAAATCTTGTTGCTTGTTGCTGCCATATTGCAAGTGGATATCTTGTGTGTGGTCCAAATATTGGAGCACTTTCTGTGCAGTGTTGTAGTGCTCCCTTGACGGTTGTGTCATGTAGCATGCAAGGACGCCGACAGCTTTGCTGATGTCTGGACATGTTCCATTAGACAGCCACAGAAGTTTGCCGATGATCTGTGGGTACTCCTTCCGCTCTGCTATGCTTGCTGCAGTTTCTGGGACTGGGATGTCTTGGAGTGGTACGCTAGACTTCCTTCTGCGCTTGTCCAAGTTGTCATGACTCGGTCATGACCCCTCTCATAATTATCCTAGATCTAACATTGACACGTCATTTCACTGCAAAAGAGTCTTAGACTCGTCGCATCAAGTCTTGTACTTTTGATCTCATAGTTTGCTCCTTCCTTCTTCTCCTCTCTCTTCCCTTAAGGAAAAGAGATCATACGTCACTCTCTCAATCAACTCTCGCAATCAACTCTCTCATCTACTCCTTCCGAAGTCTGGTAGTCTCCTCTGCCTCTCCTCTCGATCTCGCCCTCGTCATCATTGCCAACCGTAGGGCCGGTTCGTGATAGTATCTCTTTTCCTTCTCTACCAGCCTTCGTCGCCATCATCCTTCTTAACATCACCAGCATCATCATCAACACTATCATTGTCATCATCATTACCGCCATTCTCCTCATTAGGAGCCTTCGACACTAACATCATCAGCAGCCATCGTCATCATCACCATCTCGTTCGAGACACCCACCTCTCTCCTCTCTCGACTCTCTATCTAGACACACCTCTCTCCTTGATTGTCAGCAGACGTCCCTGCCATCCATCCATCCATCCATCATCATCAACATCACCTTCGACACTATCTTCGACATCATCACCATCTCGATCAGGACACCTCTCTCCTCAATTGTCCTCGAGACACTCCTCTCTCCTTGTTCGTCATCAGACGTCCCTTCCTCCTCACAAGGCTCCACCATCGTCACCTTCTCTGCCTTCCATCAACATCGGTCACTATGGCACCTCCTAATCATTCCGAACGCATCAAATCCCTGGAGGACCAGGTTCATTCCTTACTCGCGGCTCTCAATGCTCGCAACACTCAACCATTTGATGATAGTGCTTCAGCTCGACAAGGGTTCCGATCCAAAGAACCAGAGGCCTTCACCAGCGAGTGAGGCCACCTGGAGCCATTCCTAGCCCAGGTCGATGTGTTTCTGTGGCTCAACCCAGGGCGCTTCATCAATGACTCCGACCAGATCCTCTGGTTATCCACACTCCTGTGTGGAGTTGCTCACCAGTGGTTCTACCCCCACCTTAGCGCTGTCAACCCTCCTGCCTGGCTCACAGACTACCCCTTATTCATCAATCAACTACGTGTGGTCTTTGGGGACCCAGATCGTATTGCCACCACCAAGCGGGAGATCGAGGCTCTATCCCAGACCACCTCTGTAGCCAACTACCTCACCCAATTCCGCCAGCTGCAAATGACCCTCAATTGGGATGAAGACACCATGGCTTGGTTCTTTTATCGAGGACTCAAGGAGAATGTCAAGGATGACCTTAGTCGCTCTGGCAAACCAACTGACCTGGACACCCTCATCCAGAGATCCCTCGAGATCGATAACCGTATTGCTGAGCGGATCTCTGAGAAGAAGAGGACGATCACCCGGTCGGCAAACCCTACACCCATGCCTGCCTCCAACCCTCCCATTGCTCTGACAACCGTCCACCCCTCCTCTCCTTCCGCCCTTCGTGTCCCCCTTACCACAGCTGGAAAGCTGGACCCGGAGGAATACAAGCGGCGCCAAACAAACAACTTGTGCATCTACTGCACCTCCTCAGAGCACGTCATCACAGACTATCCTATCATCAAACCAAAAAAATAGCGGGCTTGTCAAAAACAGCTGCCTTAGCAACACAAGCCCAAACTGCTAAGCACTGACTGACAGCATTTGCTCCTGTAGATTCACAACCCTCTGGGAATCAATATCTATCTACATCCCTCTGCTTCCTGTCACCTCCCTCCCTTCCAGTGCATTACGTCATGATCGACTCTGGTGCCACCACCAACTTCATAGACTCACGCTTCACCACTCTGCACTCCTTGCCTCTGACCTCTAAACTGCTTGCCGAGACCCTCTTGCTTGCAGACGGCAAAACCCAAGTCGTCATCAGCAAGGAAGTGCAGCTGTCGTGCCTCGTTGCAGAGCTCTTCCCATCTGACATCACCTTCCAAGTCACTGATCTTGGTCTATGTCCCATCATCTTGGGGCTACCGTGGTTAAAAGGAGCCAACCCTAGTATAGATTGGCAATCTGGCAACATCACCACACGAAGCCCTCCCCTAACCCCTTCACCAATGGCTCCATCTCAGTTGTTGTCCACCCTACCATCTGCATCACTTGATATTGATGCTATTGCCTTTGACAAGTCCCTCTGATCGGATTGTATCACCTCGAGTACTCTCTACCCCTCCCCCATTCAATCGCAGCAATTACTCGCCACCACCACAACATCCTCTGATACCACCACGGCTCTCACTTACGATACTGGTCTTTCTGATATCATCCCCCCAGAGTACCACCAGTACCTCAATGTGTTCAGCAGAGTTGAAGCTGACAAACTTCCGCCTCATCGCACATATGATCATCAGATCCCACTGGAGGAAGGTAAATCTCCACCCTTTGGACCCATCTATAGCCTCTCAGAACATGAGCTCAAGACCCTCCGGGAGTACCTAGAGGAGAACCTTGCCAAAGGATTCATATCTCCTTCAGACTTGCCGGCAGCCTCCCCCATCCTCTTCGTTAAAAAGAAGGATGGTTCCCTCCGCCTCTGTGTTGACTATCGAGGTCTCAACCGGATCACCATTTGCAACCGCTACCCGCTTCCCCTCATTGACGAACTACTAGACCGACTCCGCGAAGCCCAGTTCTTCACCCGCATAGATCTGTGTGGCGCATACAACCTCCTTCGCATTGCCAAGGGCGACAAATGGAAGATGGCCTTCCGTACTCAATACAGTCTATTTCAGTACAATGTCATGCCCTTTGGCCTCACCAATGCTCCTGCCTCTTTCCAACATCTGATGAACGACACGTTCAAGGATATGTTAGACAGGTCCCTCATCATCTACCTCGACGATCTGCTGATATATTCCTCTACCCTCAAACAACATCAGGAACATGTCTCGGCGGTCCTGGCACGCCTCCACCAAGTGGGCCTGTATGCAAAAGCAGAGAAGTGCCAGTTCTCCACTTCGCAAACCGAGTTCCTAGGGTTTGTGGTCTCGGATCAAGGTGTCTCCATGGATCCTAATAAGACAGAGGTCATCACCAACTGGCCTGTACCCAAGTCGGTGCATGATGTACAGGTGTTCTTAGGTTTCTGTAACTTCTACAGGAAGTTCATCCCCCAGTACTCTCGAACTGCATACCCTCTCACACAGTTGCTGCGTAAGGAGGCCCAGAGTGCTCCTTTTGCCTGGCACAATGACACCCAACATGCCTTTGAACAGCTTCGCTCGGCCTTCGGCACTGACACCATCTTGTGTCACTTCGACCCCACACAGCCCATCATTGTTGAAACTGATGCATCAGACTTTGCAGTTGCTGCAGACCTTTCACAGTCATTCGATCAAGGCACTCAACACCCCATCACATTCTTTTCAAAGAAGCTCGATCCGGCACAACTCAACTACCCCATCTTTGATAAAGAAATGTTTGCCATTGTTGCAGCCTTCAAACACTGGCGCCAGTACCTCAAGGGTGCCAAGTTTCAAGTGCAGGTTCTCACCGATCATCGCAGTCTTGAGTACTTCACTACTACCAAGCAACTCAATCGTAGACAAGCTCGCTGGTCAGAACTCCTTGCCGATTTCGACTTTGTCATCCAATACCACCCTGGTGCTCAGGCTGGTCTCCCAGATGCCCTCACTCGTCATTCCGACATGCGACCTAAGGACAGGGGCCCGTCGCTGATGCAGGAGCACAACCCAGGCAACTTTCAGACCCTCCTCAAACCTCATCAGCTCTGACTTGCTGCTACTGGTATCCTCACAGTAAAGTCGGATATTACAGATAAGATCCGCGATGCCCTTCCCAGCGACCCATGGACCTCTTCGCTCCTGGAGCAAGTCACTTAGGATCAGCACCACCTGGTTTTGCGATTGACTCCAGGAACCTTCTCACCTACCAGGACTCAGTCTGTGTACCTGATGTTGATGACCTCCGACTCCTAATTATTCAAGACCGACACAACTCGCCTTCAGTTGGGCATCCTGGTCGCAGAAAGACACTTTCTCTTGTTCGCCAGTCCTTCTTCTGGCCGGGCTTGTCCAAATTCATCCACACCTTTGTTGATTCCTGTGAGACATGTCGGCGCATCAAGGCTGCCCGGCACAAGCCTTACGGCCACCTCAAATCCCTCCCAGTTCCCCCTCATCCATGGTCTTCCATATCCATGGATCTCATCAAGCAACTGCCCCCATCATCTGGCTTCACTGCCATCCTCGTTGTGGTTGACCGCCTCACAAAGATGGCAACCTTTGTTCTGACTACCAACACATTGGATGCTCCCAAACTGGCCAAACTCTTCCTGCGCCATGTATACTCGAAGCATGGTCTCCCCACCTCCATCGTGTCGGACCGAGGCTCCAAGTTCACATCCCACTTTGGTGCTCCCTCTCTGCTCTCCTTGGCACCGGAAACCACTTCTCCTCTGCTTATCACCCCCAGTCGGATGGACAGACCGAGCGGGTTAACCAGGTCCTTGAGCAGTACCTTTGTGGGTATTCAAACCACCTACAGACCAATTGGAGCGACCTACTACCATTGGCCGAGTTTTCTTACAACAATGCTGAGCATGCATCAACTCAACTCACCCCGTTCTTCACCAACTACAGGTACCATCCTCGCTTCAGCTTTGACAACACTGATCCGGCCTCTTTGCCTCTTTTCCCTGCTGCCCGCTCATACGCAGATCAGCTAAAGCAGCTCCATGAGTATGTTTGTGGGGAGCTGGATAAAGCCAACAGATGATCAGCTGAACAGTTCGATAAACACCACCTTCCCTCTCCTCAGTTCCAGCCTGGCGACAGAGTTTGGCTGTCTGCCGATAATATCCGCTCCCTTCACCCCACCAAGAAGCTGGACTACCGCCAACTCAGACCCTTCTCCATCAGCAAAGTCATTTCCTCCCATGCCTATCGCCTCCAGCTCCCTCCATCAATGAAGATCCATAACGTGTTCCACGTTGACCGCTTGGAACCCTGTGTCGCCAACACAATCCCAAATTGGGTCCAGCCACCACCCCCCCAGTCGAAATTGAAAGTGATATTGAATACGAAGTTGAACAAATCCTCGATAGCAAGGTCGATCATTGCTACCATTACCCACTCTTCTACCTTGTCCGCTGGGTCGGATATGGGCCTGACCACAACTCCTGGGAACCAGCCTCCAATCTCACCCATGCTAGCGACCTGATTGCTGAATTCCATACAGCCAACCCCACCCGCCCATCTCCTACTCATTGCTAAACTCCTCCCCTGTCGTCGTTTTTTTTTGGGGGGGAATACTGTCATGACTCGGTCATGACCCCTCTTGTAATTATCCTAGACCTAACATTGACACATCATTTCACTGCAAAAGAGTCTTAGACTCGTCACATCGAGTCTTGTACTTTTGATCTCATAGTTTGCTCCTTCCTTCTTCTCCTCTCTTTTCCCTTAAGGAAAAGAGATCATAAGTCACTCTCTCAATCAACTCTCTCATCTACTCCTTCTGAAGTCTGGTAGTCTCCTCTGCCTCTCCTCTCGATCTCGCCCTCGTCGTTATTGCCAACCGTAGGGCCGGTTCGTGATACCATGTAGCAGTACTGCAGTCTGTTTTGCAGTGACTGTCTTATAGGTCGGGGCCAGTATGGCAAACTTGGTCAGTCTGTTGACAATGTTGAGGATGGAGTCATACTTCTTTGATGGTGGTAGTCCTTTGATGAAGTCGAGTGATATGGAGCCCCACGGTCTGTCTGGTGTGGCGAGTGGTTGCAGCAAGCCATATGGACGATGACGAGGAGCTTTATACCTAGCACATACTGGACAGCTAGCTACATAGTCAGCAATCCAGGTTGTCATGCTTGGCCACCAGTAGTGTTGTTGTGCTGCTTTGATGGTAGCATCTCTTCCTACATGTCCAGCAGTGATGCCATCATGGCATTGAGTCATCACCATAAATCGCAGGTGCTCTACAGATAGAGACTGTCCATCTACCTCTTTGGCACTCCTTGAGTGCCGGTTGTTGGTCTTCCCTGGCATGGTCACCTTGGGAATAACCAACCTACCTCCACTGTACCATAGGTCGTCCCTGACCTCGAAGGGCTTCTTTGTATGTATCTCCTGTAGCTCTTGGTCCAAGGGTTGGAAGATCTTGACCAGGTCCTTGAGCCCTTTTGATGCTATGGACTCCATCAAGAGCATGGGGGCCACCAGGGTCAAGTCATGGTCTGCCATCCCCTTGAACACCCGATGGGGCAGTAGTTGCCTTACGTTGTGTTCCTGCTCTTCGCCGGCTGGTTGCATATCAGCCCGTCTGGTGAGAGCATCAGGTTCGCCACCCTTGTCTCCTGGACAGTACTGCAGTATGAAGTCGAAGTCTGCTAGTAGTACTGTCCATCGAGCCTGTCGCCCAGTGATGTGTTGCTGGAACTTGAAGTACTTGAGAGCTTCATGGTCTGTGAGGATGACTAGCTGACTAGGTAGTCCAGCTAGCATGTGTCGCCATTGGGTGAGGCAGGTGACCACAGCTAGGAGCTCCTTGTCATGAATCTCATAGTTCCTCTCAGTGGAAGACATCTTCCTGGAGTAGAACACTACTGGGTGCCAGCGTTCTTCATGCTCCTGCTTGAGCACTCCTGCTATAGCAAAGTCACTTGCATCGGTCTCCAACCTTGTTGGAAGGTGGTAGTCAAAGTGCTGAAGTACTCCTGCTGATGTGAATGCATGGATGAGCTTGTGGAAGGCTTGCTGGGCCTCCTTTGGCAACTCGAACTTCTTGAAGCATTCAGTTGGCTTCACCAGTGATGTCAAGGGCTTGGCTATGCGAGCAAAGTGGGCTATGAACCTTCGATAGAAGTTGGCAAAACCCAGGAACCTTTGGATGTCATGGATTGACTCCAGCATTGGCCACTCCTTGACAGTGCGTACCTTTTCTGGGTCCATCTCGATACCAGTCGGTTTGATGATGTATGGGTTTGTTCGTTACTGCAGGCCTTGACTAACTGCTGTGGACACTCCATCCAGAGGTGGCTCGGCACGATCAGTATCGATGCTTAACGTAATGGTGAAGGTGGTGGTGATAAAGCTGGTGGCATTGGTGGTAATTCTGTGGCGTCAACACGAGTGTCCAGTGTGCTGACTAATGCTTGTAGTGATCCCCGGACCGCAGTGGACTACTGCCTTTGGTTCTATCTATCCGGACCGCTGACCTGCTATGGGTCGCCTTTGGATGTCAGGTAGTGGTGATACAACACACACACTACAATGAGGAGCAACCTTGATAGATTGCTGCTTATGCTGACTGAAACTAATGTATACTTATGCTGAAGTGATAACTAGTTTATATGGTGAGTAGAGTGGATGAGGATCCACTCGACCTCTGATGACGAGAAGGCATGTGTCAGGGGTCGCGCGCCTGAAACCCAGGTCGGTCTGTCGAGATCCTCGGTGACTATCCAGCTGTGCGGCAGCTATTGTCTCGGTCTCGGTCTCGAGGAGCTAGTTGCTCGGCAACTATCACGTTGCGCGGTGACAGCAGGTGGCGTTGTGGTATACGCTATTGTAGGTTTCGGCTGACCTCTGTGGACACTCCGTTCAGAGGTGGCTCGGCACGATCAATATCGATATGAAGGGTATGGTGACACCAAGGTCTGGTGTGAGTGTTGATGATGACGGTGATGAGATTAGTGAATGTCGATGATGATGAAGATGATGGTGTTGGTGATGAAGTTGGTGGCGTCAACACGAGTGTCCAGTGTGCTGACTAATGCTTGAAGTGATCCCCGGACCGCAGTGGACTACTGCCTTCGGTTCTATCTATATCCGGACCGCTAACCTGCTTATGGGCGCCTTCGGACGTCAGGTAGTGGTGATACAACACACACACTACGATGAGGAGCAACCTGGATAGATTGCTGCTATGCTGACTGAAACTAATGTATACTTATGCTGAAGTGATAACTAGTTTATATGGTGAGTGTAGAGTGGATGAGGATCCACTCGACCTCTGATGACGAGAAGGCATGGTTATATACCTCTTCACAGCGTCGCCAGCGACACTGCTCCTGCTCTCTCTCTCCAGAGAGTACCCTCTTCGTCGAGTACTGTACAGGGGGGCCCTCTAGCACCACTCCTGTCCTCCTGAGCTGTGTCGACTCCTTCGACACTGCTCCTCCTCCTTGCTTGGCACCCCTGTGCCTCCGGAGCGGTGTCGACTTCTTCGACACTGCTCCTCCTCCTCGGACCTACTTGCCGGTCTCCTATACACTGCTCCTCCTCCTTTGACCGGTGATGGTTCCTTTGGCTCTTATCTCTCGAGCCCCTGAGTGGTAACCATCTGCATGCTCCTTGAGCTTGGTCCTCCTCTTGGCGGCGCCTGCTCCTTGCGCTTGGTCCTCTTCTTGGCGGGCCCTCCTCGCATATGGGCCCGCTCCTCCTTTGCATGTGAATCCGTAGGAGTCCATGGTCTCCATGGAGACTGCACTACGGCCATGCTCTCTACTGGTGCCCTCCTGCTTCCCGAGCATTCAGGCCCATGACAGCATGGTTATATACCTTTTCACAGCGTCACCAGCGACACTGCTCCTGCTCTCTCTCCAGAGAGTACCCTCTTCATCGAGTGCTGTACAGGGGGGGCCCTCTAGCACCACTCCTGTCCTCCTGAGCTGTGTCGACTCCTTCGATACTGCTCCTCCTCCTCAGGACCTACTTGCCGGTCTCCTATACACTGCTCCTCCTCCTTCGACCGGTGATGGTTCCTTTGGCTCTTGTCTCTCGAGCCCCTGAGTGGTAACCATCTGTATGCTCCTTGAGCTCGGTCCTCCTTGTGGTGGTGCTTGGACCTCCTTGCATATGGGCCTAGTCCTCCATGTCCATGGTCTCCATGGAGACTGCACCCCGACCATGCCTACTACCGGTACCAGCTAAGTCTCTGTCATGGGCCTCACTACGACCATGCTTTCTACTGGTATCGACTAGCTCCTCGATACCTGTGCTCCTGCTCCTTCCATATGAACCAGTGACCCTCCTGCTTCCTGAGCATTCAGGCCCATGACAACCGGCAAGTAGGTCCTGAGGAGGAGGAGCAGTGTCGAAGGAGTCGACACAGCTCAGGAGGCACAGGGGTGCCAAGCAAGCAGGATAGCAAGGAGGAGGAGCAGTGTCGAAGGAGTCGACACAGCTCAGGAGGACAGGAGTGGTGCTAGAGGGCCCCCCCTGTACAGTACTCGACGAAGAGGGTACTCTCTGGAGAGAGAGCAGGAGCAGTGTCGCTGGTGATGCTGTGAAGAGGTATATAACCATGCCTTCTTGTCATCAGAGGTCGAGTGGATCCTCATCCACTCTACTCACCATACAACTAGTCAATACTTTAGCAACATAAGTACTCATTAGTTACAGTCAGCATAGCAGCAATCTATCAAGGTTGCTCCTCATCGTAGTGTGTGTGTTGTATCACCACTACCTGACGTCCGAAGGCGCCCATAGCAGGTTAGCGGTCCGGATATAGATAGAACCGAAGGCAGTAGTCCACTGTGGTCCGGGGATCACTTCAAGCATTAGTCAGCACACTGGACACTTGTGTTGATGCCACCAACCTCATCACCAACATCAGCAACCTCATCATCATCAACACTCACACCAGACCTTGGTGTCATCATAACTTTTGTATCGATACTGATCGTGCCGAGCCACCTCTGAACGGAGTGTCCACAGAGGTCAGCCGAAACCTACAATAGCATATACAACAAACGCCACCGCTGTCACCGTGCAACTTGATAGTCGCCGAGCAACTAGCTCTTCGAGACCGATACCGAGACAATAGCTGTCGCACAGTTTGATAGTCACCGAGTATCTCGACAGACCGACCTGGGTTTCAGGCGCGCAACCCCTGACAGTCTCTACCCTCTCCTCGTCCACACCTAGACCATGGCCTGCCATGGTCGACTCTTCTGTGGATCGACCTGATCCCCGACACCTATGCTCTTACCATACAAACCAGCAGCCTTCTTGCTACCTGCGCATTCAGGCCCATGACACGTCGTTCAATGTTAGTGCCTTCCTAAGCTTAGCGTAAAGCGTGCTTCCAAGTTGGACCTCCTCATCCGCACCCCTGACGGTGTATGTGTTGATGCAGCTTCCGGACTGTGATCACAGCAAGCGTGGATGAGGCCTACCAGTGCCTTGTCCAGGTCCTCATCATATCCCTTGCTTCCAGGTGCTATTTTGCTGTATAAGATTTCCTTCGCATTATGTACCCATTGCAGACAGTTGATAAAGGTGGGTTCCCAGGTGTGCCAGTTGTTATCACTAAGTTTCTTAATGTGTGCAATGGCACTCGAAACATCCTTGGGAATCTTCTCCACCTCCCCTCTTGGAGCCTGATTGCTAATGCTGATGAGACCCATCACCCATATGATTGCCTCCTCTGCTGTCAGCGCCAGGTTTGCTAACTGTAGTATCCTGACCACCTGCATAAGCCAACCCTCCTCCCGACCATTGCCCGCGGCCGCCGCCACTTGATCATCATCTCTCTTGTCCCTTCCTGTCTGTCCAGCTCTAGTCGATGGTGGCATTGTTGTAAGCATCGAACTCTTGTTGAATGTCGTGGGTTCGAGCCCCATGTTGGGAGCCAGTTGAAGTTTTCGTGTGATTGATGATGATGATGATAGTTCTAAATACAAACACGAGTCAAGAATTTTCAAGTCTTCGCCACTTGCGCACGTTCGCAACGCACGCACGCGTGCACTGCTGAGCCCCTTTTGCGCAAGCCTTTTACTCGGCCGTAAACACTACCTCCGCGGTCTCTACGCTTTGTGCGGCTTTATCTACTTCAACTCAGATTGCTCACAACGGTCCGCCTATTCGCAGTAGCAACACCTTCTCTCCTCACAACTACGGTCTTGCCTACTTTCGAGACTGAATCACAGCAAAGATGGCGTCCACACCAGGATCACCTCCGCCAGACCAGCCTTCTGCACCCCCAGTTTTGGCTATCGTCAGGTCAAACGCTTCCAACCTTCCACGCAACCTTCCGGTTAAACGATACGATGGCGACCCGCTCGGACGAGTCGACGTGCAACATGCACTCCTATGCCATCTGTTCTCCGATACTAGACGGGTCTTCACGAATCCACGACCAGGTGATCGATCTACTTCTGCAACAGCAAGTGGTTCTGGAGCAGCACCGGCGAGCCCAGCCAACGTTCCTGCCCCTGTCTACCCCTACGGCATGTCAGCTGGCTGCGTAAGACGCAGTGACGAGACCGAAGAAGAGTTCAAGCAGTGGCAGGAGAATCGAGACCGCTACCTTCGTTGGAAGAAGCGTCTCGCTCGCAAGGAGAAGCTGGAACGTAAAGCCGCAGCTGCTGCTGCCGCTGCCGAGTCTACCGAAGAAAACGCAAACGGTGACGCTGGAGACGACGGCAACGAAGAAAGAGACGAGCTGGCTGAAGGAGGGAGCGAAGCCGAAGCAGACGCAGCAAAAGCCGACAAAGCCGACGCTGACGACGACGTCGAACATCTCGGCGACGAAAACGAGCCGCTCGACGCAGACGAATTCCCAAAACCGGGTGCAGCAAAGCTCACTTTCAAAGAACTCTACATCGAATCCCTCCTGAACAGCAGCAAGTGCACCAAGTCCATGCGGGACAAGATCCTCGCCGACGAAGAATACGCAGAAGACTTTGCCAAAGTCTGCTTGCTCGTCAACGTCGGTCGCATCAACACTACACTCGCTTTCTACCCGGAAATGAAGACCGTCTTGCGCTCCTACCATCCCTTACCGTCGATGCAAAACAACGAGAACACGCGAAGGAACATGCAAGATGCACCACGAATGAAGTCGCTACTCAAAGGTGTGCTCATTGATACCGAACGACCTGCTCCACCAACAGCCGGTCCATCAGCTGGACAGCCGGTCAGAGCGCAGAAGCCCAATGCGCTGAGCGAAGAGGCACCGTCGGACTTCAGAGAGGTGATCAAGCGGTTCCGTGCGGGTACTGTTCCGCCGACGAGTGTCGTCACTTTGATCTTCCTGCTATCACTGCATGCGAGTGAGGTGACGGATATGCATTTCCCTACACCGCATGATTCGCATTCGCTCTTCTACCCACATGCTGACCACCCACTGCCATCGAGACAGAGAGCAAATGCGTTCATGTGGTTGCTGTACCACTATCTGGAGGGTCCCGCTACAAAACCTCCGGGAGAGCTGCCGAATCCTTTTGACGATGAAACATCGCTCAATGCCGCCAAAGAGGCTGCTGAAGCATATGCCAATATCTGGACTGAGGAGGAGAGGAAGAAGCGAGCCAACCAGCCATGGAAAGGGGTTGTCAATCCTGAATGGCAGAAGTGGAAGCAGTCGCAGGAGAAGGACAGTACGGAAAAAGAGGCTGATGCCAAGAAAGAAGGCGTGAGCGGGGAGGGTGTGAAGAAAGAGGTCGACAAAGATGGTGATGTGTCTATGGGTGATGATGGAGAGAAGGTAGTGAAGAAGGAAGGAGAGAAAGAGCCTCCTTCGCATCTTCATCGATTGCTCGTACCCACTTTGCAGACCATCTCGCATGAAGAAGCAGCAAAAGAAAACGTCGACACGGAGGAAGAAATCAGATGGGGCCAACAGATGCAATTTGAACGAGCCGCTTTCTTAGCGAAATTCCAGGAAGAAGAAGCCGCAAAGAACCCTGCTTTTGCCGGTTCTCCTGCTCCTTCTGCCGGCACTTGGCAAGGCAAAGGTCGTAAAATTGGTGGAGCTTCTTCTGCTGCCGCATCTACTGCTGGTGGTGCTGACCGCGGCTCACCGTCCGAAGCCGATACGAGTCGCAACAAGCGCCGAAATCCTGGTGCAGCAGCAGGTGACGTCTCTAAACGATCTCGCATGGCTAGTCCTATCGACTTTGATGATCCTTCATCAGAACCCGAGGCTGCCGAGTCCGCCATTGCTGCTGTCTCAGCTAACCCTCTCACCAGCGATCCATACCTCAATCCTAACATTGCCATCTCCGACCGCATTCGTCCTCCGCTCTGGGATCTGGATCTATCGATTCCTCCGCAGTACCAAATCTCTCACTCTCTGCCGCGCATTGCTTGGGCAAGAATCTTGGATCGCGCACAAAGGGGCGTGGGAGACGCATGCTACGAAAGCGACGAAGACGAGTTCGCAGAGTCAGAAGCACAAGAACCGGAGCATAGCAGGTCAGAGATCTGTAGAATTCTGACAGGATTGCAAGGGGTGGTAAGGCATGATGTATTCGAGAGGGATAATCATGGGGTGCGGCTGAAGTATGGTGGCTATGAACAGAGTGGGGAGGGAGAGGGCGCAAATGGGGATAGAGAGAGGGGCTACGAGGGGTATAGGGATAGGGAGAGGGCGAGGGTGGAGCTGTATTCGAGTAGCACACCTGTTGCTAGTGGAAGGGGAGGGGTGTATGGAGAGGAGGAGGAGAGCGGGGGAAGAGGAAGAGGGGAAGACGTCGATGACTTGGAAGAGACGCTGTTGGGCGGTGATGATGGTGCGAAGAGGAGAAGTGTTGGCCGGAATGGGTATACGTCTGTTCGAGCATGAGGCTCATAACCTGCGTCAAAATCAATGCAGTCGTCACAATCCTGACTCGCTTTCCGAGATGTGTTTGTTCTTTTTGAGATATGCGATTGCTGATGAAACTCTTACAAATACAATGAATGACACGACAGTGGATGATGATGCTGTGAAGGTAGAGAGATCACTTATGAGACTTCTTCTTCTGCTTCTTGCTTGGTGAAGAAGCCGCACTGCTTGTCTTTTTCGATGGTGTGGCGGGAGCAGTCTTTGGCGTCTTTGGCTTGTCATACCCCTCGAACGGATCCATAGCTGGTCGCTTCGTCTTGTTCGACGATGAGGTGCCCGTGCCTGCTGCAGTTGCTTCCTTCTTTGACGGTGTTGCCTCTGCCTCTGCCTCCTCTGCTTCCTTCTTCTCTACCTGCTTATCCTTCTTCTCAGCACTTTTATCGTCGAACTTCGTATGCTTCCCAGGCGTAGAACCAGGCTCACCAGCCAATGCAGCCCTAATGAACCTCCCTGCAGCACTCCTATCCACCTTCGTGCCCTTCTCGCCCTGGGAAGCAGGTTCCTTCTCATTATCCTGCACCCGCTTGATCTTGCCGAAATAGCTTTTGACTCTTTCCAACTCTTGCATCACTGGATGATTCGTCGGGTCGACACCTTTTGTTTTCAGCAGAATCCAAACGAGATCCATAAGTACGTATGCGACAGAAACTTGCATTCGTGCAGCATCGAGTCGGCCATGGAGCTCATCTTCGGAGGCGTTTTGGGTGGTGGAAGAGTTGGCTTGGAGTGCGGAGTTGAGTTGTTCGTAGTTGTGTGCTAGGAGAGGTTGGAGAATGTTCGAAAGGTCGGTGAAGGAGGAAGAGAGAGTTTGTAGCGTGGGTAGTGGGCTTTGCCGTAATGACGATATCATTGGCTATGCTTTTGCTTGTGAGTGATGAGCGGAGATTGGCACTTTGATGCGAAGAGGTGGAGAAGGGTTCGAATGGTGTTGATGGAGCGAAATTTTGGAATGCAGCCAAAAAGTCTCGAAGCGTTCTTCCGACTGCCGAGAAAAAGGTTGAGAAAACTCTCGCGCGAGTGGTGACAGAAGAGATAGTCGGTTCGAACTCCGACGCAAGAAGCTGCAGCCGATGCTGTCACAACCTAATCAAAGAGTGCCAACTCAAAAAACCAAGCAAGCTCCCCTTTGTTCTTCCCGGCCTTGTGAGAATGCATTCCATATTACAGCAACCTTGAGATTCTTCATAAAGCCACGGATACGCCGATTGAGTGGATGTCTGTGGGGAGGCGCAAAGAAGATTCTCACGATGGATGAACAAAGGGGGAGTAATAAACTGCGGGAGCGGCCCGAGCGTCTTACTAGCGTTGCCTGTTGCAGAATGAGCCGCACGACCGTTCCCTTTGCTCTTCCTTATCGTCACATCATGCAAGAGGAAGCGGCACAACTACGAGAAACCGTAGACACTGACCGAGAGGCATTGAAGTTTCAGTTGCGGAATCTGATATTTTGCGTAGATGATGATTTGTCTAAATACAAGCTTGAGTCCGGACGTTTCAAAGTCTTTGTAACTCGTGCGCGTGCAGGACTGCTGCAGAAGTTTTATCCCAGCCAGGATCCCTGCTTCGTTGCATCTCCCTCAACTGCCTCCCTCAGTGGCAAGGTAGGAGACTGCTGAGCCACTGCATCATGCTGGGTCTTTAGTCCCAGTCCCTGTCGCGTGTGCTGTAGTATAGTATTTCCCACCAGTTTGGTAAAGAGGTCTGCCAAGTTATCTGCAGTGTTAATGTACTTGATCCTGACCTTTCCGTCTTGCACATTGTCTCTGATGAAGTGGTATTTGGTGTCAATGTGCTTTAACTTCCAGTGTTGCGCAGGGTCCTTGCTAACCTGGATGGTGCCAGTGTTGTCTGAAAAGATTGTAGGGATACCAACATCAATTCTGATGGCCTTGAAGAGGTGTTTGGAGAACAGGACCTCTTGTGCAGCTTCTGTCGCAGCTACGAATTCTGCTTCCACCGCCAATAAGGTGGTGCAGCGCTGTAGTGCTGACTTCCATGCTACCAGGTTGCCACACATGAACACCGCTGAACCAGATGAGCTTTTGCATTGTGCTGTAGCATCGCTTGCCCAGTTTGCATCGCTATGCGCCATCAGGAAATCTTGTTGCTTGTTGCTGCCATATTGCAAGTGGATATCTTGTGTGTGGTCCAAATATTGGAGCACTTTCTGTGCAGTGTTGTAGTGCTCCCTTGACGGTTGTGTCATGTAGCATGCAAGGACGCCGACAGCTTTGCTGATGTCTGGACATGTTCCATTAGACAGCCACAGAAGTTTGCCGATGATCTGTGGGTACTCCTTCCGCTCTGCTATGCTTGCTGCAGTTTCTGGGACTGGGATGTCTTGGAGTGGTACGCTAGACTTCCTTCTGCGCTTGTCCAAGTTGTCATGACTCGGTCATGACCCCTCTCATAATTATCCTAGATCTAACATTGACACGTCATTTCACTGCAAAAGAGTCTTAGACTTGTCGCATCAAGTCTTGTACTTTTGATCTCATAGTTTGCTCCTTCCTTCTTCTCCTCTCTCTTCCCTTAAGGAAAAGAGATCATAAGTCACTCTCTCAATCAACTCTCGCAATCAACTCTCCCATCTACTCCTTCCAAAGTCTGGTAGTCTCCTCTGCCTCTCCTCTCGATCTCGCCCTTGTCGTCATTGCCAACCGTAGGGCCGGTTCGTGATACAAGTGTTCATCCAGAAGCTGCTTAACATAACTGGTTTGCTCGAGGTCCATGGTTTTCGCTTTTCGATCCCTGGTGATTTTGATCCCGAGGAAGTGGGAGACATTGCCACCATCCTCCATCCGCCATCTTTGGCCTATTTCCTCCTTGATACGCCTTACTGTTTCTAGGGTTGGAGCTATAATTAACGTGTCATCAACATATATGACCACTATTGCAAAGTTATCCCCTTCTCCTCTGGTGTAGATGCATGGCGCACAGTCGAGCCTGTGGAAGTTTGAGCATTGCAGGAACTTATCAAACTCCATGTTCCATTCCCGTCCCAACTGTTTAAGGCCATACAGTCCCTTGATGACTTGGTAAGCTTTCCCTTTCAGCACCTTCTGGTGGTTTCATGTAGATCACATGGTTGAGCATGGAGTTGAGGTAAGCCATTGTGATGTCGAGCTGATGGACTTCCCAGTTGTGCTCCACTGCCAAGGATAACAGGGCTCTTATTGCGCTGAAAGGTCTCTTCGAAGTCAATACCCTCCTGCTGTGTGAAGCCCCATGCGACAAGTCTCACTTTGTGCTGAACAGGTATACCATCAGCATCCAATTTGAGCCAAAGGACGATTTTGGAGTCGACAAGTCTAGTGTTTGGTGGAACGTCCACAATCTCCCATGTTCCCATTGCCTCAAGCCCGTCCAGCTCCTTGCATATGGCTTCCTGCCATTGTTGTGCATCATTGCTGGCAAGTGCTTCCTTTAAGGTCAGCATGAGGTTCAGGGTGGCTGTGTGTGCTTCTCCAATTATCTCTTCGACATTGAGCTCCGATCTGTTGTCATCCATAGGGTTGGCGGGCAGTACAGTGTGTATTTTGGGAAGTGGGTCCTCCATGTCAAGTACTTCCACCTCCAATTTGGGCTCGTCGCTGTCTGTCTCGGGTCTAGTACCTTCTGCTTCAAGGCTCTCAAACCCAAACTGCAGTGGGCTCTGCATGCTGGGCCGATCATGCCAACCTTTGGCTTCATGGAATGTGGCTGAGTTGCTCCACCGTATAGACGGGGTGTGGCCAGGGGTGAAGAATTTCCAGCCCTTGTGCTCGTCATCATAGCCGACCATGATTCCTGGGATTGCTCTTACACCGTGCTTTCCTGTATGATCCTTCCTGGGGAGGTGGACCCAAGTGAGGCAACCAAAGACACGCAGCTGCTTGGCTAAACCATGCGCAGACTTGCGGTGGAAGTCCTCGTATGGAATCCTATTTGCTTCGGCGGAGGGTGTCAAGTTCTGTGTGTGCCCTGCAGCCATGATGGCGTAGGGCCACAGCTCCTTTGGCACTGATCTCTGGACAAGCATTGCACGCATCTTTTCTTGAAGGGATCTGATTGTGCGCTCTGCTCTCCCATTTTGGACACTGACATATGATGTGGTTTTCTGCCACCTGAACCCTGCTTCTTGTTTCCATTCTTTTGCTTCAAAGCTAGACCACTCTGTTCCGTTGTCGCTGCAGATGCACTTTAGCATGTGGTCCGTTGCTATCTCTGCTGCCTTGATCCATGTCTTTAGAGCAGGGAATGCTTCAGCCTTGCTGAGGAGTGGTTTCACATATACATAGGATGACAAGTCATCTACAACTACTAGTGCGTGGTGGTAGTTGGGATGGCCTTTCAGGTCCGTCGTCAAGTCAATGTGTACCAGCTCCAGGGGTGCCTGGGCTCGCTCTGTTTTGCTGCTCGTCATTCTTGCGTGTGTTTGCTTTGCTTGGCTGCAACAGTTCCAGTCCCTTGCGTCATGTCCAAGCTGTGTCTCTTTTCCTAAATAGTGGGCCTGGATTTGCTTGGTCTTGTTCCTGCCAGGATGACCAAATCGTTCATGCCATAGTTTGCTTGTCGTGTGGCTTGCGGGTTTTGCTGGTGTTGTGGTGGCATCAATGCCCTCTAGGGGATCATTGAGCCATGCTGCTAGGGAGTCACCGTAAACCTCCCATCTCTTCTTGCGCCGGTTGGTCTTGCTCTTGATCATGCTTCCGTCATGCTGGAGGATGGTGGCTCCAGACTCTTCAAATATCACACGTGCACCATCTTCAGTCAGCGCTTGGATAGACAATAGATTTTTGCTAAGACTAGGGATGTAAAGTACGTCTGTTAGGGGTATCTTAACATTTCCAACTTGCAAAGTTGCATCACCTATTGCCTGAACTTTCAACTGTTCTTGCCCAGTGGTATCTATGAATCCTTGCCTTGCTGTTGGAGCAATGAGCTTGCTCTCATCATGTACCATGTGATGTGTAGCTCCAGAGTCAAGGATCCATGTACTGTCTTGGTTGCGACTGTTGGCATTGCTGACGAAGAGGGTGCACCCAAGTCCCTACTCCTGCTGTGCAGGGGTCTGCCCCTGCCTGTTGGTGCAGTTGATTGCAATGTGGCCTGGTTGTCTACACTTGTAGCACTTAGCTGGCTCATTGGGGTTTGCAGGGTCACTTCTGCCCCTGTTGTAGCCTTCTTGGTTGAGGATCTGTCCAGGCCTGCTGGGTTGACCTGTTGTGTTCCTGTTGCCAGCGACTCTGGCTGCAGCGCGGATGCATCCCAAAAGTTCAGCTTCTTGATGCTTCTTGGCAAGCGTGTGGTAGACATACTCATAGCTGCAACCAGGTTGAGCGGCTTTGAGGGAGTTTACCGTCTGGGTGTAGAGCCAGTCGTCCTTGACACAGCAGTACAGGGTAGACTTCTTGAGCTTTTCATCCATGCAGCTGCCGAGCCTGGCTGCATCGTTCCAGATTTGATCAAGCTCCTTACCAAGGTTGGCAATGTTGTGATGTACTAGCTTGACTTTGTGTACCCGGTCATGAATGGCAGAGAGTTTAACCTTGTCATTGATTGTGAGTGCAGCCTTGAGCTTCTTGTAGAGTGTAGAGCTGAATTGTTCCTCCTCACCTTGCTCCCACACTGTGTAGGTGTCAATAAGGCTAGTGGATCCGTGATCACAGGAGGACAGGATGAGACCCAGCAAATGGCTGTCCAGTTCCTCATCATAGTTGGTGTGGCCACTGGGAATCTCTCCAGTAAGGGTGCGCCTAGCGTTCTTGATTGGGCGGATGCAGTCCATGAACATCAGCTCCCAGATGGCCTAGTTGTTCTTGTTAAGCTTAATGATTTGTGAGATGATGCTGAGCACCGACTTGGGGATTGTCATGGGCCTGAATGCTCAGGAAGCAGGAGGGTCACTGGTTCATATGGAAGGAGCATAGGTATCGGAGAGCTAGTCGATACCAGTAGAGAGCATGGCCATAGTGCAGTCTCCATGGAGACCATGGACTCCTCTGGATTCACATGCAAAGGAGGACCGGGCCCATATGCGAGGAGGGCCCGCCACAAAGATGACCAAGCTCAAGGAGCAGGCACAGCCACGCAGAGGACCAAGCTCGAGGAGCAGGCACAGCCACGAAGGGGACCAAGCTCAAAGAGCATGCAGATGGTTACCACTCAGGGGCTCGAGAGATAAGAGCCAAAGGAACCATCACCGGTCGAAGGAGGAGGAGCAGTGTATAGGAGACCGGCAAGTAGGTCCTGAGGAGGAGGAGCAGTGTCGAAGGAGTCGACACAGCTCAGGAGGCACAGGGGTGCCAAGCAAGCAGGATAGCAAGGAGGAGGAGCAGTGTTGAAGGAGTCGACACAGCTCAGGAGGACAGGAGTGGTGCTAGAGGGCCCCCCCTGTACAGTACTCGACGAAGAGGGTACTCTCTGGAGAGAGAGAGCAGGAGCAGTGTCGCTGGCGACGCTGTGAAGAGGTATATAACCATGCCCTCTCGTCATCAGAGGTCGAGTGGATCCTCATCCACTCTACTCACCATATAACTAGTTATCACTTCAGCATAAGTATACATTAGTTACAGTCAGCATAGCAGCAATCTATCAAGATTGCTCCTCATCGTAGTGTGTGTGTTGTATCACCACTACCTGACGTCCGAAGGCACCCATAGCAGGTTAGCAGTCCAGATATAGATAGAACCGAAGGCAGTAGTCCACTGCAGTCCGGGGATCACTACAAGCATTAGTCAGCACACTGGACACTCGTGTTGATGCCACCACTCACGCCGCCAGCTTTATCATCACCAACCTTATCACCAACACCATCAACCTCGTCGTCATCAGCACTCACACCAGACCTTGGTGTCATCATAACCTTCGTATCGATACTGATCGTGCCGGGCCACCTCTGAACGGAGTGTCCACAGAAGTCAGCCGAAACCTACGATAGCATATCCAACAAACACCACCCACTGTCATCGCGCAACTTGATAGTCGCCGAACGACAAAGCTCAACGAGACCGGTACTGAGACAATAGCTGTCACACAGGTTGATAGTCACCGAGTATCTCGACAGACCGACCCGGGTTTCAGGCGCGCGACCTCTGACACGTAGCACTTTGGGGGAGCCATAGGATTGCGAGGATCGCATCTGCCCCTGGGTGCTTGCACCACCTAGTTGGTGTCCAACTGTCCTGTACCTGTGGTGACCCTGGCTGCTCCTCTAATGCGGCTGGAGATTTCACCATCTTGCTGCTTCTTTGCAAGTGTGTGATAGGCTTCATCATACTCACAGTCAGGTTTGGCTGTCTTGAGCACATTGACAGAGTTGGTGTAGAACCAATCTTGGGCTGTGCAATGGTAAAGGGTGGATTTCTTGAGGTCTTCATCAAAATGCTTTCCCAGGCGTCCTGCCTCATTCCAGATGGAGCCAAGTTCCTTGCCCAAATTGACAACATCCCGATTGTGTAGGTGCACGGTATGTATGCAGTCCTGCAGTCCCGCTTGCTTGACAGCATCGTTTAATGTTAGTGCCTTCTTGAGTTTAGCATAAAGTGTGCTACTGAGCTGGACTTCCTTGTCTGCACCTCTGACAGTGTAGTGTCGATGCGGCTGTCTGGGCTATTGTTGCAGCAAGCGTGGATGAGGCCCACGAGGGCTTTGTCCAAGTCTTTGTCATATTCCTTGTTCCCGGGCGCAATGGTACCATACAGGATCTCCTTCGCATTGTGCACTCTTTGGAGGCAGTCAATGAAAGTTAGTTCCCAGGTATGCCAATTGCTGTTGCTGAGTTTCTTGATGTGTGCAATGGAGCTTGACATGTCCTTTGGGATCTTCTCGGTCTCTCCGCGTGGGGCCTGGTTGTTGATGCTGACTAGGCCCATGGCCCATACAATTGCTTCCTCGGCCGTTAGCACTGGGTTTGCTAGTTGGAGGATTTTGACTACCTGTGTGAGCCATCCTTCCTTGGGTCCATTACCTGTGGCTGTTTGATCATCATCCCCCCTCCCCATCTGACCAGCCCTAGTTGATGGCAGCATGGCGTCGAGCTTCAGACTCTTAATCAGTTGTGGTGTATTGTATTTTTGATGATGATCATTTAAGTACAAGCTCGAGTCCAGAGGTTCCCGCGTCTTTCGCCACACGCGTGTGTGCGGAGCGCATGCGCGCGTGCGGAGCGGAGCTGATGCAAAAAAATTCACTCGGCCGTAAGCTTTGCTTCTTTGCTTTGTCACGGCTCCTTCAACTTCAACTCGCCGAACAACACGAACTTTCAGGAAGATTTGCAAGACTCGCTATCGAGCAGAGGCACGACTCCGGTTGCAGGAACAAGTGACCGACCGCGACATCAACCTCGACTCTTACCTCGATTCGCGATACTTTTGCCCGACCGCCCCCGCTCGCTGCGTCTATTACGGTCGTTGGCAAGCTTCACGCCAGCCACTCTAGGCAGCTGTCAGGCGTCCTCTCACGCTCTTGACAGACGTGCATTTCCCCTAGAAATACACCCTTTCCATGTCTCATTCACCCTCACATACTAGCCCACACCGCGCTCCGCCAACTTCGGGCAAAAAGCACTACCGAGCCAAGTCCATCTCTCGCTCCTCGGTCGATCTCGACATCTCCGAGACTGGAGCTCTTCTTCTCGCTTCTAACGGACTTTCGCCTGACGGCGAGGATCACTCGGGATACCCTCCTCACACATTAGCAGGCGGTGCAGCGGGCATTTCTTCGCGTGCGTGGTCATCAAAAAGAATGCCACTCGGATCTAGGCGCCTCGCCCTCCTCCTCTTTGGCTTTGTGGCGCTGATTGTGCTGTTTGGCAGGAGGGACTCGCGAGATGCGGTAGTCGGCTACGTCAACGACAAGGCTGATCAGGTCGGGCAGGCTTATCAGAACAACGCACCGTGGAAGGCGAAGCCAGGTCAGGAGAACAAGAACGCTGTCGGATTCCCCGTCACTTCCCCGCCTGCTGCGACGACACCAGCAAAGGCACCTGTGACCGGTACAAGCGCTCACACTGTGCGACAGAAGCCAGCGCTGCACCCCGACCCGTCCAAGACGACCCGCTGCGATGGCACCGGACCAAGACCACTCGACTACAAGGGCAACCCTCGACCGCTGGTTCAGTACGCACTCATGATCGATGCTGGAAGTACAGGCAGCCGTATCCACGTCTATCGGTTCAACTACTGCTCCCAATCTCCCGAACTTGAAGACGAGTATTTCGAGATGCTCAAGGGCGGTCTTAGCAACTACGGTACCAACCCAGAAGCGGCTGCCGGTTCGTTGAGGCCGCTGCTCAAGTCAGCTCTTCAACGAGTTCCCGCCAAGCTGCGAAAGTGCACGCCCGTCGCAGTCAAGGCGACTGCTGGTCTTCGTCTTCTTCCGGGCAAGCAGGCAGAGGACGTCATTAAGGCTGTTCGACACATGCTCGAGAACGAATACCCCTTCCCCATCGCCGACGGCACCAAGGCATCCAAGGGTGTTGAGATCATGGAGGGCAAAGATGAAGGTGTCTTTGCCTGGATCACGGTCAACTACCTTCTCAACCGCATTGGCTCTTCTTTTCCTAACAAGCAGGAAACAGCTGCTGTTATGGACTTGGGCGGTGGTTCGACTCAGATCGTTTTTGAGCCCAGCTTCACCTCTGCGCTGCAGGGTATGCAGCCAGGCGAGCACGTCTACCAGCTCAACGCGTTCGGTACTAAGCCTTACACGCTCTACCAGAACTCGTACCTGGGCTACGGTCTGATGCAAGCGCGTATGTCGATCAACTCGCTTGCTGCTTTCACCTACAGCTTGGCGCATCCTAAAGCTGTTCTCACCGGATCCGCCCACACCGGTGCTCAAGGGTCACTCGAATGGTCCTCTTTACGGCCCGAAACCACAGGCATCCCATCCCCTTGCTTTACCAACGGCCGAACCAAAGCCGTCCTCATCTCTCAACCGGACCAAAAGACCCATGCCAACGTCACAATGGTCGGCACTGACGGCGGTTTCCCCGCGTGCAGACGACTTGTCGAAGTCATGATGGACAAAGACGCAGTCTGCACCTCCAAATCGTGCTCTTTCGGTGGTGTCTACCAACCTTCGCTCATGGAAACTTTCAAAACAGCTCCCATCATTGCTCTTTCATACTTCTACGATCGACTCGAACCACTGGGGCTCGGACCCAAGTTCAAGATCAAAGATCTCGAAGCGGTCGCTCATCGTGCATGCGCTTACTCGAAGACCGACACACAAGGGTTCGGCGCGGCAGCGATAGCCGAGCTCGAAGACAGGCCAGAGACTTGTTTGGATCTGAGCTTTATGCATGGATTATTGAGTCTGGGTTACGAGTTGGGCAGCGATAGGGAGATCAGTATTGCCAAGAAGCTTGGTGGGACGGAGCTGGGATGGTGTTTGGGTGCGCAGTTGGCTGTGTTGGATGAGCATGGGTTGATTTGCAAGGCCTAAATCCCCTTCAGCTGTACTGGGGTACTGTACATAGACTAGTCAAAGGCCAAACCACAATCCTGCTAGATGCAGATCGTGGCAGAGTCCTTCACGATAGACAAGCATACACGGGCATTTGCCGCAACATCATGCACTTTTTCGAAATCTATAACATTGCAATGGATACTGAAACTTGCCTGATATGAATGAAGGTGACGTTGAGAATTCAGAGTTGGAGAATGAGATCATTTCTTCGTCTGCCCAAGACCACTAGCATGTTCAGCAGCAGCCTGGATCGTCCTCGCCACCGTGCTTCGAACCTTGCCATCCTCCAAGTTGAGCAGACCAGCAATCGTGCATCCACCAGGAGTAGTGACCGAATCCTTGATAGCAGCAGGATGCATTCCACTCTGCATAACCATCCTTGCAGCTCCCTGCATTGTCTGCGCTGCCAGCTCCAACGCTTCTGTTCTCGGCAAACCCATCATTACACCTCCGTCTGCCATTGCTTCCAAGAACACGCATGCGAAAGCTGGACCCGATCCGGCCAGCGCAGTGCATGCATCGAAATGCTTCTCGTCCAAAAACCTGCTTTTGCCCACTGCGCTGAAGATAGAAAGCAAGATGCTGCGGTCGAGCTCAGCATTGGGCAGGTTGGGCGAGAGAGGAGTGAGGATGGTCATTCCCTCCCTGATCTTGCACGGAGTGTTGGGCATAGCTCGAACGACTTTTGTCTTGGGAGTGACCCATTCTGTCATCTGCGAGATACGAAGACCGGCACAGATGGAAATGACGAGTTTGCCATCAAGCGCTTCTTTGATTCCTTCTTCAGCGATAATGTCTTGGACCATTTGAGGTTTGCAACCGAGCAAGATGACGTCGGCATCACGGGCTGCTTGGACGTTCTTACCTGCATGGATCTCGATGTCGGGATATTGAGCGAAGGTTTTCTTAAGTCGACGGACCGATTCAACTCGGTTGACAGTGGCGATGTAGCGATTGGGTAGTTCGGTGAGGTCGTCGCCTGCTGAAGAATCGTGAAAGGAGGAGACGGACGATGCCATTGAAGCGGCAGCTTGGGCTTGCTGAGAGCGTTGCGAGTCAAGCACACCCGAAAGGATCGCTACGCCCATTGTACCGCATCCGATGACTGCTAATGTGTATCCTGGCATCTTGAGGCTGTCAATGGATTGAATGATGGAGCTGTTGAGATGGTGGAGAGGGGCGAAGGAAGGAGGTGCTCACGGGTGAAATTGAGTTCGTCCGGGGCTGTTTTCATGCAGGTCCCAGCTCGGGGGGCAAGTGTGAGTTGTTCTCAAAGGGTTCGAATATAAATGAAGATAACAAGGTATTATATGCTGAAGATTACGATCCAGTGCGACGCTAAAGGATGACGCAGAGCCGATCTGATTGGTGATCAGGCAGAGCCGATCCGGTTAGATGACCGATCTCACCTGAGATCGGGTACAACCTTGTCCCGCTCATTGTCAAGATAGGTCATGAAGTAGGATGCTCCCACATTGGGCGAGTGCCACTCATACTGTATATATATCAAGCAGGGAGCTCGAGGCTCCCACCACATTCTTTTCTTAGCCAATTGAGTATACATGTTTCTGTCCTAAAACAGCAGTGACATTGGGCTCCGACTCTCACTGATCGCCAGTCATCGGGAGCCAAATGTCTCCAAACTTCAACAAAGATACTACTGATTCCAGCAGGATTCAAGATACAATCCCGCTTGTGCCAATTTGGACGAGATCTGTCATAGAGCCCTCTCTACTACTGATCTCGATGAACTCTGTTGTAACCCTCGATTTGCCCGATTCTCAATTCCTGCGCTCCTCGCTCCTTATCTTGTGAATCCTTTGCTCACATGCCAGACCTTTTGTCATGCTCCTTGCTTGTGTGGTCGCCCCCCTTGTGACTGTACGCACGTCCCCCCTGAGTGATAACCATCCATGTGATGCTGAGCTCGGTCCTCTTCCTCGTGTGCAACTGTTTCCCTTATGCTAATGCTGGGGACCTCCTTCCCTGATTCTCCCATTGCTCATTGTGATGAGTGACCCATTCTGTACCGGTGGTGCTTTGTCAACATGTGCTTGGTGGAACATACTGAGTAGGCTTGTTCTAATCGATCCTTGTGAGATTAATCAGAAACCCCGATCTCGGTTGATCTCGCAAGTTATTTGTGCCACTAACCCAATCGGATCGTCGATACCCAATGCTTGCTTCAGATCTTTCTGCGCCTGCTTCCTGTGCAGACCCTGTGACAGCAATGTCCTGCAATTGCAACTGTTTGACAGAAAACAACTAAGTATATGATATGGTAAAGATATAGCTAGTTATGAGTAAAGTGGATGGAGATCCACTCATCCACCCTGGTGAAGTGAGTGTGTATATATAGGTTGGTACAGCGTTGCCTGCGACACTGCCCTTGCTCCTCCTAGGGTGTCCTGCCCTGTCCTCACTCTTGCTCCTTGTGGTTGAGGATGGCTAGTGCTAGCTCATCATCAACAGGGGTCACTCCCACTTCATCTGGGTGATGGGGAACCCCCTCATACGTCTTGTCCCCTTGTGTTTCTGCACCCCTTCTCAGGTGATGACACCAACCCTCCTATGCCAAGTTCATTGTTGTATAGGGGTCTCTCCCACCTCATCTGAGTGTCAAGCCCTCTCCTTGTGTATCCCTCCTTGTGATGTTGGTGGGAGCAGCACCCTTTATTTGGTTTTGTCGAGATCTGTCATAACATCTTGATCCTACCAATCCCAACAAACTCTGTTGTACAACCTTGATCCTACCGATCCTGATGAACTCTGTCGTAAGACCTCGATACTACCAATCCCAATGAACTCTGTCATAAGGCCTTGAACCTACTGATCCCAACGAGCTCTGTTGGAACCCACTACTCACCCGATCCCGCGATTCTTGCGCATGGCCTCTTCTCAAGTGGGTCCAGTTCTTCTGTGCATCTGGTCCTACGACAGGTCACTCTGTCAGGGGTCGCGTGCCTGAAACCCAGGTCAGTCTGTCGAGATGCTCGGTGACTATCAAACTGTGTGACAGCTATTGTCTCGGTATCGGTCTCGATGAGCTTATCGCTCGGCAACTATCAAGTTGTGTGATGGGTGGTGTTTGTGTATATACTATCGTAGGTTTCGGCTGACCTCTGTGGACACTCTGTTCAGGGGTAGCTTGGCACGATCAATATCAGTACGAAGGTGATGGTGAAGTTGGTGGTGTCGATGGAGACACCTGTCAGGGGTCGCGCGCCTGAAACCCAGGTCGGTCTGTCGAGATACTCGGTGACTATCAAGTTGTGCGACAGCTATTGTCTTGGTATCGGTCTCGATGAGCTTATTGCTCAGCGACTATCAAGTTGCGCGAGGGGTGGTGTTTGTGTATATACTATTGTAGGTTTCGGCTGACCTCTGTGGACACTCTGTTCAGAGGTGGCTCGGCACGATCAATGCCAATACGAAGGTGATGGTGAAGTTGGTGGTGTCAATGGAGACACCAAGGTCTGGTGTGAGTGATCTTGTTGATGATGAGGTTGGTGGCGTGATGGTAAGGTGGGTGGTGTAATGGTAAGGTGGGTGGCATCGACACGAGTGTCCAGTGTGTTGACTGATGCTTGAGGTGATCCCCGGACTGCAGTGGACTACTGCCTTTGGTTCTATCTATATCCGGACTGCTAACCTGCTATGGGCGCCTTCGGACGTCAGGTAGTGGTGATACAACACAACACTACGATGAGGAGCAACCTTGATAGATGGCTGCTTATGCTGACTGTAACTAATGTATACTTATGCTTGAAGTGATAACTAGTTAATATGGTGAGTAGAGTGGATGAGGATCCACTCAACCACTAGCGACGAGTAGGTATGGCTTTATACCTCTTCACAGTGGTGCCAGCGCCACTGCTCCTGCTCTCTCTCCAGAGAGTACTGTCTTCATCGAGTACTGTACAGGGGGGCCCTCTAGCACCACCCCTGTCCTCCTGAGCTGTGTCGACTCCTTCGACACTGCTCCTCCTCCTTGCTACCCTGCTTGCTTGGCACCCCTGTGCCTCCTGAGCTGTGTCGACTCCTTCGACACTGCTCCTCCTCCTCAGGACCTACTTGCCGGTCTCCTATACACTGCTCCTCCTCCTTCGACCGGTGATGGTTCCTTTGGCTCTTGTCTCTCGAGCCCTTGAGTGGTAACCATCTGCATGCTCCTTGAGCTTGGTCCCCTTCGTGGCTGTGCCTGCTCCTTGAGCTTGGTCCCCTTCGTGGCTGTGCCTGCTCCTTGAGCTTGGTCCTCTTTGTGGCTGTGCCTGGTCCTCCTTGCATATGGGCCCGGTCCTCCTTTGCATGTGAATCTGTAGGAGTCCATGGTCTCCATGGAGACTGCACTATGACCATGCTCTCTACTGGTATCACCTAGCTCTCCGATACCTATGCTCCTTCCATATGAACCAGTGACCCTCCTGCTTCCTGAGCATTCAGGCCCATGACATGATACTGCTCTTTCTCCTCCTGAGCAATGTGTTGGTTTCCTCGAAACTGCTCTTCTTCTCTGTAGCCTGTATTGACACTGTCAACACTGCTTCCTGTCTCCTTGCTCCTCTTCTCCTGGAGCTGCATGTCGACCTTTTTGACACTGCTTCTCCTCCTCATGATCTATATGCTGGTCTCCTCAACACAGCTCTCCTTCCTTCTAGCCGGTGACTGTTCTCCTGACCCCTATCTGGTGACCCCTGATCACATGATTGTCCCTCATTGTCCTGCTCCCCGTCCATGCAGTCTCCCTTGAGGTTAGCTCCATGTGATCATGAGCACAACCCCCTATCTGTTAACCAACCGCATGCCCCTGAGCTTGGTCCTTTTCTTGGCTGAGCTCGGACCTGCTCCTCACATGTGAACCCCTCCTGGTTGTCTTATCCTTCCCATAGACAATGGAGTCCTTCTCTTCCAGCACTCCTGTTACTTCCTTGTGAACATACAACTCATTCCATACTGATGGGAGCTTCTTGTAGCATGTTTGGTGAAATCAATCAGAAACCTGTGATGCGGTTGTTTTCAGTGGGAAACCCGTGATGCAGTGGATTTCACACTTTGTGTGTACAAGGCACCTCATACCTCATTTCGGGTCTTCTGCGCAGACCCTATGACACATAGTTAGCTGTTAGGGTATATATATTCCTGTTCTGTAGCCTCCCTCATCTCGAAATAACAAGTCTTCTCACTTAGACACATCAGACTGTAAAGATCACCAGATTGTGGCCTTTAGAGCGGTGTATCTATTTTCAACTCTTGTCAGCACAAAAACACAAAATTATTGGAAGAAGGGGCCAAAAATACCAGAAAATACTTCTTGACTGTTAGGGCTGCAGAATGTGCACAATTCGTTCTCTGTGCTAAAGCATATGAAGCCACTTTGACAGGCATCACTTAAATCTGTGGCTCGGCACCTCTTCGTTTGTATTGCGGAGGATCGTGGGCCTTCCTGTAAGCTGGAGTGTTCTGCAGGTATGGGAGCAATGCAGCAAGTCCGAGTGGAAGCATAGGATGATGTAGCGCCGCTTGATCTTGCTGTTTCGCTCCACTTTACGCGGTAGAGATTTTGAAGCGGTTCAGCACGCGACGAGACGAGATCAACACTTATGACGCGTTTATGGTTAGTGCACGGGGTCCTGTTAGCCTTTGCCCTTGCTGTTTCTCTTCCTTCCACTCCAACAATCATCTCACAACACAGAGTGGCAGCATCTACATAGTATGAGCTAGGAAGCTGCCGTATTCCCTCCTCGATACCATATCCACAGTCTCCCTATAGGCAACTCTGCAGAAGATGGAAGTCACTCGCACAGCTTCAACCTCCCAAAAGCTGTCTGCTCCCCCGCCCCATCATCCATCAGAACAGTCAATACGAGCACCACCCTCAAAAAGACCCAGATCAGACATCATCGCTCCTTCCTCCCCCTCCAAATCCCGCATTCTTCGCCCTGAGGAACGCTCCCGACTAGTCAGCCACGCAGAACAATCCCGACTCCAAGCTAACCTTCTCTCTTACGCCGAAGCTCGAGCGAGAGCTTCTTCTACCTATGCTCTTCCCCCACCTGCACCAGCAACGTTGCGGTCCGATGGCGAGAATGCCGGCTTTCGGTATCCCCCAGACTGTACCGGCGGCTCTAGCGGTAGCGCACGAGGGTTACTTGAACAAATTAAGAACAGAATGGATCAACGTGCACCGGCCAAGTCAAGTGACTTTTTGCAAAAGGCGAAACAGGTTCAGCAGTCACTGTTGGAGAAGCAGCAGCATGCCGCTGAGATGCAAAGGCTTCGAGACGAAGCAGCACGTAGGGAAAGCTTCAGGAGTGGCGGGTTTGGAGATGAACATGCTGCCCCCTCAAGTGCTTCTCAGAGCGCTCCAGCAGAGGCAGGGGGGTCGGCTTTCGCTAGAGCCAAAAAGCGACCCTCCCCAACATCCGACGAAGACGACCCCTCTGACGGCGCTTCTTCCGACACCGACCTCGCCGATGATGCTGTTCAGAGAGACGAAGATCTTACTCTAATCGAATCCCTCCTACCTGGTCCTCGTGCTATTCCGACCAACCCTGACGATCCGAAATGGGAGAAATTCGAACCCTTCTCCGGCCACCGACTTCGCGAACGTAAACTGCCGCATAGTCAACTCAAGGAACATCTTCGTGGTCGATACCACATCCCTCCTTCGCTGCTGTATTCCATCGCGCGATCGATCACAGCTCCGTTCATGGTGGACGGAAGGACGTTTGATTTGAAAGCTGCTACGCGGAATGGCGATTACGAGGTGCCAGTTGACGGGGATTGGATCGTTATTGCTACCATCGTGGAGAAGAGCGAGTTATTGGTGACGAAAGGGCTCGAGAATGATAGTTTGCCTAGTGGAGGAAAGCAGAGACAGGCGGAGGCGGGGGAGGAGGACGATGACCCAGTCCTATTCAAAGATGCTGGTGGATCTAGTGATAAGCTTCGATTAGATCTCGAACCGGGTAATTCCGATGCTTTCCAACAATCTTCCAACTCGAAACCATGGCAGAAACGTCGCAATGGAGAGCCGGGAGAGAGGGGCGATGACGAATCCGAGCGTAAACGACAAGAACACCGCCTATCTAACCGCCCCCGCAAATTCGTCGTTCTTAAACTAGTCGATCTCGGCATCAACTCCCTCTCCACCGACGGTCAGGGCAGTGCAGGTAGAGGAGACAACTATCTCTCCCTCGTCGCCTACGAATCGGATCAGATTGACACTTCCGTTCTTATCCAACATAAAACTTCCATCCGAAGTGAAGTTTCCGCCGTCCTCTCCTCCTCTACTAAGAAATGGGTCAATGGTTCAAAAGGAGCGTTCGAACTGTTGTATCAACAATCAGAAGGAACTTTGGTTGCGATTATGAACCCGAAAGTCCTCCGACCTTTCACTTCGGGGGGTGGTAGGGAGAGTAAGATGCTACGCATTACCCCCCGATCAGTGGAAGACTGTCTGGTGATTGGACAAGCAGCAGATTACAAGCGGTGTACAGCGATTAAAGCGAATGGGGAGAGGTGCAAGAGTTTTGTGGATGTCAAGGCGAGAAAGCAAACCCGCACGACGACTTGTGATTTTCATCTGAGTAAACATATGGATGATCTTGCGAGGGGCAGGCCGGAGTTTGCTGCTAATAGCACTACTCGTCTTAACGCTCCCTCCAAAGCTGGTGCTGGTGGAGGTGGAGGGGGTGGTAGGTCTGGGTTTGGCTCTTCCACCCGCCACCGTAGGGGGGCAGAAGGCGAAGAAGGATCGGCAATAAACAACATCACCACCACTTACAAAAGCTCGGGAAGTAACGCCTTCTCCCGTGCAGCATTGGCCAAGAAACTCAACTCTTCTCATGGCAACGTTGGTGATGGGATGGAGAATAACTCTGGTGGTGTGTTCGTTTCTCAATCTCCCCTCATTGCCGATCCGAACTTGCCGGAGGAGGTGAGAGCTTCGGATCCGTCGAGTTGGAAGTACGATGTCAGCGGGAGATATGGAAGAGGGATCACGGAGAAACAGTCCCGGTTAAAGAGACAGATTGAGGAAGAACAGTTGATGAGGCAGATAGGAAAACGGTTTGCTCCCGCGGAGGAGAAGAAACAGAAACAAAAGGAGGAGGAGGGGGAGAGGAAGAAGCATTCCGGCTCAAAGGAGGGAGGAAAGGATGGGAAGGAGGAGGGAGAAGTAGTGCTTCCGGTCCTACCGAATGGAGTAGCGGAGATGATCAATGCTGCGTACTCGACTTTGAATCAACGGAAGAGAGTGGCGCAGGAAAAGAGAGATAACGATTCAGCTAAGCGGCGCAAATACACCGGGGTTGTTGTACCTTCAACCACCACAACCAGCGATGCGACGGGGGGCAAGCTGAAGTTCAAAACTCCAGTCAACTCCAGCAGTTCCACTACTGGGTCTCGCGGGCTAAGTGTTGTGGGAGGGCTGCCGGTTGCTGGGTTGACAAGGCACAACTCTACGTCCTCTGCTGGATCGCAAAAGGAGAAAGGTCCTGATTCAAGGAGCAAATTGCTCTCCCTAGCCACCTCAGGTACAGCAAAAAAGGAGCCCAACTTGAAGATCAAGAGAGCCCACAGACCCAAAATGAGGTTACCAGCGGAAGAGGTCGGCAGGATACCACAATTCAGTGTTGTCGGCGGGGAGTTGGTAAATGTGGCTGATTTTGACGATGATGGATGGGATGGCGATTTGGATGATGTTCGAGGGCGAGATGCTGAGGAAGAGGGGAAAGGGTCGGGTGAAAAATTGTTGGAACTCTCTTCTCAATCACAGACACGCGGAAGGATCGATCATCAAACCGCTGCTGGTGACGATAGCGATTCGGATCTTGAGATCATCAATTGAAGGTAACAATTAATATACGGCGTTATTGGGGTCACGATCAGACTCCCTTTACCACAGCCGTATGTTCTATGTGATGCTTAGTTTTCATGGTGTGAGACTAAATGACAGACACATATATATACTCCATTCACTGCTCTGGTCCCATCCGAGGCAGGATGTGTTTCTTCATTTGTACCCCTGTGTTGCTATGATACCGGGTGCCACTGTGCTGTCACCATGATAACAATTGCGTACCTCATTGTGCTTCTCGCTTACGTGAGCCTCCTGTGTCTCGATGTCTCGGCCGTAACACGTGCATCTTGCTTGAGATGCCGACGCATCTTCAACTCCCCCCTTCGGCGGGATCTCCAGTCCTATCATCCTAGCCAATCGTGAGGTGTTAAGACCCTGTAAGGGTTTTGTCAAGACATCTGCAACGTTGTTTGCCGTTCCGACATATTTGATTTCCACATCGCCCTCTTGCACGTGATCGCGAACGAAATGATACCGTGTGTCGATGTGCTTTAACTTCCAATGTTTGGCTGGATCTTTACTCACCTGTATGCACCCCTGGCTATCTGTGTATAGCACGGGCCGAACGTCCGTGGTCTCCAAATCCCGGAGCAAATATGAGAAGAATAAGGTTTCTCGTACCGCTTCGGAAGCGGCGACAAACTCTGCTTCGACTGCCGACAATGCCACACACTTCTGAACGTGTGATTTCCAACTTACCGGACATCCATATACATATGTTATCGACCCCGAGGTGCTTCTTCGTCCATTTGTGGGGTCGGATGCCCAGTTTGCGTCAGTATACGTCGTTACCGGTGTATCCGAGTGCTCGTTTGTCTTTCCTCCTAGGTGCAACTGATATTCGTTCGTTTGGTTCAGGTACTTTACCACGTGGATAGCTGCCTTCCATGCACTGTCGATTGGGATCGACATATATCGCGCCAATACGCCGACGGCAAAGGCAATATCTGGTCGGGCTGTGTTGGAGACCCATAATAGTTGGCCGACCAATTCTTGATACTTCTTTGCTCGCTGAGGTTCACATCGCTCGCCTCCGGCGATGTTCGCTACACTCAGCATGGGTACCCAAGATTTCTCGTTTGCTCCTCCTAACCATTTGTTCACCATTTCCTTGATGTATGCCGTTAGATTCAGAGATATCCTCCTCCGTCTTCTATCACGTGTGATCTTGATACCCAGAAATTCTTTGATTCTTCCATTGTCTTGCATCTCCCATTTGTCCATGATCTCTCGCTTTGCGCGGTCTACTTCATCACGACTGGGTGATGTTATCAGCATGTCGTCCACGTATGCTGTGATGATCGTGATCTTGTCGCCTGTCCCTCTCGAGTATAGGCATGGTGCGCTCGGCATGCAATGAAATCCGATCGTCCGGAGATGTGAGTCTAACTCAATGTTCCATTCTCGGCCCGATTGTTTCAAGCCGTACAGTCCTTTCACTACCTTCAACACTTTTCCGGGTGGTATTTCGATTCCTACTGGGGGCTTGAGGTATACATCATGGTGTATAGTGGAGTTCAGGTACGCTTGCTTTACGTCAATAGAATCCATTTCCCAATCTCGTACTGCTGCGACAGCGATCACCCCTCGGATGGATTGGATGGGTGCTACTGGTGCAAAGACCTCTGTATAGTCGATGCCCTCGCGTTGAGTGAAACCTCGTGCTACGAGCCGGGCTTTGAACTTTGTCGGTACGAGGTTTGCATCGGTTTTGATCTTGAGTACCCAACGTGTGTCGACAGTGTTTGCACCCTTTGGAAGGTCGACTATCTCCCATGTGCCCATCGCCTCCAGTCCATCCAGCTCCTTTCGCATGGCCTCCTCCCAGTGCTTTCTGTCCTCTCCACTCATTGCTTCATGTATGGTTGGGTCCAGGTTCTTTCTCCGTTCGGGTCGTGTCGCTACGAGTCCATAGAATTCGCTGTCAATTTGAGTTTCGGCGATTGGTCCTTGTTCCATCACTTCCGCTGTTCCTTCGCGTAATCTTTCTTCCGAGTCTGTCTCCATATCCATGTATTCTCGTAGTGGCTCTTCATCTGTTTCGTCAAATATATTTTCTTTGTTGTATCCTAGATCTTCGAAATTTTCTTCTGTCATTATCATTGGGGGTGCCTTTGTATCAACCGGTCGCCACTCTGTTCTGTCTGACCAGCACTTTGATTCCATGAATTTTGCTGAATTGCTCCAGAAAATGTTCGGATTGTAGTCCGGGCTGTAGAAGAGCCAGCCCTTCCTCTCTAGACTGTACCCTAAGAAAATGGATGCGACGGCTCGCTGATCCAATTTCTTGTTGTCCCGTTTAATCTTGGGTATGTTTACCCATGCCAGACAACCAAACACTCGTAGGAGCTTTAAAGCTCGTTCCGGCGACTTGCCAAACATCGCTTGATAAGGGAATTCATTATCAACGCTTGGAGTGAGGTTTATCTTGAACGCCGCAGCTCTGATCGCGTATGGCCAGAACTTCTTGGGTAGTCTCCTCTGCATTAGCAACGTTCTCATCTTCTCTCCAAGGGTCCTGTTCATTCTCTCTACCCGTCCATTTTGCTTGCTGTTGTACCCTACGGTGGTTTGCCACTCTATGCCCTTTTCTAACGACCATTCTAATGCATCATTGCTTTTCCATTCCGTTCCTTGATCGGATCGGATCGCTTTTAGCTTCCGATCCGTCTGTGTCTCCAGGAACGAAACAATCCTTTTAAGTTGCATAAAGGCATGGCTCTTTCGTGTCAATGGCTGTGCATACACATACTTGCTATGATCGTCGACCAGCACCAACGTGCATGTGTACTCCGTCACGTGGGACGAGTCTATTATTAGATCGACGTGGATAAGGTCCAGGGGCCCTACGGCTCTTTCGCCGCTACCTTTCCCCATCCGAGCGCTTGTGCTCTTGGATCGTACGCACTGCTCACATGTCAGAGCGGTGTTTGAATCCAATTTCATGGTATGCTTATCCTTTAACTTGCTTGTGATCGCCTTAGCTTTATCTCTTCCTGGGTGCCCGAGACGCTCGTGCCATAGTTGTTGCTTTGAAACTTTCGGCTCATTCTCAATATGCTCGAACTCCTCATCAACACCTTCAAACAATGGTGCTGATGTGGTCATCGCGCTTTCTTGCCATGTGTCGCCTCGGAACTCCAGAAGTCCTCGCTCGCGATTCTTTGCAATCTTAAGTGTCATGCCGTTTGTTAGAAAAATTTGGCCGCCGGTTGTGTCCAATATCACTCGTGCTCCTTCATCCGTTAATGAATTTGTTGACAGAAGGTTAACATTAAGGTGCTTTACATACAATACATTTTGCAGGGAGATTTCCCCGTAATCTGTTGATATGCTCGCATCTCCTATAGCTGCCGCTTCCAAGACCTCGCTTCCGGCGGTAATTATCCGCTTTCGGTAAGTTCTCGGGTGGATGAGCATGCTGTAGTCGTTCACCATATGATAACTCGCCCCCGAGTCCAAGATCCAATAAGCTGTTTCTTTTGGATTCGAGGGGTCCTGTCGTTTCATTGGGAGGGTGAGGGAGCACCACGCTTCCTATTTAGGTTCAGCGAGGGGGGAGTCCTTGGGAATGGTAACCAAGGCGTCGCATTGACTGATACCATGTCCCGGTCGCTTGCAGATCCAGCATCGGATTCGGCGTGGTTTGCTTGCGTTCCTCGAGCTCGCGTGGCTGTTGCCGGCTTCGGCTTCGGTCTCTCCGGCCCGTTCATTTTGATCGTCGTTGCCGGCGGTTCTAGCACTGGCTTGTCGGGGATCGGTCCTTTGTGCGGGGACGCTCTCGACAGCAGTCTGCCGGATGCTTAATGCGGTGGCAAGGGCGTTGAAATCGATTTGATGGACGGTGGCAACCGTCTCCTTGTACACCGGATGCCGGATCGTGCATTTCTGCAGGGCCGAGAACAATGTATCATCGGCGAATGGTTTGCCGAGGAGGCTGCTTTCAGTTTGTATGGACCGGATCTCTTGAATTAGCTTTCTGGCGTCCGAGTGAAACATCTTTGTATCGTTGAGTTGCGAGATAAGCGCAAGTCTGTGAGACGTCTTGGTGGCTTCATTCGTGAGACCGTTTTCGATCTTTCTCCATACTTGGTTGAAAGTAAGGTACTCCTTGACTACATCTAGAACGAGGTAATTTACATTGTGTTCTCCGGTAGTGTCAATTGTTCCACGCAGGGCGTTGATTAAAGCATCGTCAAGGGAGCGGCTCCATTTCGGGTGTTTCTTGTCGTACGTTCCCTCGAGGTGTTTCATCGCATGAGGCACAGATCGGAGGAAAGATTTCACGTGAGCGCTCCAGCTATGATAGTTTCGTGACGTGAGCTTTGGCACGGGTTCGAGGAGCTTTGCTAGGGTGCGAAAGTTATATCGCTTGTCGCCATCGTCAAAGTCGGAGTCGGAATCGGTGTCTCCGTCAGCTTCATCGTTGATGGCCTCCGGCTCGTTCTCGCTTGTGGCATTATTGTCGACCCGAACCTGGGTGTTCTTGCCTTTTCTGCTTCCTTTAGTCCTCGTTTCGGTGTCTTCTACCATGGTTGTCGGCGAGTTTCGGTTAGCTCGGTGATAGCTTCTTCAGACTCTTAATCAATTGAAGGTAACAATTAATATACGGCGTTATCGGGGTCACGATCAGACTCCCTTTACCACAGCCGTATGTTCTATGTGATGCTTAGTTTTCATGGTGTGAGACTAAATGACAGACACATATATATACTCCATTCACTGCTCTGGTCCCATCCGAGGCAGGATGTGTTTCTTCATTTGTACCCCTGTGTTGCTATGATACCGGGTGCCACTGTGCTGTCACCATGATAACAATTGCGTACCTCATTGTGCTTCTCGCTTACGTGAGCCTCCTGTGTCTCGATGTCTCGGCCGTAACACGTGCATCTTGCTTGAGATGCCGACGCATCTTCAACTTCATCTGATCTTCCACGCCCCTTCAATCTTGCACAACCACATCACCAAGCAATCACACAAAAACACTTCCTCAGAAGATGTCACAAAGCTGACGAAGGAAACGATCCAATATGATGATGCTAGTTGACGTAAGCAGATACGAAAGAGATCGAGTACAACTTAGTCCCGCTTGTTGACACACTTCGTCATTAAGTGGAATGCTCCCACCTTTGGCATATGCCGACACTTTGTATATATATCAAGAGGGGAGCTTGAGGCTCCCACCACATTCTTTCCCAGGTCAATATAGTATAGTATTTTAGCTCAATAGCGTGAACACTGTGCTTAGACCATCGTCGACCACTGAGTGTCGACGCCCGTATTCTTCCATTATTCTAACAAAAGCCATAGCAAAAGAGTTGTAGGGTGATGAATTAGTTGAAGTAGATAAAGCCGCACAAAGCGTAGAGACCGCGGAGGTAGTGTTTACGGCCGAGTAAAAGGCTTGCGCAAAAGGGGCTCAGCAGTGCACGCGTGCATGCGTTGCGAGCGTGTGCGAGTGGCAAAGACTTGAAAATCCTTGACTCACATTTGTATTTAGAACTACCATCATCAATCATACGAAAACTTCAACTGAATTGATGATAGAGTTGAAGTAGACAAAGCCGCACAAAGCGTGGGGACTGCGGAGGTAGTGTTTACGGCCGAGTAAAAGGCTCGCGCAAAAGGAGCTCAGCAGTGCATGCGTGCGTGCGTTGCAAGCGTGCGCGAGTGGCGAAGGCTTGAAAATCCTTGCTCACGTTTGTATTTAGAACCATCATCATCAATCACACGAAAACTTTAACTGATAGATCTAAAACTAGCGTACAGTACGGGCGCGTCTGACTTCAACTAAAAGAGCATAAATTACCATTCATCCACGCAACCCTACTTGAGACCAAACTTTGTCAAACTCGGCCCAATCTGCACCGCACCCCAATCCGGCCCACTACTAGCCCCACTTTCCCCAGCATTCGTATTCCCCAACGCCAAAGCACTAGCCTCTTTCCTCGTTTTGATATACTGCAACTGACTCCTGAAATGTCTCAGACAACTATCCGGCGTTGTTCGCAACTCCAAAAACCCACCACCCACAATCGCTGGATGAGTCGTTGCCCCACCATCAGCTTCCGAAGACATTAACGAATCCAACCCATTCAAAATCAACTCCACCAACGAATTGATATACTTCGGCGCAACCGCTTCCACCCTTTGCTCGAAATAGTAGAGATACTGGTCGAGAGCGGAACAGAAGATTTCGACTGTGCTGCGTTCGTCTATGCATGAATTGGCGATGCGGAGGGATTTTTGCAGACATTCGAGGACTCGTTTGCCATCTTTGAGAAGGATTGGCTTGTTCTTCTTCGGGTTGGATCCGTTGGTGGGAGGCGTGTTACCGCTGGCCGCAGCAACACTGTTCCCCGTCGCCGAGGAGGAATTTGTCGCCAGTCCGGACGAATGACCAGGTGTTTCAGTCTGCCACCATAAATGACTCGCCATCATCACCGCCGCTGCTTGATGAGGTTTCTTCAACAACTTCGCACCGTGCAATGCCGCCTTCGTGATCAGAGTATCGTAGTTATCCGTTCCGAAAACGCGTGCGGTCTGAAGCGTACTTATAATCAAGCCGATTGCATGCAACTGAGCGCGCGATTCCGAAATCGACTCTTCATAGATCGTAAACGACTGAACGTAAAACTCGTAAGCCAACTCTTCAAACCCACTTTCATCCGCCGATTGCGCAGCCAACAAGAAAAGCCTCAAGCAGATGTCTGAAGACTCGACCTTGTTGTACAGAATCGAGATCACCTGGTGGATGAACTTGTAAAGCGTCAACATCTTTGTCTCCCAATTCGGCTCCTCCCTTTCGCGCAGCTTGTATCGCCGAGCGAGCTTAATCGCAGAAGTAATAAGAGGAGGGAGCGTAAACTTGATCCGTTCACCACCATCAACAAAGTGCTTGCGTGCGGTTTGAAGCAAGCTGAATTGCGTCTCAAGCTCGTCAGCGCGGAAAAGATGAATCATGCGAGCGATCCAACCTTGTTCCTCGGCCATCTCTTCCATATCGTACTGCATCATGTGATGACGACCCACACCGCGCGCACCGGCACCATACATGCCTTGAGCCATTCTAGCGTCGCCTCCACCACCGTAGTGACCGTAGTTGCCGCCGTAGCCTGCTTGACCGCCGTGACCACCTGCGCCCATATACATGCCTCCATGAGGCAACCCACCCATGATAGCATCCTTGTGATCGCGAATGATAGGACTGCAGAGATCCAGAACGCCACTGACATCTTCAGGTGTCGACATGACAGTCTCGTTGCGCAATACCGACATGACGACGGCTTGTGCAATAGACTTTCGCGTTGTGTAGGGCTGCACCGACAGCAACGACAGATACGAGGGAAGCGCCAACAACGTCAGCACTGTGAGGTACGAATTGATGGGCGAGAGGAGCAGCGAGTTGAGGTTGGTGGTTGTCGCTGGACTGTGAAGGTCAGGGCTCTGTTCGAACTCGACGACCTTCTCGCGTGCGAATGCCAGCACTTGATCGACATACTCGAGTTTGTCGGGGTAGCAGCTGAGCGAGAGGTTGGCGAGCGAGACGAGCAACGCCGTGATGTCTTGAATGGAAAGATCGGGTCGAGCACGGATAAGCTGCACGATCTGCTCCCAGAACACTTCGAAGAGGCGCACATCTTCAGGGATGCCTCTGAACTTGCCAACGGGCTTTTCGGAGATCGTTGCTTGGCGAGGAGCTTGAGCCTGTGCGGATGCAGTCGCCTTCTCGGCGGTACTGTTGGTGCCATTGCCAGTGCCAAACCCGGCAGAAGGGAACTCTTGCGCTCGAGTGTTGTGCTCATCTTGTGCAGCAGCGCTTGCCGCAGTGGAAGTAGCACCCGTATCGGCAGTGAGCTGTGGGCTGCTCGCCTCGGTTCCATCGTCGGTCTGCGATGCCCACGTACTCGAGCCTGCCGTAGGGACTGCACCAGCATCTGCGCCGCTACCTCCAGCCGATCCCCAAGCATCCTCGTCCAGACCCTCTGGCACACTACGGAAGACAGGCTCTTCAGAGCTGTGTGTCGCAACATTAGGTGCTGCTGCAGAATCTCGGTCAGCAGAGGACATCCCAAACCCGCTCGGCTCGACAGAAGGTGGAGGCATACTGCTGAGATCGGCAGCTGTAGGGGATGCAGGCTCTGCAATGTCAGCGGCCTTAGCCTTGGGGTCGCCTTGAGCAGTCACCTCGTCCCAGACAGAACCAGGACCTGCGCTCTGGCCCGTCATCCTCATCTGTTGCGTCTTTTCCGCAAGGCGACGACTCGCTTCCTCCTCCTGCCTCTTGATCTCCTCCGGACTATCGTTTTCCGCTTCACGTGCAGCATAAGCGGCAAGACGATCAATGAGAGCAATGACGATCTGCTTGATGTTGACCTTTGGATGGAGAGCCGCACAAGCAGACAAGAAGGGTCCAAGGGTACGAAGATGGAAGTCATCGGGGAAGACCTGGATGACAACCTCCATGAGGTACTCTTGCGCAATGACATCCTTGCAGTTGACGACCTGTTCGAGGATGGAAGGAAGGATGGTTCGCTGGTACATTTCGAGATCGACACCTTCAAGCTGGCTGAGGCGAACCAGGTTCGTTCCGACAAGAATGCGAAGTTCCTTTCTTTCCATCTCGCGCTTCTCGCGATCTCGCGAGTGGCCTTGATGTTGGAGACGGACCCAGAGCTTGTTCATCTCGATAAAGTTGGTGAGCACGAAACCGATGCTGTCCTGGAGATTGCCGCCAGGGCCCATGTCTTGACCGACCGGGAGGTAGTCGCGTGTCGCACCGCTGAGGTAGTGACGAAGGAAGAGACCTCGGGTGGGATGCTGAACACCTCGACTCATCTCCATAACATCCTTCATGATCTCCTTGATGGGTGCGTCGGGTATCGACATGTATACACTGCCGACGGTGATCATGAGATAGAGACGAGGAACGATGTTTCCGCAGTACTGCACAAGCTCGTACAAGTCGGCAAGGTGATGTTTGCCGGTTGTATGAGCATCGTAGAGATAAATCGATAGATGTCGCAGTGCATCAAATACGGCCATGTCTGTTTCAACGACGAGGACGAGTATGAAAGGATGGATGTAAGGTTAGTGGGTTTGCCTTTGCATGGACAGGAAGCGAGAGCGGATAGTGGGCTACCTACAAAGCTCATAGTAGTTCTTGGGCGACAGCGAAGAAGTTCTGAGCTCGGAGAGCATAGTTGAAGCGCTCTTGAGCGCATCCATGACTTGATCTGCGTCGAGACATCGTTTCATTTGAACGAGTTGCACCTTGACCACGTTGAGGGCCTCGGAGAGGACTTTGGCTGAGTCGTCCATGGCTGAAGGTGGATGGACGAAGCTAGCCTTTCACTGAGGCAGCTTTCCGGAGAACTCGGTGCCTGTTGTTCAAGTAGAGAACGACTAAAGTGATGGAAGAATGTGGTGGTGATGATGATGATGATGATGTTGATGGTATGCACACACACGCCAGCTGAACTCGGCACTGAACGAGACTGGAAAAGGTGGAGTTGCACGAGCCAACGTTACGCAACCGCGCAACCACCGCGAGCGACCCCTTTTCCTGGAGTCAATCGAATTTTTGTCGTTGTTAGGCCAGCGAAATTCTTTCCGCTCCTCTCAACTACCCTCGTTCTCAAAGAAGCCTTCGCAGATTCTGCACATACGATAGTAGAAACCATAAGCGACGATGACCAACTTACTGTTTGTTCTGTTCAAGTACTGGATATGATTGCAAGAGACATGGTGACAGAACAATTGTGTAAGTTGCAACGAAGAGCGAATCACTCGTCGTCTTCCTCTTCAACCTCCATCTCGTCATCATCCTCCTCCTTCCCCTCCTCATCATCGTCTTCACTCTCATAGTCATCCCTAACCACCTGAGCCTGAGCCTTGATCACGGCCTCCTGTTTCGCGCGCACCTTCTTGACCAACCTCAACATAGCCTCAAGCGGGTTCTCCTTGCTCTCCATCTCCCAATCTTTCACCTTGTCGAGATTTTTTGGTGTGAAGTCGATCGCATCTCTCTGCTTGCCGACCCAAAGCGCAGTCTGGTGGGACTTGTCCAAGATCTGCTTCGCTTCAGCCTGGAACTTGCCATTTGTTGTGCTCTTCGAAAGACGCTTAAGCTGAATCTGCAATGGCAGCACCAGTTCGGGGAAAGCAATCGATCTCGACTGCGAAGCGAGGAACTCGAGCAACAAGAACGAGTATTCCGAGAGAAGCTGGTTGGAGTAAGGTCGTGTGCGGACAAGTTGTGTTGGTGCTCGCAAGGTGGTGCTGAAGTCGATAGGTGCTGACGTGGAGCCTTTGAGTTTGCGTTGGAACTCGGGCGATTCAAAGACCGACAAGATCAGGGGTGCCAGCGGGATGTATGTGCCAGTACGCGAGACAATACGCATCATTGACTTGAGCAGATGCAATCGGTAAGGGAAGTAGCGGGAGTTGGGAACCATACCCACCACACCCGTTCCCACCTGGACTAGCGGGTAAATGAGTGGCTTCAACGGCGACTCTACTCCTGCCTGTCGTTCTGACTCCTTATCACATGCACGTGCGAGCAGCAACGACCAGAACTCGATGGCCGAAACGAATTGCCAATTGAGTACCGCCTTGAATGCATCTTTTGTCTTGGTCTTGACGCAGTTTCGCAAGTAGATTGCGAGCTGACGGATGAAACCGAATGCCTGAGTGTATGCCGCGTCTGAGTCCAGCAAGTACAGCTCGACCGCAGTATTCTTCATCAGGTTGAGCATCGGCTGAGTGTGAATGCTCACCGACCTACTCGACTGAATGAATGACGAGTAGACACCTCTCAAAACGTTTTCCAACGACGCTGTGCCACCCGACATAGCCAACCTCCTCAACGTTAAGAACGCCGACATGCGCACACCATCTTCTGACACCTGACTCGACCACAGATTCAACGCCACCTTGATGAACCCCCTCGTTGTCTTTGGAATGCATAATGCGTACGGAACCATGCGTGTGCTCTCGCGGACGACGATCTCGAGCATCCGAGGCTCAGTGAGGGTCTCTGTAAGCTGGAAGAGGTTGCTGAAGTAGGACTGAATGGGTTTCTTGATGAGGTTCCACTTCTTGTTGTTGGAAGGGATCTTGACGTTTCCGTGCTTATCCTCGGAGATGGGGACGTGGTGTTGGAGGACGACGGGGGTGTATTTGAGTGCGGTGAGGACGAGCTTGTTGAAGACGCGTGCTTCCTCGATAATGAATGATGCGCCTTCGGGTCGCTGATCTTCTTCGGGTTTGACTGCGCACCGGAATGCAATGAGAAGTCGACGCAGAGCTTTGAGAGAATGGTGGGCAAGCATCGGCTTTTGCCAGCCGGCAAGCATCTTGAGCGTGACGCGCTGAGGGCCAGAATCGATCTGGGCGGCAGCTTTTGAGGAAGATGATTTTGCTTTCTTTGTGCTCTGCTCTTCTTCCTTCTCCTCATCTCCGTCGTCCTCATCGTCAGATTCCTGGCCGAACTCAAGCAAGTCCTTGTCGTTCTCTTGCAAGTAGGCGTAGAATTCTGGATCCCTCTCTTTGAGCTTTTCCAAATCCTGAGCGTGCATGGCAACATCTTCTTCATCATCCGACATCTCTTCCACATTCTCGAGGTCGTCCGCCTCCTCACCTTCGTCGTCATCGTCGTCATCGTCATCGTCATCCTCCTCATCCGCAGCACCACTTTTAAATCCACCTCCAAGAAAGTCGTCAACACTCATGCCCTTGAACTTGCCTCCTGCCGCTGCCACACCTGCTTCCATCCTCTCTGCTATGTCTTCGTCCTCCTCGTACTCGCCTAGATCTTTCGGAGCTTGAACGTCCTGTGCATGTTTGCTCTTCTTACCGGTGTTGCGGAGCTGCTTCTGCTTCTTCTGCGCAGCTGATCGTTCGATAACCTTGCGCTTCTTTTGGTTCTCGCGACGACGCTTGATGGTGCTATCGAGCTGCGTTCGTAGGAACTTCTTGTTGGCTTTTGTCTGCTTTGCCATCTTTGCTGACCCAGCCGCTGGTGAGTGCGGTCAGTATTGTATTGAGACGGAGGTAAGGGGTATCGAAGGAAAGGTGAGAATGGCGAAGACGCTCCGCAGGCTGCGATTGAATTCTTCGATAGGTGGAGAAATCTCTTGAACCCTGTTGTTCGCAAAAATTTCCAAGAAAGCTCAGAGAATTTTGGCCTGTCAAAAAGCTTGCTTTGTAATCATAGCGTAATAATAATGCAACTGGTTCACAATCGTAGTAGACTTTGAAGATTTTGGGCGACACACTCTCACCACAGCGAAGTCACAGCTCGATCATCTTGGCCCCAAGGCTCCACAGCTTCATGGACGATATCAATCTCAGTCTGATTCGTAAGGCAGATGGTGTACTTGTATCTGATTGAAGTAGACGATGGCAACACAGAAGCGCGCCAGAGGAATGAACAGGCTACGAGCTGAATGGACGCCAGGAAAACAAGCTCGACCTTAGCCGACCCAGCAATTCAAGCATCAGTTTGTCCTTGTTCTCCGCGATTGTTTCCCTTGCAGAAATCGTGGGAGCATCAGATGGCTGCAGGCTGCCTTGCTGGGCATCAGACGAATTTGCTGCTGGCTCTGACGGGGCCCGCTGTTCAGCAGCAGATCCAGCTTGGGCGGATGAAGCTCGCTGTTCCTCAGACCGCGCCGCCTCCGCTTCTCGAGCACGCATACGTTGCCTCGCCTGTGTCCAAAGACTTGCCAGCTCGCTTTGCACTATCGGTGGCACCGAGACCATCTGCGCATATCTATGTCCGAAAGTACCGTGCCGGAACAGCAGTATCCGCCACACATCTTGACCAAGAAAGCTGAGCGGCCAGCCTCGGTTGTGGCCCATAGGCTGTGTTGCCCCTGCACTGCGGTCCCGGAGCTGCTGCCACTGACGCGGCGATGCTGACGCTTTGGCTGATGCTGCTTGGCCTTTCTCTTCATCCCACATTTCTGGCCCGCAAAGTGCTACACTGGGAGGTGGTCGCTCGTTTCGCACTCTTGCCGACTGAGGCAGTCGTTGTCCGTTCAACAGGGGCGCGAGCATAGACGTGCCTTCTGCTCGAGTGCTGTTCTTGCCGAACGATCGATCAGAGCTTGTGCCCATTGCAGATCTGCCTGAGGGACTTGCTCGGCCTGATGCCTGCAACTCGTCGCGCCCTCTGCGGATGCCAAGCTGGTTTGTAAACACGATCGTTGGTGTGCACAACTTCGATGCGGCCTCGATACATCTCTGTTTGGCTGCTTCGTTCTCCTCCAGAGTCAACTCGGGTTGCGGGCAGTACTCGTACGGCTTCTGAAGCCGGAGCAGCATATCACGAATGCGCTCGCTGCTTTGTGCAGCAAACTTACGGTCCTGAGTACTGCCGCCAGAAGAGCGGATGTGGTAGGACAGCGTATCAATGAGGATCAAAGACGTCCTGGCCGGCATCGCTGATGGGAGCGATTTCTCCCCCTGTCGGTCTCGCAAGTCATCTGTCGGCCGCAAAGAGCGTAGCAGAGCAATTAAATCGGCCAAGCTTGTGACGTGACTGACATGGATGCCTGCGAGGACGGCAGCGACTAGACGACGCACCACTTCCGGCATGTCCGCGCGTTGCTGAGCAGAAGACTTGATCTCCGTCGACGTGACGATGTGAGTTGCTTCATTATTTGCTGGGCTGTGATGCTGACGTGTGGCGGTCCACAGAGAGATAGTAGCGCTCCAAGCGGCATAGGCAAGCCTCTCTGGTGTAAGTGCTCCTTCGCAGTCGATCATGAGCACCTGATCAGCCTGCGCTATCTCTGCATCCCAGAAATCCTCCGAAAAGTAGCTCGAGTCCGTGAAGGTCGTGCCCTGATGCTCTTCATCATGCATCGAAGCTTCGTCTTGGTCTTCGTACATCATCAGTGAGCTTCGAGCTCGACCGAGCGCTCGTAAACGCTCGGTGATGGCATATTGAATAACGAAATGGGACTTGCCACTGCCAGGCGGACCGAGCACTTCGAAGATGGAACCAGACGGCAAGCCTCGATCTGGAAGGCCGAGTGATGAGCCACTTATCCGACCATGGTTGGAAGCCATTTCCAATGCTGCTGGTGCACCTGCCGCGTCTTTGGATGCTGTCTGCTCTTCGGTCGGTTCGTCGCTGCGTGACTGATCCAGGCGTTGAACCTCGGCAATGCGATCGAGGTCGAGGTCGAAGGATCGAAAACCTGTCAATGACCACGAGGTTCTGTTCGTTAGAGCTTCTGGCGCAGGCGGAAGAGGGTATAGACGCTGATGCTGGCCGACAGGGCTGCGAGGTGGCAGTATTGGCAACGGAGGTTGCGCTGGTATCGCCTGGAGCACAGAGCGCCGCGGAACGTCCGGTCGCTGAGGTGACACGGCGGCAGGCTGGCGTGGGGGCAAAAGCTTGGCAAGGTCTTCCACACTGTGTTGTGGCATGGGTATCAAATGGCGATTGCGAGCGTCTGACGCAGGTGGACGCTGTGAAGGAGATGGGGTGGGCGGCATGGGCAGCGGTCTTACTATTCCTGAAAGCGGCCGCACGTTTGACATAGCAGGCGAGGACAGAGGGCCGATGGGTGCTGAGCTTTGATTGGACTTGAGAAGGCTGTTGTTGCTCGAGGGAAAGGGCGAAGTTGTCGAGCTGGCTGACCTGGAGTCGCGATCGATACGTGCTCGTTTGGACTGAGGAGTGACCTGGTGCAGATGTGAGGATGGAGGGGCTGGAGGTGGGTGGCTCAATCTTAGGCTCGACTTGTGTGGGGTGGCGTCTGCCGACTGTGCCGATGCAGCTGTGGCTGCATGCTGTGTGGTAGAGGAAGCCAACGACGCTGCCGCCGATGATGTAGATGTGTGGTGCGGCTGTGGTGACCGTGAAGCTGCGTGCTGGGATGGCGGTGCCTGGACTGGAAGCATTCGAGAGAGCAGGCGTTGCGAAGGACTGGGCTGGCTGTGGCCAGAAGCTAGATCATCCTGATGCCCGTTTGAGCATCCTTGGGAGAAATTATGCGGCATTAGTGGGGTATGGACGGGCGCTGTGATGAGGTCCATTGAAGATGAATGTCGGTACGAGGTCATGGTGGTATGGTAGTTGTGTTGGTCATGGCCAATTACTGCGTCATGGCCATCTGTGGCGATTGTATAGGGTGTTGAATGGCAACGTGTCGCAGATGATGGCTCGGGCCTAGGGTTGAGGACAAGAACAACTTCGCAAAGACAAGCGACAAGGTTTTGGAAAGCATTCAAGAATGAACTGAGCCAAATGCTGCCGCCACCCTCGTATGTCCACAAAAATGCCGCGTTCAAATCGTGGAGTGAAACCGGAGGCCAACAATTGAAGGTAACAATTAATATACGGCGTTATCGGGGTCACGATCAGACTCCCTTTACCACAGCCGTATGTTCTATGTAATGCTTAATCTTCATGGTGTGAGACTAAATGACAAACACATATATATACTCCATTCACTGCTCTGGTCCCATCCGAGGCAGGATGTGTTTCTTCATTTGTACCCCTGTGTTGCTATGATACCGGGTGCCACTGTGCTGTCACCATGACAACAATTGTGTACCTCATTGTGCTTCTCGCTTACGTGAGCCTCCCGTGTCTCGATGTCTCGGCCGTAACACGTGCATCTTGCTTGAGATGCCGACGCATCTTCAACTCCCCCCTTCGGCGGGATCTCCAGTCCTATCATCCTAGCCAATCGTGAGGTGTTAAGACCCTGTAAGGGTTTTGTAAAGACATCTGCAACGTTGTTTGCTGTTCCGACATATTTGATTGCCACATCACCCTCTTGCACGTGATCGCGGACGAAATGATACCGTGTGTCGATGTGCTTTAACTTCCAATGTTTGGCTGGATCTTTACTCACCTGTATGCACCCCTGGCTATCTGTGTATAGCACGGGCCGAACGTCCGTGGTCTCCAAATCCCGGAGCAAATATGAGAAGAATAAGGTTTCTCGTACCGCTTCGGAAGCGGCGACAAACTCTGCTTCGACTGCCGACAATGCCACACACTTCTGAACGTGTGATTTCCAACTTACCGGACATCCATATACATATGTTATCGACCCCGAGGTGCTTCTTCGTCCATTTGTGGGGTCGGATGCCCAGTTTGCGTCAGTATACGTCGTTACCGGTGTATCCGAGTGCTCGTTTGTCTTTCCTCCTAGGTGCAACTGATATTCGTTCGTTTGGTTCAGGTACTTTACCACGTGGATAGCTGCCTTCCATGCACTGTCGATTGGGATCGACATATATCGCGCCAATACGCCGACGGCAAAGGCAATATCTGGTCGGGCTGTGTTGGAGACCCATAATAGTTGGCCGACCAATTCTTGATACTTCTTTGCTCGCTGAGGTTCACATCGCTCGCCTCCGGCGATGTTCGCTACACTCAGCATGGGTACCCAAGATTTCTCGTTTGCTCCTCCTAACCATTTGTTCACCATTTCCTTGATGTATGCCGTTAGATTCAGAGATATCCTCCTCCGTCTTCTATCACGTGTGATCTTGATACCCAGAAATTCTTTGATTCTTCCATTGTCTTGCATCTCCCATTTGTCCATGATCTCTCGCTTTGCGCGGTCTACTTCATCACGACTGGGTGATGTTATCAGCATGTCGTCCACGTATGCTGTGATGATCGTGATCTTGTCGCCTGTCCCTCTCGAGTATAGGCATGGTGCGCTCGGCATGCAATGAAATCCGATCGTCCGGAGATGTGAGTCTAACTCAATGTTCCATTCTCGGCCCGATTGTTTCAAGCCGTACAGTCCTTTCACTACCTTCAACACTTTTCCGGGTGGTATTTCGATTCCTACTGGGGGCTTGAGGTATACATCATGGTGTATAGTGGAGTTCAGGTACGCTTGCTTTACGTCAATAGAATCCATTTCCCAATCTCGTACTGCTGCGACAGCGATCACCCCTCGGATGGATTGGATGGGTGCTACTGGTGCAAAGACCTCTGTATAGTCGATGCCCTCGCGTTGAGTGAAACCTCGTGCTACGAGCCGGGCTTTGAACTTTGTCGGTACGAGGTTTGCATCGGTTTTGATCTTGAGTACCCAACGTGTGTCGACAGTGTTTGCACCCTTTGGAAGGTCGACTATCTCCCATGTGCCCATCGCCTCCAGTCCATCCAGCTCCTTTCGCATGGCCTCCTCCCAGTGCTTTCTGTCCTCTCCACTCATTGCTTCATGTATGGTTGGGTCCAGGTTCTTTCTCCGTTCGGGTCGTGTCGCTACGAGTCCATAGAATTCGCTGTCAATTTGAGTTTCGGTGATTGGTCCTTGTTCCATCACTTCTGCTGTTCCTTTGCGTAATCTTTCTCCCGAGTCTGTCTCCATATCCATGTATTCTCGTAGTGGCTCTTCATCTGTTTCGTCGAATATATTTTCTTTGTTGTATCCTAGATCTTCGAAATTTTCTTCTGTCATCATCATTGGGGGTGCCTTTGTATCAACCGGTCGCCACTCTGTTCTGTCTGACCAGCACTTTGATTCCATGAATTTTGCTGAATTGCTCCAGAAAATGTTCGGATTGTAGTCCGGGCTGTAGAAGAGCCAGCCCTTCCTCTCTAGACTGTACCCTAAGAAAATGGATGTGACGGCTCGCTGGTCCAATTTCTTGTTGTCCCGTTTAATCTTGGGTATGTTTACCCATGCCAGACAACCAAACACTTGTAGGAGCTTTAAAGCTCGTTCCGGCGACTTGCCAAACATCGCTTGATAAGGGAATTCATTATCAACGCTCGGAGTGAGGTTTATCTTGAACGCCGCAGCTCTGATCGCGTATGGCCAGAACTTCTTGGGTAGTCTCCTCTGCATTAGCAACGTTCTCATCTTCTCTCCAAGGGTCCTGTTCATTCTCTCTACCCGTCCATTTTGTTTGCTGTTGTACCCTACGGTGGTTTGCCACTCTATGCCCTTTTCTAGCGACCATTCTAATGTGTCATTGCTTTTCCATTCTGTTCCTTGATCGGATCGGATCGCTTTTAGCTTCCGATCCGTCTGTGTCTCCAGGAACGAAACAATCCTTTTGAGTTGCATAAACGCATGACTCTTTCGTGTCAATGGCTGTGCATACACATACTTGCTATGATCGTCGACCAGCACCAGCGTGCATGTGTACTCCGTCACGTGAGACGAGTCTATTATTAGATCGACGTGGATAAGATCCAGGGGCCCTACGGCTCTTTCGCCGCTACCTTTCCCCATCCGAGCGCTTGTGCTCTTGGATCGTAAGCACTGCTCACATGTCAGGGTGGTGTTTGGATCCAATTTCATGGTATGCTTGTCTTTTAACTTGCTCGTGATCGCCTTAGTTTTATCTCTTCCTGGGTGTCCGAGACGCTCATGCCATAGTTGTTGCTTTGAAACTTTCGGCTCATTCTTAATATGCTCGAACTCCTCATCAACACCTTCAAACAATGGTGCTGATGTGGCCATCGCGCTTTCTTGCCATGTGTCGCCTCGGAACTCCAAAAGTCCTCGCTCGCGATTCTTTGCAATCTTAAGTGTCATGCCGTTTGTTAGAAAAATTTGACCGCCGGTTGTGTCCAATATCACTCGTGCTCCTTCATCTGTTAATGAATTTGTTGACAGAAGGTTAACATTAAGGTGCTTCACATACAATACATTTTGTAGGGGAATTTCCCCGTAATCTGTTGATATGCTTGCATCTCCTATAGCTGCCGCTTCCAAGACCTCGCTTCCGGCGGTAATTATCCGCTTTCGGCAAGTTCTCGGGTGGATGAGCATGCTGTAGTCGTTCACCATATGATAACTCGCCCCCGAGTCCAAGATCCAATAAGCTGTTTCTTTTGGGTTCGAGGGGTCCTGTCGTTTCATTGGGAGGGTGAGGGAGCACCACGCTTCCTATTTAGGTTCAGCGAGGGGGGAGTCCTTGGGAATGGTAACCAAGGCGTCGCATTGACTGATACCATGTCCCGGTCGCTTGCAGATCCAGCATCGGATTCGGCGTGGTTTGCTTGCGTTCCTCGAGCTCGCGTGGCTGTTGTCGGCTTCGGCTTCGGTCTCTCCAGCCCGTTCATTTTGATCGTCGTTGCCGGCGGTTCTAGCACTGGCTTGTCGGGGATCGGTCCTTTGTGCGGGGACGCTCTCGACAGCAGTCTGCCGGATGCTTAATGTGGTGGCAAGGGCGTTGAAATCGATTTGATGGACGGTGGCAACCGTCTCCTTGTACACCGGATGCTGGATCGTGCATTTCTGCAGGGCCGAGAACAATGTATCATCGGCGAATGGTTTGCCGAGGAGGCTGCTTTCAGTCTGTATGGACCGGATCTCTTGAATTAGCTTTCTGGCGTCCAAGTGAAACATCTTTGTATCGTTGAGCTGTGAGATGAGCGCAAGTCTGTGAGACGTCTTGGTGGCTTCGTTTGTGAGACCGTTTTCGATCTTTCTCCATACTTGGTTGAAAGTGAGGTACTCCTTGATTACATCTAGAACGAGGTAATTTACATTGTATTCTCCGGTAGTGTCAATTGTTCCACGCAGGGCGTTGATTAAAGCATCATCGAGGGAGCGGCTCCATTTCGGGTGCTTCTTGTCATACGTTCCTTCGAGATGTTTCATCGCATGGGGCACGGATCGGAGGAAAGATTTCACGTGAGCGCTCCAGCTATAATAGTTTCGTGACGTGAGCTTTGGCACGGGTTCGAGGAGCTTTGCTAGGGTGCGAAAGTTATATCGCTTGTCGCCATCATCAAAGTCGGAGTCGGAATCGGTGTCTTCGTCGGCTTCATTGTTGATGGCCTCCGGCTTGTTCTCGTTTGTGGCATCATTGTCGACCCGAACCTGGGTGTTCTTGCCCTTTCTGCTTCCTTTGGTCCTCGTTTCGGTGTCTTCTACCATGGTTGTCGACGAGTTTCTGTTAGCTCGGTGATAGCTTCTTCAGACTCTTAATCAGTTGAAGATAACAATTAGCATACGGCGTTATCGGGGTCACGATCAGACTCCCTTCACCACAGCCGTATGTTCTATGTAATGCTATTTTTTTCGTGGTGTGGACCTAAATGACAAATGCATATATATATACTCTATTCGCCGCTCTAGTTCTATCCGAGACAGGACGTGTCACTTCATTCATACTCCTGTGTTGCTATGATACTGGGTGCCACTAAGCTGTCGCCATGGCAACAATCATGTATCTCATTTGTGCTCCTCGCTTAAGTAAGCCTCCTGCACCCCGGTGACTCGGCCGTGACACGTGCATCTTGCTTGAGATGCCGACGCATCTTCAACTCGACTTTTCGCCGGCAGCTACGATAACCGCGCATTGCACCGTTGATTATTTTGTCGATATTGCCGAGCACGCTGAGTGTTGCATTCCTTTGCCCGCAACCCTCATCTCCTTCCGGGATACGACAACCTTTCATCGTGTGGCCGGGCTGCCGTCGGATGGTCCGCTGCACTGTCAGAAGGTCTACCACACATGTCGGCACCTCCGAGTGGATCGGATCAGCAGATTCCTTCGTTCCCGCACACCATGTCGGAACCGGTCCGATCGATCAGCTCAGACAGCGCGACACAGCCAAGCTTGCTGAATCCAGGGATGGCTACCAACCCTACTTCTGGTCTGACGCTGCTCGAGCCTCCGAAGCCGTGTTGCTCCAAAACTTCATCCAGCATCTTTCAGGACACTACAGATTCACCCGCTCCCGACTTGACGAACCGGATTGATGACGCCATGCAGCCAATCAACAAGACACACGCCAAGGTTCACGACATGTCTTCGTTGCCGCACGCACACTCCTCCGATCAGTTGTCCCACTCTCTCAGCTCACCCTGCTTCGTTCATTCCTACTTGGACCGCGGCGTTGCTCTTGGAGAAAGCCTCAAGAAGCAGCGTCGGCAGCTTGCTCGACAGCGCCGATCCAAGAGCTCGCGTCAAATATCGCAAAATGATGTCGCTTCTGCTGATGACGACTCGACTCCTCAAAGCCAGCTTACGCACGCTCAGCCCACTTCTCAGGAAAGGAAAGCTTCTTCGTCTTCGGAATCACCTCAGGTTTCGAGCTCTCAATCGCGATCTGGTCTGATCTCGACGAACAGGGCGCAGGCTCTAGCGACGGAAGACGAGTCCTTGTCAAGCTCAGATGCAACGTCGACCTATATCAAGCGCCGAACAGAGCGTGCATCAGCTCGGGTCCGCATTTGCGCCAGCTCGGATGATGATGACGATGACGATGATGATCGCGACGCCGACAACGTCGCTCAACAGCCTTTATCCGATCAAGATTCTTCTTACGGATCATCGTACTTATATTCGACAGATGAGGAAGATTCTGACAAGGTTCGATCTCTCACCCGCCAATTGGCGGAGACTGCTGTGGGTGTGCGTGAGATGAGCAAGCAGCTCGGACGCGCCAGGGTCAAGTCAACCATCCAGTCGGTCATGATCATCACAAAAGCTAGAGACAATCATCTCATCAAGCTGACTCGGGAGCTCGCCATCTGGCTTATGACCACACCCCGCAATGGCAAGGATACCGGTCTCATCGTATACGTCGATTCGCAGCTTCGACAGTCGAAACGTTTCGATGCTGAGGGCATCCGCAGAGATTATCCGCAGCTCTTTGACTCCAGACCAAAGAGGACTCCGAGCTTACCGTCCTCCTTCTCGTCTACATCCGGCCACGATAACAACGGCTCTTTCAACAGGGCCGAGGGCGGCAACCAGCTGCGATTCTGGAACGCTGACATGTGCTCGCGCTCGCCATATCTCTTCGACTTTGTCGTCACCCTTGGCGGCGACGGTACTGTTCTATTCTGTTCCTGGCTTTTCCAGCGTATCGTTCCTCCAGTCTTGCCATTCGCACTTGGATCGCTCGGCTTCTTGACCAACTTCGATTTCAAAGCGTACAGAGAGGTCATGAAGTCGGCCTTGGATGATGGTATTCGTGTCAATCTTCGCATGCGTTTCACAGCCACCGTCTACCGTGCCACGTTGCCCACTTCCAGCTCGGCCGACCGTCATCGTCGGCAAGCCATCAAGTCGGGCAAGACAGGCGAGATCATTCTCAATTCGGTCAAAAGCTGTGGTTGGAATGCCATCGAGTCTCCAAACCCCGAGCAGGGACATTCAGGTCACAGGCCACGCTCACCCACTCGGCCCGACGACGAAGTTGAAGTGCCTTCGATGGAGAAAACGTCTAAGAAGAAAGGCAAGAAGGGCAAGAAGTGCCGAGACAAGGAGATCATGTGCTTCAGCACACGTCCTGTCGAGACATTCGAGGTGCTCAACGATCTCGTTGTCGATCGAGGGCCTAGCCCCTACGTGAGTCTACTCGAAGTGTTCGGTGACGAACACCACATGACAACCGCACAGGCAGACGGTCTGTGCATTTCCACACCTACAGGCTCAACTGCCTACTCGCTGTCAGCAGGTGGCAGTCTGGTGCATCCGGAGATCCCAGCCATCTTGATCACACCCATCTGCCCCCACACACTCTCGTTCAGACCGATGCTTCTGCCCGATAGCATGGAGCTGCGCATCGCTGTGCCGTACAACTCACGAAGTACCGCATGGGCAAGTTTCGACGGTCGTGGACGTGTGGAGCTCAAGCAAGGTGATCACATCAAGGTCACAGCAAGTCGGTACCCCTTCCCCACGGTGTGCGCTGAGAACCAATCGACAGACTGGTTCTCCAGCATTTCGCGCACACTCAAATGGAACGAGCGACAAAGACAAAAGTCGTTCGTTGTTGTCGAAGAGGGTGCTGACCCCGACTCGGGCAACAACCAAGAGAAGGGTAAGGACAGCGCTTCCGACGCTTCTCCGAACAAGATGTTTGCCAAGCACGGACACAATGGGGACCAGGAAAGCAGTAGTGATGACGATGAGGACAGCAGTGATGAAGATGATGATGACGAAAAGGGAAAGGACGAGGAGGATGAGCACGCGGAGAAGTTCGATATCGACGACACCAGTACGACTGTTACTCGCAGCAACAGTCCCAACTCGCATGGTGAAGGCCACGTACGAAGACGATCGGGACAGAGCACAGCTCGACACGCAAGTGGCGCTCCGAGACGCAGTAGCGGTCCTTCGCTATTGAGCAGCTCGTTGCCTCGTCACACATCCATTGCCAACGCCTTTGGTCCCAAGCCAGGAGAAGGACATAGCAGTGGTCATGGTCATGCCAAGGAGGGAACATCGTCAACAGCTTCGTCCAATCCGGGCTCTCTTCTCAACAGCCCCGACCGTTTCGGCTTGCAAGGACCCCCTAATCCACCCAAGGCCATTAGCGAGCGCCATTTAGCTAATGCCGACTTCCGTCTCGACGGAGTGCATGCCCTTTCATCATCGAGTGTTCCAACTGTGGGCTCCTCGTCCTCGAAAGGTGCTGGATCAGGTTCGGGATCGGCACCACGCGCAGCTCGCACGACCGAATGTGGACGCAGTTGGAGCTCGCGAGACAAGCCAATGACTCCCTCTTCTGCCTTGGCCCGAGAGAAAACTCCTCAAGGGCTCCGTTTCGATTCGGTGAAGAAGGTCGGAAGGCGAAGCATAGAGCAGAATGCCGACAGATACGATCGATCCAGCAACAATGACACTGGAGGCACAGCGCTGGTGGTGTATGGTGAGGATGAAAGCGATTCAGATTCGACCACGGGCGCTGGACACTAGAACTAGGCAGATCTGCCGATCCATCAGGAACGTCTGGAATCTACATTCTCTCCACACCGGCTCTGATTCTCTGTGATTGTGTGCGCCTCATTTGAGGCTTTGGAGACTGTGGCCATTCGCGGGCTCGCGTTGTCGCGCGTGCTAAGGAAAGCTGACATCAAGTTCGGCGACCAGGAAACCCGAATGCCAGTGCGCCCTCCTTTATGCTGTGTCTGAGGGTCTCCATCACAGGCCGGTCTTCTCTGGCTTCCGGCACCCGAGTGATCGCGGGTACCCAGATGATACACTGGTTCGGCACCGTCAGAAGCAAGGTGGTTCCAAGCGAGCGGGAAGGCATGAAAGCAAACAAGTCTCTATATATTGACAGCATCGTCCTCCGTGCGCGCGTTTTTCCAAACCATCAATTCATACCATAGCATAGACAATACGAGAGCATAAAGGGGAGTTAGGATTGCGGGATGAGCGTGAGTGTGCTCACAGGTGTCAGCGGTCGCGTGCCTGAAACCCGAAATCTGCTGGGTGAGCTTGTTCTGACCGATTTCGGTGAGATACATCGGAAGACTGTTTTCTGGCAGGTTTCGACAGACCACTGTGAACACCCCATTCAGAGGTAGCGTGGCACATTTGGTGTTCTTGAATCAATATTGAATCAATAGATGAGCTGGCTATACCAAAGTATAGTATGAAGATGCCCATCGTTGCATGGGTGTTTGTGATGCCTTGACAGTCATATGATGGTATTGGTGTTGGTGCCCGGACCGCAGTGGAGGTACTGCCTACAGGTGACGCCAAGTAGCAGTGATACAACACACACGCATAGGGTAGTAGCAATGCCCTGCAATTGCAACTGTTGACAATACTAACAAGAACTAAGTGTAAGATAAGATAAGATATAGATAGTTAAGAGTGGATGGGGATCCACTCATCTACTATGGTGAAGTGAGAGTATACAGTTGTGTCCCAAATTGCCCAGCATCTTTTATGATAATTAAATGCTCATCACCACACATCAACTTTGCTTCTCAAGAGCTGGTATCCTGAATGAAGTGTAGCTTGTGACATATTGTTGGAAAGCTAAGATTGAGAGCTACAAGTACATATAAGTTTTGTTGTGATTGGACCACATTTGTGCACAGTGAAAGTGCCACGACTTTTTTTGAGTGTAAAGCACCTCCTAATTTACTATATACTATACTTTAGTATTTTGTATGACCCCCTTTTGCAACCCTTACAGCCTGTAACCTCCTGGGCATCGACTTTATGAGTGCCTGGACTGATTCCTTGGGAAAAGTTGCCCAAAACCTAATGATAGCTGCAATGAGTTGAGCTTTGTTGTTGATAGTATATCTTTGCTGATATAGCCGCTTTTTCAGCTGCTGCCACACATGTTCTATAGGATTCAGGTCTGGAGACATTGCAGGCCAGGGCAATACATTGAGTTTGACCTCCTCCAGGTACGCCTTGGTGACTTTGGCAGTGTGAGGGCAGGCATTGTCTTGCTGAAAGATCAATTTATGCCTTGGCAGAATTCTCTGTATATTCTTCCACTTCAAGATGCTACCAGGCACTGCTTCCTCCAGCAACTCAATGTAACACTCTGAATTCAGTTTGTCTTCTATATAGACCATTAGACCTAGGCCTGCCCAGGTCATACACCCCCAAATCATGATGCTGTGGCCACCACCCTGCAGTGTAGGTATATATATATCATAGTTGACATTCCTGGACCAGTATCGCTTTTCCAAGCCCTTTCCAATGTGTTGAACCTTGCATTCATCACTCCAGATGAAATTCTTCCATTGTTCAACAGTCCAATGTCTATACTCCTTCACAAACACCCTCCTTGACTTCCTATGTTTATCTGTGAGCAAGGGTTTTTTTTTCTTTTTGCCCTAAACTTAAGTCCAGCTCACTTCAGTGCTTGTGTAATGGTTTGTCTGGACAAACAAAGTTGATAGTGTTGTAGCCAGTAGGCTGAAGCTTCAGTAGCCGAAGTATAAGAATTCTTGCTAATTCCTCTGGTGAGTAATGCCTGTTGGCGCAAGGAGAGGAGGAGGGGCCTCCCAGGGGTCCTTCTCACATATTCACTCTCTGGTACCTGTTTTTCCAGTTCAGCAATGCTGAATTTGTTGATAGACAGTTTAGGTGCTATCTCCCTTGTTGAGAAACCTGCTTGGAGCAGCTCTTTGACCCATAATAGGCGAGCAGTGGTGTATTTAGTCCTCCCCATATCAATTTTTTTCCCTCCTTGCCATGTTAGCAGCAGTATTGCCAGATGTTGTCCTAAGCTCATCGAAACGCCCCAAAACATCTTTGTTTATATCATACTACAATCATATGAAGTTTCAAGCATGGTCTATTAGCTCAATTCTGTGCAAAGTGATGAGTTACACAAGGTACAGAATTAATTGAGGAGGAGGAGGGGCTTCAAAAAGCGCCAACCTAAATTCCAGCATATTCTTTGGTGGTACCACCCTTTTTTTCTCACGTATTCTGATAGCAGGCTATCCAAGCTTTGCAACCATACCACACAAAGTGGGTGTTGTCAAAGAGAACAAAGGGTACTGGTCATCATCATGAAAAGGACCTGAGAACACCATGTCAAATTAATTAGATGCTGGGCAATTTTGGATGCGACTGTATATATGTTAGTACAGAGTCTTCTAATATTCAAAAAAGCTCAGAAAATTGGTGCCCCCAAATGTAAGCTGAGTTTTCAGAGGGTGAATTTTTGAAGCCAACCAAGGGAGGGTAGTGTCAGCTGGAAAATGAAGCAGTTCCGGAATCCAAACCACCTTGTAGCTCCACCATCTTTGACACTCTCGTTGCACAATCAAAGTAGATACAGTCATTCATATTGCCATTGCTGTCACCCTATGTCTGCAAAGCCTGTTGAACACCCCCTGTATGCTGTGAGCCCTCTGCCTGCTGCCTCTGCCTTTGTCTTCTCTGTCAAGATTCAGTTTGCCTGCTCTGCCAACCTTGGAGCTTGTTATATGCCACAGTTGTCATATAACTAGTTATCACTTCAGCATAAGTATACATTAGTTCCAGTCAGCATAGTAGCAATCTATCAAGGTTGCCTCTCATTGTAGTGTGTGTGTTGTATCACCACTCACTGACGTCCAAAGGCGGTTCATAGCAGACCAGCAGTCCGGATATAGATAGAACCAAAGGCAGTATGTCAGGGGTCGTGCGCCTGAGACCTGGTGTGGCTGTCGGTGATTAGTGATCACATCAAGCATTTCAGCAACTATCGGATTGTGCGACAGCTATCGGTTTGTGCACGTTAGTGCGGTGGCGAAGATATGGGTGTTTCGCTACTGCAGGTCTTGACTAACTGCTGTGGACACTCTGTCCAGAGGTGGCTCGGCACGATCAGTATCGATATGAAGGTTAGGATGACACCAAGGTCTGGTGTGAGTGTTGATGACAACGAGGTTGATGGTGTTGGTGATAAGGTTGGTGGCATTGGTGGTAATTCGGTGGTGTCAACACGAGTGTCCAGTGTGCTGACTAATGCTTGTAGTGTTCCCCGGACCGCAGTGGACTACTGCCTTCGGTTCTATCTATATCCGGACCGCTAACCTGCTATGGGCGCCTTCGGACGTCAGGTAGTGGTGATACAACACACACACTACAATGAGGAGCAACCTTGATAGATTGCTGCTATGCTGACTGAAACTAATGTATACTTATGTTGCTGAAGTGATAACTAGTTTATATGGTGAGTAGAGTGGATGAGGATCCACTTGACCTCTGATGACGAGAAGGCATGGTTATATACCTCTTCACAGCGTCGCCAGCGACACTGCTCCTGCTCTCTCTCCAGAGAGTACCCTCTTCGTCGAGTACTGTACAGGGGGGCCCTCTAGCACCACTCCTGTCCTCCTGAGCTGTGTCAACTCCTTCGACACTGCTCCTCCTCCTTGCTACCCTGCTTGCTTGGCACCCCTGTGCCTCCTGAGCTGTGTCGACTCCTTTGACACTGCTCCTCCTCCTCAGGACCTGCTTGCCAGTCTCCTATACACTGCTCCTTCCCTTTGACCGGTGATGGTTCCTTTGGCTCTTGTCTCTCGAGCCCCTGAGTGGTAACCGTCTGCATGCTCCTTGAGCTTGGTCCCCTTTGTGGCTGTGCCTGCTCCTTGAGCTTGGTCCTCTTCGTGGCTGTGCCTGGCCCTCCTCGCATATGGGCCCGGTCCTCCTTTGCATGTGAATCCGTAGGAGTCCATGGTCTCCATGGAGACTGCACTACGACCATGCTCTCTGCTGGTATCGACTATCTCTCCGATACCTATGCTCCTTCCATATGAACCAGTGACCCTCCTGCTCCTTGAGCATTCAGGCCCATGACATGACCCTCCTGCTTCTTGAGCATTCAGGCCCATGACACATACCTTCTCGTCATCAGAGGTCAAGTGGATCCTCATCCGCTCTATTCACCATATTAACTAGTCATCACTTCAAGCATAAGTATACATTAGTTACAGTCAGCATAGCAGCAATCTATCAAGGTTGCTCCTCATCATAGTGTGTGTGTTGTATCACCACTACCTGACGTCCGAAGGCGCCCATAGCAGGTTAGCGGTCCAGATATAGATAGAACTGAAGGCAGTAGTCCACTGCGGTCCGGGGATCACTTCAAGCATTAGTCAGCACACTGGACACTCGTGTTGACGCCACCAACCTCATCACCAACACCATCATCTTCATCATCATCGACATTCACCAACCTCATCACCAACATCACCAACCTCATTACCATCAGCACTCACACCAGACCTTGGTGTCATCTTAACCTTCGTATCGATACTGATCGTGCCGAGCCACCTCTGAACGGAGTGTCCAATTGAGAACCCAGGTGGTTGATCATCCGGGTGTGCTCGTACACTTGATTGAACCTAAACCAAGCTTCGGCTTCTAGAATGTAGATCTCTATGTCTTGGGGATTGAACTTTGGGAACGGGGTTGCAACGGGCTTTGAACGTTCTGCCATGATGCTTGCCTCCTCCTCCTGGTCCTGAACATAAGAGTCCATTTGGCTCCTGCTGTAGGGGTCCACCCTGGTCTTGAGATACTTCGGCCCGGTGGGTGAAGCATACTTTTCATAGTTGGTCTCGGCATGCTCACTCAAGTTGAATGAGACTGAGCGCCGTGGTCGAGGTGCTGGAGTAGGAGTATTAGGGTCTCCTATCATGGATTCATCTTCTCCTCCTGCTTGGTCTTCTGAGTGAGAGAGGTCCGTTGCCTCCTCAGTCAGGTGAGCTCGTCGTAGTCGTTCCTCCCGATGGCTTTGTCTGGACAGCTCTAGCTGGGCTTCCATTAGTGCTAGTAGCCGGTCTAGCTTGCTGTTAAGGTCCTGGTCCGTCATGGTGATTGTGAGGAGCTGCTTGAACGATCCACTCTAATGTCAGAGTTCGCGCGCCTGAAACCCAGGTCGGTCTGTCGAGGTACTCGGTGACTATCTAACTGTGCGACAGCTATTGTCTCGGTATCGGTCTCTAAGAGCTAGTTGCTCGGCGACTATCAAGTTGCGCGGTGACAGCGGGTGGCGTTTGTTGTATACGTTATTGTAGGTTTCGGCTGACCTCTGTGGACACTCCGTTCAGAGGTGGCTCGGCACGATCAGTATCGATACGAAGGTTAGGATGACACCAAGGTCTGGTGTGAGTGCTGGTGGTGATGAGGTTGATGATGTTGGTGAATGTCGATGATGATGAGGATGATGGTGTTGGTGATGAGGTTGGTGACGTCAACACGAGTGTCCAGTGTGCTGACTAATGCTTGAAGTGATCCCCGGACTGCAGTGGACTACTGCCTTCGGTTCTATCTATATCCGGACTGCTAACCTGCTATGGGCGCCTTTGGATGTCAGGTAGTGGTGATACAACACACACACTACAATGAGGAGCAACCTTGATAGATTGCTGCTAGGCTGACTGTAACTAATGTATACTTATGCTGAAAGTGATAACTAGTTATATGGTGAGTAGAGTGGATGAGGATCCACTCGACCTCTGATGACGAGAAGGCATGGTTATATACCTCTTCACAGCGTCGCCAGCGGCACTGTTCCTGCTCTCTCTCCAGAGAGTACCCTCTTCGTCGAGTACTGTACAGGGGGTCCCTCTCGCACCACTCCTGTCCTCCTGAGCTGTGTCGACTCCTTCGACACTGCTCCTCCTCCTCAGGACCTGCTTGCCGGTCTCCTCTTCACTGCTCCTCCTTCGACCGGTGATGGTTCCTTTGACTCTTATCTCTCGAGCCCCTGAGTGGTAACCGTCTGCATGCTCCTTGAGCTTGGTCCTTCTTGTGGCGGTGCTTGGACCTCCTTGCATGCGGGCCTTCGTCCTCCGTGTCCATGGTCTCCATGGAGACTGCACTCTCCATGGAGGTTGCACTCCGGCCATTCCTGCTGCCAGTACCAGCTAGGCCTCTGGCCTCTGCTTGACCACCCCTCGGCCTGCTAGGATCATCTTCCTCTGTGACCCGTCCCTTGGTACCCGTGCTCCTACCATATGAACCACCAGCCTTCATGCTACCTGTGCACTCAGGCCCATGACACACAGCTCCTTTGGCACTGATCTCTGGACAAGCATTGCACACATCTTTTCTTGAAGGGATCTGATCATGCACTCTGCTCTCCCGTTCTGAGCACTGACATATGGTATGGTTTTCTGCCACCTGAACCCTGCTTCTCATTTCCATTCTTCTGCTTCAAAGCTGGACCACTCTGTTCTGTTGTCGCTGCAGATGCACTTTAGCGTGTGGTCCGTTGCTATCTCTGCTGCCTTGATCCATGCCTTTAGGGCGGGGAATGCTTCAGCTTTGCTGAGGAGTGGTTTCACATATACATAGGATGACGAGTCATCTACAACTACTAGTGCGTGGTGGTAGTTGGGATGGCCTTTCAGGTCCATCATCAAGTCAATGTGTACCAGCTCCAGGGGTGCCTGGGCTCGCTCTGTTTTTGCTGCTCGTCATTCTTGCGCATGTTTGCTTTGCTTGGCTGCAACAGTTGCAGTCCCTTGTGTCATGTCCAAGCTGTGTCTCTTTTCCTAAATAGTGAGCCTGGATTTGCTTGGTCTTGTTCCTGCCAGGATGACCGAATCGTTTGTGCCATAGTTTGCTTGTCGTGTGGCTTGCGGGTTTTGCTGGTGTTGTGGTGGCATCAATGCCCTCAAGGGGATCATTGAGTTGTGCTGCTAGGGAGTCACCGTAAACCTCCCATCTCTTCTTACGCCAGTTGGTCTTGCTCTTGACCATGCTTCCATCATGCTGGAGGATAGTAGCTCCAGACTCTTCAAATATCACGCGTGCACCATTTTCAGTCAGCGCTGGGATGGACAATAGGTTCTTGCTAAGGTTGGGAACGTGAAGTACATCAGTGAGTGGTATCATAACGTCTCTTACTTGCAAAGTCGCATTGCCTATTGCCTGTACTCACAACCGTTCATGTCCAGCAGTATCTACAGATCCTTGCTTCGGCGTCGAAGCAATGAGCTTACCCTCATCACGTACCATGTGATGTGTAGCTCCAGAGTCGAGAATCCACGTACTGTCTTGGTTATGGTTGCCAGTGTTGCTTACAAAGAAGGTGCACCCAAGTCCCTATCCCTGCTGAGTAGGAGTTCGCTCCTGACTGTTGGTGCAATTGATGGCAATGTGCCCGGGTTGCCTGCACTTATAGCACTTGGCCGGTTCATTAGGGTTTGCGGGGTCGCACCTACCCCTATTGTAGCCCTCTTGGTTAAGAACCTGCCTATGCTCGCCAGCTTAGCCTGTTGAACTTCTATTGCTCGCGACTCTGGCCGTGGCTCGGATACGACCTGAGAGCTCGGCTTCTTGGTGCTTCTTAGCTAGTGCATGATAGGCATACTCATAGCTGCAACCAGGTTGGGCGGCTTTGAGGGAGTCTACCATCTGGGTGTAGAGCCAGTCGTCCTTGACGCAGCGGTACAGGGTAGACTTCTTGAGCTTTTTGTCCATGCGGCTGCCGAGCCTGGCTGCGTCATTCCAGATTTGATCTAGCTCCTTACCAAGGTTGGCAATGTTGCGCTGGACTAGCTTGACTTCGTGTACCCGGTCGTGAATGGCGGAGAGTTTAACTTCATCGTTTATTGTGAGTGCAGCTTTGAGCTTCTTGTAGAGTGTGGAGCCGAGCTGTTCCTCCTCACCTTGCTCCCGCACTGTGTAGGTGTTGATACGGCTGGTGGGTCTGTGGTCACAGGAGGACAAGATGAGACCCAGCAAGTGGCTGTCCAGTTCCTCATCATAGTCAGTATGGCCACTGGGAATTTCTTCAGTGAGGATCCGCTTGGCGTTCTTGATTGGGCGGATGCAGTCCATGAACATCGGCTCCCAGATGGCCCAGTTGTTCTCGTTGAGCTTGACGATTTGCGAGATGATGCTGAGCACCGACTTGGGGATCTTCTCCACTTGGTTGGTGTTGGGTTGGAGGTTCATTAGCAAGAAGGTGCGCTCCAAGACTTGGTCTTCATCCCAGTTGGTGTGAGTTTCCCTGATCATCTGCATGGTGCGTTCAAGTAGTGCTACACTATCTACTCTTGGCGGCATCCTGGTGGCGAGGCGCTGGAAGCTGCTGAGCTTCAGACTCTTAATCAGTTGAGGAATCTGATTATTATGCGTGGATGATGATGATTTAGATACAAGCTCGAGTCTGAACATTTCAAAGTCTTTGTAGCTCGCGCGCGCGTGCGGGGCTACTGCGGGAGTTTTATCCCGGCCGGGATCCCTGCTTCGTTGCATCTCCCTCAACTGAGCACCTCTCCAAAGACCGGAATTTCCGACCTGTGGATTCCATAATGCCGTGCGCCACCACTTCGCGAGCTTGTCGTTGTCCTCGCTTCTGAATCGCTTAGCGAGGCTTCAAGAAGAAACATGACTAAATCCCCGTAGCAGCAACGTGGCTGGTCGATCTCTCTCTCTCCTACGCGAGTGTGGGAGACCATCATCGCTGATGGACCGGCGTCTTGTCCATCCTTATCTCCGTTAGCGATCATCTCCAGGCCATCAATGAATGCCGTTCACCAAGTTTCACCAGAGTTGAAGCAATAAATCGTTGGCTGTGCAGGAAGAAGCAGTATCGCTCTACATTGCTCATCCCTGTGTTAAACTCCGGAGCGGGCCAATGTTGAGTGACTCTTGCCTCGTTCGACATCCGAAGAGCCGGTTCTGTGTGAGCACCTTGTCATTCTTTTCTGCTTCGGCTGATCTGCACGGTTCTGCAGCACAAGTCGTTCCTGTTTCCACGTCAACCAACGTACTGCTCAGAGAGATGTCTGGTTACGACGATGATCATGATGATGATAACGACGACGACGACGACGAAAATTCGGCCCTGATTCGTTCATGCATGAGAACGCTCAGTTGAAGATAGTTGGAGAGTTATTGTTGATGATGGTTCTGAATACAAACGTGGGCAAGGATTTTCAAGTCTTCGCCACTCGCGCACGCTCGCGTGCACTGCTGAGCCCCTTTTGCACAAGCCTTCTACTCGGCCGTAAACACTATCTCTACGCTTTGTGTGGCTTTGTCTACTTCAACTCCCCCCTCAACAGCATGTGTACCCCGTTCATTATGCTGTTGTTTCAAGGTGTGACCTCCATTCTTCAATACTGTCGCATAGCTTGGGGACCCTGTTTTATACCCCACTGCCGGTATTTGCAGGTGTAGCCCAGATCTTGCTTGCTGCATTGCCTGTCTCCCAATGGGCTTTGTGAGTACGTCCGCCAAGTTTCTTGTGGTGTCCACGTACTTGATCTGCACCCTTCCCTCTTGGACATTGTTACAGATGAAGTGATACTTGGTGTCGATGTGCTTAAGCTTCCAGTGCTGTGCTGGGTCCTTACTAACCTGTATGCAACCAGTATTGTCCGAGTAGACCGTCGGGGTCCCTGTGGCAATGCCGATTGAGCGTAGCAGCTGCTTGAGGAAGAGCACCTCACGTGTTGCTTCTGTGGCTGCAATGAACTCTGCCTCGACAGCAGACAACGACACGCATTTTTGCGTCGCTGACTTCCAGGCTACCGGGTTCCCATACACTAACACCACTGACCCCGATGTACTCCTTCTCTGTATGGTGGCGTCGCTTGCCCAGTTTGCATCACTGTGCGCGACCAGTGGCTCTTGTGACTCATTTGCCCTATAAACCAATCCAACCTCCTTTGTGCTTTCGAGGTAGCACAAGACCCGTTGTGCTGCCTGATAATGCTCCTGTGATGGTTCGCGCATGTGTCTAGCAAGGACACCCACAGTGAGGCTAAGGTCAGGCCGGGTGCTGTTGGCAACCCAGAGTAGCTTGCCAACGATCACCGGATACTCCTTCTGTTGTGCTGCGCTTGCAACCAGGGTTCCCTCCGGTATGCTCTGCATTGGGACCATGGTCGGCTTGGTGTGTTTGTCCAGGTGCTTAGCCAGCACTTGGTCAATGTACCCTGACTGACTAATTGTCATGGTGCGCATCACACGGTTTCGACTAATTTTGATGCCGAGGAAATGAGAGACCTCGCCACTATCCTCCATCTTCCATCTCTGACCGATCTGCTTCTTAACCCTTAGGACTGTTTCCAGCCGTGGTGCTATGACTAATGTATCATCAACGTAGATGACCACGATGGCCATATCTTTGCCCTGTCCCTTGGTGTAGATGCAGGGAGCGCACTCAACCTGGAAGAATCCCATGTGTCGCAAAGACCTGTCAAACTCCTGGTTCCATTCTCGCCCAGACTGCTTTAGGCCATATAAGCCTTTGACTACCTTGTACACCTGGCCCGGTGCTACTCCTGATCCTTCTGGTGGCTTCATGTAGATTGCTTCCTTCAATGTGGAGTTCAGGTAAGCCATAGTGATGTCCAGAGCATGCACCTCCGAGTTGTTCTGCACCGCTAGTGCTAAAATAGCTCTGATCGCTCCAAGGGGTGCAACTGGAGAGAAGGTTTCTTGGTAGTCGATCCCCTCTCTCTGTGTGAAGCCCCTTGCAACCAGTCGCGCCTTGTGCTTAATGGGCACGCCGTCGGCGTCAAGCTTCAGCCGAAGCACAACCTTAGAGTCCACAAGTGGTACTCCTGGCGGTTGGTGCACCACCTCCCAAGTGTCATGGGCCTGAATGCTCGGGAAGCAGGAGGGCACCAGTAGAGAGCATGGCCGTAGTGCAGTCTCCATGGAGACCATGGACTCCTACGGATTCACATGCAAAGGAGGAGCGGGCCCATATGCGAGGAGGGGCCGCCAAGAAGAGGACCAAGCGCAAGGAGCAGGCGCCGCCAAGAGGAGGACCAAGCTCAAGGAGCATGCAGATGGTTACCACTCAGGGGCTCGAGAGATAAGAGCCAAAGGAACCATCACCGGTCAAAGGAGGAGGAGCAGTGTATAGGAGACCGGCAAGTAGGTCCTAGGAGGAGGAGCAGTGTCGAAGAAGTCGACACCGCTCCGGAGGCACAGGGGTGCCAAGCAAGGAGGAGGAGCAGTGTCGAAGGAGTCGACACAGCTCAGGAGGACAGGAGTGGTGCTAGAGGGCCCCCCTGTACAGTACTCGACGAAGAGGGTACTCTCTGGAGAGAGAGAGCAGGAGCAGTGTCGCTGGCGACGCTGTGAAGAGGTATATAACCATGCCTTCTCGTCATCAGAGGTCGAGTGGATCCTCATCCACTCTACACTCACCATATAAACTAGTTATCACTTCAGCATAAGTATACATTAGTTTCAGTCAGCATAGCAGCAATCTATCCAGGTTGCTCCTCATCGTAGTGTGTGTGTTGTATCACCACTACCTGACGTCCGAAGGCGCCCATAAGCAGGTTAGCGGTCCGGATATAGATAGAACCGAAGGCAGTAGTCCACTGCGGTCCGGGGATCACTTCAAGCATTAGTCAGCACACTGGACACTCGTGTTGACGCCACCAACTTCATCACCAACACCATCATCTTCATCATCATCGACATTCACCAATCTCATCACCGTCATCATCAACACTCACACCAGACCTTGGTGTCACCATACCCTTCATATCGATATTGATCGTGCCGAGCCACCTCTGAACGGAGTGTCCACAGAGGTCAGCCGAAACCTACAATAGCGTATACCACAACGCCACCTGCTGTCACCGCGCAACGTGATAGTTGCCGAGCAACTAGCTCCTCGAGACCGAGACCGAGACAATAGCTGCCGCACAGCTGGATAGTCACCGAGGATCTCGACAGACCGACCTGGGTTTCAGGCGCGCGACCCCTGACACCAAGTTCCCATTGCTTCGAGTCCTTCGAGCTCCTTTCGTATTGCCTCCTTCCAGAGCTGGGCATTCTCACTGTTCATCGCCTCTCCAAGCGTTGGGTCCAGGTTCAGTATTGCTGTGTTGGCCGTGCCTACTGTGCTGTCTATAGCTGGTAGGAGATCCTCCACTGCGGCCTCTGATCTGGTTTCCTCCTCCACTGTGGTCGACGTGACACCCTCTTCCTCAACTTCTGTGGTCACCATAGGCTTGAATACCTCCTGTTGGCGATCATTCCATCCTTTGTCCTCATGGAATGTTGCTGAGTTGCTCCATTGAATTGATGCAGGCTGGTCTGGGTTGCAAAACTTCCATGCTTTGTGCTCGTCATCGTACCCAATCATGATGGCTGGCTTCGCTCTAGCCCCGTACTTGCCTTGTTGGTCCTTCCGTTGAACGTGGACCCATGCTAAGCATCCAAAGACTCGTAGCTGTTGGGCCAGCTTGTGCGCAGTGGTCCCGTAAAAGGCCTCGTGGGGAATGGTCTTGGTGGCTGATGGGGTGAGGTTCATCACGTGTGCTGCTGCTGTGATTGCATACGGCCACAACTCTCTGGGGCAAGCCCGACCAATGAGCATCGAGCGCATCTTTTCTTGGACCGATCTGATCGCTCTCTCCGCCCGTCCATTTTGGATGCTGATCCCCGGGACACTCTTTTGCCACTTGAAACCCTCCTGAGTTTGCCAGTCTTCAGCTTCTAAGCTGCACCATTCTCCTCCATTGTCGCTGCGAAGTGTTTTGAGTTTCCTGTCTGTTGCTCGTTCCATCCTGGTGATCCACCTTCTTAGTGCCATAAGTGCAGCACTCTTGGTGCAGAGTGGTTCCACGTAGATCAGGGATGAGAAGTCATCCACAGCAACTAGCGCGTAGTGGTAGTTGGCATGGCCTTTGAAGTCTGTCATCAGGTCAATATGTACCAGCTCTAGCGGCGCCTCTGCTCTCCTCGTCTCTGATGTGCTCATTCGTGCCCGAGTCTGTTTCCCTTGGCTACAAGTGCTGCAATGCTTCGACTCGTGTTCCATCCTTTCGTCAGTGCCAAGGTAATGCTCCTTAATTTGTCTTGTCTTGTCGCGTCCTGGATGTCCAAACCTCTCATGCCAGAGGTAGCTATCTTTGTCTTCCATTGAGTTGCTGTCTCGGTTTCCTGTGTTCTGGTTGTCCTCTGGGACGTTGTCTAGCCTTCCTGTGTTCTGGTTGTCCTTTGGGACATCATCTAGTGTTTCCTCCAGCTCCAAAGCCAGTGCTTGTCCTTGCACTTTGAAGCGACCTTGTCTTCTGTCCCTTCTGAATTGTACTTGGGTACCATCGTTCTGCTTTATGGTAGTTCCAAATTCGTCAAAGATTACTCGTGCACCATTCTCGATCAAGCCTTGTACGGACAATAAATTAGCATTAAGTTTCGGTACATAGAGCACATCCAATAGTTGGATGGTGGCCTCACTGACCCGAAGGGAGGCATCTCCTATAGCCTTCACCTGAAGCCTTTCGTCCCCTGCCGTACTGATCTGGCCGACCTTGTTCGTTGAGGTGAGCAGCATTCTCTCATCATTTACCATATGATGGGTTGCACCTGAATCGACGATCCAGGTGTTGCATGCTGATTGCTCGCCCCTGTCGATCGCTAGGAAGGTGCACCCGAGTTCCTAGTGATTCACCTCTTGCGTCGTATGAGCAGCAGGTTCGCTTGTGCCTGGTGCGTTTGTGCAATTTCGAGCAATATGGTTTGGCCCTCCACACACATAGCATTTTGGAGGAGCTGAGGGGTTGCGGGGGTCACGCCTACCCCTGGGTCCCTGCCCTGCCTGGTTAGTGTCCCACTGTTCCGTACTTGCAGCAACCCTGGCTGCTCCTCTGATGCGGCCGGAGACCTCACCATCCTGCTGCTTCTTTGCTAGTGCATGGTAGGCTTCGTCGTACTTGCAATCTGGTCTAGCTGTCTTGAGTGCGTCAACTGAGTTGGTGTAGTACCAATCTTGGCCTGTGCAATGGTAAAGGGTGGACTTCTTGAGGTCCTCGTCTAATCGCTTCCTGAGGCATGCTGCATCATTCCAGATGGAGTCGAGCTCCTTGCCTAGCTTGACAACATCTCGATTGTGCAGGCGCACAGTGTGGATGCGGTCTTGCAGTCCCGCTCGCTTTACAGCATCATTCAATGTTAGTGCCTTCTTGAGTTTGGCGTAAAGCGTGCTGCCGAGTTGAACTTCTTCATCCGCCCCTCTGACGGTGTAGGTGTCGATGCGGCTATCCGGGCTGTTATCGCAGCAGGCGTGGATGAGGCCCACGAGTGCCTTGTCTAGGTCTTCATCGTATGCCTCGCTCCCAGGTACAACGGTGCCGTACAGGATTTCCTTCGCATTGTGCACTCTCTGGAGGCAGTCGATGAAGGTGGGTTCCCAGGTGTGCCAATTGCTATTGCTGAGCTTCTTGATGTGAGCAATGGAGCTCGATACATCCTTGGGGATTTTCTCGGTCTCCCTGCGTGGAGCTTGGTTGTTAATGTTGACCAGACCCATGGCCCGTGCTATCGCTTCCTCTGCCGTTAGTGCTGGGTTTGCTAACTGGAGGATTCTGACTGCCTGCGTGAGCCATCCTTCCTCTCGTCCATTTCCCGCAGTCGCTTGATCATCATTGTCATGGGGGGAGATGCGCAGAAGCTAGAAGATCTGGGGGGAGATGCGCAGAAGCTAGAAGATCCGTCAAGCTCATATGAAGGGAGCGCAGGAGCCAAGGGATCGGGCGGAGCGTGGGATTTGAAGCAGAGTTCACTGAGATCGGTAATAGTACCGAATCTATGACAGATCTCATCGAGATCGGCAGGAAGGACGATAGTACTACAAGCCCAGGATCAGCTCGAGGGAAGATGGTACTATGGATCCCACCAAGATCGGTGATATGAGAGAGGGTATGGTGGATCCCGCCAGAATCGGTAATAGGAGAGAGCCTATCACAGATTCTGAACGGGCGTATTGTCGTGGGCCTGAATGCTCGGGAAGCAGAAGGGCACCAGTAGAGAGCATGGCCGTAGTGCAGTCTCCATGGAGACCATGGACTCCTACGGATTCACATGCAAAGGAGGAGCGGGCCCATATGCGAAGAGGGTCCGCCAAGAAGAGGACCAAGCTCAAGGAGCATGCAGATGGGTACCACTTAGGGGCTCGAGAGATAAGAGCCAAAGGAACCATCACCGGTCGAAGGAGGAGGAGCAGTGCACAGGAGACCGGCAAGTAGGTCCTGAGGAGGAGGAGCAGTGTCGAAGAAGTCGACACCGCTCAGGAGGCACAGGGGTGCCAAGCAAGGAGGAGGAGCAGTGTCGAAGGAGTCGACACAGCTCAGGAGGACAGGAGTGGTGCTAGAGGGCCCCCTGTACAGTACTCGACGAAGAGGGTGCTCTCTGGAGAGAGAGAGCAGGAGCAGTGTCGCTGGCGACGCTGTGAAGAGGTATATAACCATGCCCTCTCGTCATCAGAGGTCGAGTGGATCCCCATCCACTCTACTCACCATATAACTAGTTATCACTTCAGCATAAGTATACATTAGTTACAGTCAGCATAGCAGCAATCTATCAAGATTGCTCCTCATTGTAGTGTGTGTGTTGTATCACCACTACCTGACGTCCGAAGGCGCCCATAGCAGGTTAGCGGTCCGGATATAGATAGAACCGAAGGCAGTAGTCCACTGCGGTCCAGGGATCACTTCAAGCGTTAGTCAGCACACTGGACACTCGTGTTGACGCCACCAACTTCATTACCAACACCATCATCCTCATCATCATCGACATTCACCAACCTCATCACCAACGTCATCAACCTCATCACCGTCACCATCAACACTCACACCAGACCTTGGTGTCACCATACCCTTCATATCGATATTGATCGTGCCGAGCCACCTCTGAACGGAGTGTCCACAGAGGTCAGCCGAAACCTACAATAGCGTATACCACAACGCCACCTGCTGTCACCGCGCAACTTGATAGTTGCCGAGCAACTAGCTCTTCGAGACCGAGACCGAGACAATAGCTGTCGCACAGCTGGATAGTCACCGAGGATCTCGACAGACCGACCTGAGTTTCAGGCGCGCGACCCCTGACATTAGAGTGGATCCTGGCCCCGACCTATAAGACAGTCACTGCAAAGCAGACTGCAGTACTGCTGTATGGACACATGGTTAGACTCTTCGGCTACCCAGATCACATGGTCTCGGACCGAGGCCGACAGTTCATATCAGGAGCATGGAAGGCCTTTGCAGAACAGATGGGTGTGAAACACTCGCTTAGCACGGCCTATCATCCTCAAACCGACGGACAGACAGAGAGAGTCAATCAGGTCGTGGAGCAGTACCTAAGGATGTACTGCAACTATGAGCAGAATGACTGGGCCGACCTGCTGGACACTGCAGCCTTTGTATACAACAACACGGTCCACAACAGCATTGGTGTCTCACCGTTCTTTGCATGCTACGGATGGAACCCCAAGGCCCACCCAGATATCCCTCAACGACTAGGAGTCAATGACCCAGGTCGCTTCGAGTATCTCATGGATGGGAAGGAGCGTTGCAAATACCTTCAGGAGCAGATTAGGGAGGCACAGCGCCGTACAGTAGACCAGTACAATAGGAAGCACAAGGACATCGAGTTCAAGGTGGGTGATATGGTATACATCAACCGCCGGAACTGGAAGACACGGCGACCCACCCTGAAGCTGGACACCCGGTTTGCAGGACCATACCCAGTCCAGGAACGGATAGGACGCCGAGCTTATCGAATCACATTGCCAGCAAACCTTAGGGTTCATGATGTGTTCCATGTCTCTATGCTCGAGCCAGCAAGAACAAGCTCACTCGCTCAACGGGCAGAACAGCCCACCATACCATCACTCCCAGATGAGGACCTCGACTTCGAAGTCGAAGCTCTCATCGACAAGCGTTCACACCATGGGGTTATAGAGTACAAGGTGCTCTGGAGAGGGTACTCAGAAGAAGCTGCTTCATGGGAACCGGTCTCGAACCTCAACTGCCCCGACCTCATCCAGGAGTATGAGGTGTCGGAGGGGGGACGAATAAACAGAAGAAGGAGTAGAGAGAAGGAGGAGGAGTAAGGTGGTGATGTCGTCAAGAGCAAACGACATCAAGAAGATGAGTAGAAGAAGGAGTAGCGAGCAAGAGGGGCAGGAGGAGAGGACTCTATGCTAGGAGATCCCAATACTCCTACTCCAGCACCTCGACCAAGGCACTCAGTCTCATTCAACTTAAGTGAGCATGCCGAGACCAACTATGAAAAGTATGCTTCACCCACCGGGCCGAAGTATCTCAAGACCAGGGTGGACCCCTACAGCAGGAGCCGAATGGACCCTTATGTTCAGGACCAGGAGGAGGAGGCAAGCATCATGGCAGAACGTTCAAAGCCCGTTGCAACCCCGTTCCCAAAGTTCAATCCCCGAGACATAGAGATCTACATTCTAGAAGCCGAAGCTTGGTTTAGGTTCAATCAAGTGTACGAGCACACCCGGATGATCAACCACCTGGGTTCTCAATTGGAAGGTACTGCTCGAGAGTGGTGGACCTCAAAGCTACGCTTTGATAGAGCTAGAGAAGGGAGGCTATTCAATGACTGGCAGTTCTTCACTAAACGACTAGCTGAACAGTTCAACCCCCGGAATGCTAGGATGGAGGCTTACAACAAGCTGCTAGCTCTCAGACTCACTAGCGATGCACCAGGAGCTGCTACACGACACGTAGAGCAGTTCAGAGACTTGGAAGGACAGGTCAACCTAGGAGACAATGAGCTAACCATCGACCTCTTCAGAGGAAGCCTTACTCGCAGCATACAGGAGAAGTTTGAAAGGAACCCACCGAAGGAACTATGGGAGTGGTTCCGGGAAGTCGAAGAGATCGATCGACAAAGAATGCTGCTGCAGCAGGCCTCGGCTAGACACGTGCAAGCAAACAATGCGTCACCTCCAGGAACTCGGCTAATTCAGAGTTCAATTCCCGTTCGGCGATCGGCTGCGCAACCTTATCCAACTCGATCACCAGCTCAGTCTTATCAACCGTCGCAACCTTATCAACCGCCACAACCCTATCCAGCCCGACAACCCACACAACACTCAAACAACCGTCTTCTTCCCCATCAACCCACTCCAGCTCCGAAAGGAACCCCGGCACCATCAGGAGGCAGCAACAACACCTGTCATGTGTGCAAAGGCATCGGACACTGGGCCAAGGACTGCCCTAGCAGGAGGGTAGACTCCCTAGGTTCACGACCTATGGGACCAAAGGTCATGGTCATCACCAAGGACCCCTTCGACGAGGCCACTGACTCCGGAGATAGCCCCCCGGGCAACACCGAGCCGGAGCAAGAGGACATGGACCTCCGGCCTTATCAGCAGCATATGGACTCCGATCACGAGGACGAGCAAGATGATGACGACGACGAGGGAAACGCCAGTGGGGTGATGCACTGATGGCATGCATTGCTCTACAAACCTCCTCGCCATCACTATGTATATATCAAGATTGTCAAGTATGCTTCGCCACCAGCGGAGGGAAAGCAGTATTGGAGCTGTCAGGAATGGTTCAAGACCATCCTGCTCGGATACTAGCCGACACCGGCGCTGGTTTGTCTATAGTCTCGGATTCTTTCATCAACAAGTACCAAATACCCACAAAACCTACAAAAACAAGATCGATCCATGGTGTCACCGGACACCAACTCTGCATCAATAGTTCTGCAAGCATGCAGGTATCTATTGGTACACACAATCTGGGTATGGTCGAAGCTTCAGTGGCCGACACTGCCGACTACGACCTTATCCTAGGGTTCACTGAGCTAAGGAAGCTCAAGCCCACCATACAATGGGATACGGGCCAGCTGGAGTTCAAGACTCAGGAGCAGGACCGACCCCCGAAGAGACCCCCTGAAGCAGCAAGAGCAGGGGACCCATCCATGAGGAGACCCACCCTCCATGGAAACGAGTTTGTCTCAGCAGAGCGCATACTGCAAGCAGCTCTGGAAGATGGACCCATAGGGTTCATGCTGTTGGAGGAGCCACCATCATCGCTCCCGGCCTTTGGTTTTGTACCTACAGGCGCAGACAAAGGAGTAGAGATGGAGGTAGAGGTGGACAAGGTGGTGACGGCTGCAGACATACCAAAGCCATACCAACATCTGCGAGATGTGTTCGATGAAGTGGAAGCAGACAAGCTGCCCCATCATACCGAGCATGATCTCCACCTTGAATTGATAGAAGGAGGAAAGCCACCTCAAGGGCCCCTGTACCTTAAGGGACCCAAGGAGATGACCGAGTTGAGGAGGTACTTGGACGAGAACCTCAAGAAGGGGTTCATCAGACCCTCGAAGAGCCCAGCGCGATCACCAGTGCTCTTCGTACCAAAGAAGGATGGAGGTCTCAGACTCTGTGTGGACTATCGAGGCCTCAACGAGATCACTGTCAAGAACAGGGCACCATTGCCTCTCATCGAGGAGCAGCTGTTCTTGCTCAGGAAAGCAAGGATCTATACCAAGCTCGACCTCAGAGCAGCATACAATCTCATCCGGATTGCTAAAGGAGATGAATGGAAGACAGCATTTGGCACCCAGTTGGGACTCTATGAGTACCTAGTGATGCCATTCGGCCTAGCCAATGCTCCCGCTCATTTCCAGTCATTCATCAATGACATCTTCCGGGACATCATTGGAGTATATGTAGTGGTATACCTAGATGACTTCCTGATCTTCAGTGACACTGAAGAGTCACATGTGAAGCATGTTACCGAGGTCCTCACTCGCTTAAGGAGCAACCGGCTCTTTGCTAAGCTGTCCAAGTGCGAGTTCCACATCAAGACGGTGGAGTTCCTGGGTTACATCATCAAGCCAACAGGTATCGAGATGGACCCAGAAAAGGTACGAACGGTCAAGGAATGGCCGATGCCGGCGTCTATCCATGACATCCAACGGTTCCTGGGTTTTGCCAACTTCTACAGGAGATTCATAGCTCACTTCGCTCGGATAGCCAAGCCATTGACATCACTGGTGAAGCCGACGGAACGCTTCAAGAAGTTTGAGTTGCCGGAGGAGGCCCAACAAGCCTTCCATCAGCTCATTCAGGCCTTCACATCAGCAGGAGTGCTCCAGCACTTCGACTACCACCTCCCAACAAGGTTGGAAACCGATGCAAGTGACTTTGCTATAGCCGGAGTGCTCAAGCAGGAACATGAGGAACGCTGGCATCCAGTGGCGTTCTACTCCAGGAAGATGTCTTCGGCCGAGAGGAACTATGAGATCCATGACAAGGAGCTCCTAGCTGTGGTCGCCTGCCTCACTCAATGGCGACACATGCTAGCTGGACTACCTAGTCAGCTAGTCATCCTCACGGACCATGAAGCCCTCAAGTACTTCAAGTCACAGCGACGCATCACTGGCAGACAGGCTCGATGGGCAGTGCTGCTAGCAGACTTCGACTTCATACTGCAGTACCGACCAGGAGACAAGGGAGGTGAACCTGATGCTCTCACCAGACGAGCGGACATGCAACCAGCCGGTGAGGAGCAGGAACATAACGTGAGGCAACTACTGCCTCCTCGGGTGTTCGCGGAAACCGTGGACCATGACTCGACCCTAGTGGCTCCCATGCTCTCGATGGAGTCCATAGCATCAAAAGGGCTCAAAGACCTGGTCCAGATCTTCCAGCCCTTAGACCCGGAGCCACAGGGGATACATGTCAAGAAGCCGTTTGAGATCAAGGACGACCTATGGTACAGTGGAGGAAGGTTGGTTACACCAAAGGTAACCATGCCTGGAGGGACCAACGACCGCCGGTCCCAAAGTGCTAGAGAGGTAGATGGTCAATCCCTCTCTGTCGAGCACTCGTGATTTATGGAGATATCCCAATGTCACGATGGCATTACGGCTGGACACATGGGACGGGATGCTACCATTAAAGCAGCTCAACGCCACTCCTGGTGGCCAAACATGGCAGCTTGGATAGCCGACTATGTGGCGAGTCGCCCCGTATGTGCGAGATACAAGGCTCCTCGCCACCGACCGTATGGCTTGCTGCAACCGCTCGCCACACCGGACAGACCTTGGGGCTCAGTATCACTGGACTTCATTGAGGGCCTACCTTTGTCGGAGGGGTATGATTCTATCCTGGTCATCGTCGATAGACTGACCAAGTATGCTATCTTGGCCCTGACTCATAAGACAGTCATGGCCAAACAGACCACTCTCTTACTTTGGAAACATGTGATCCGACAGTTCGGTTGTCAAGATCGCATGGTCTTCGATCGCGGCAGACTGGCGACATGGTTTATATCGATCGCCGAAACTGGAAGACGAGTCGACCCACGCCGAAACTGGACACCAGGTTTGCTGGACCGTACCCAGTTCAGGAAAGAGTGGGCCATCGGGCGTACAGGACTACATTGCCGACAAGTCTCAGTCCATGATGGTTTCCAGGTGTCAGTGCTCGAACTAGCAAAGACAAGCTCACTTCCCCAACGGTCGGAACAACCAGTGGTACCATCACTACCGTATGAAGACCTCGAATTCGAAGTAGAGGCACTCACCGGTAAACGCACACGCAATAAGACAACCGAATACAAAGTCTTATGGCGAGGATACCCAGAGGAAGCTGCCCCCTAGGAGCCAGTGTCAAACTTCAACTGTCCAGACCTCATCCAGGAGTATGAGGTGTCGGGGGGGAAAAAGGAAAGGGAGAAGGGCAAGAGGTGGAAGGGCGGAATCGGTAGAAACAAGGATGGGACTGATTTGAGCAAAATCTGCGATAGAAGACATGCAACTACAGATTTCGCGAAAATCGGTAATAGGACTGAGAGAACTACAGATCTCAGGAGGAGGGTCCGACAGAGCAGTGGGCCACTACACAAGAGGGCTCAAAGGCTTGATTTTAGCAACCAGGCGCACACGCAGTCTCACAGGGAGTCAGGTCACAGACTCAAAAAGTCGTCAAGAAGTACAGGCGAGTAAGAATTACAGGGATGTCGCTATACGTCGACATACCCGGATGGGACACGAGGAGCAGCAAGGGCCGCTCGGGTCCACCGCTCATTGACCGTGGGCACTACCCACAAATCAATGGGATCCGGAGGACCGCCAGACTCGGTGACCGACTCATGAGGCTGGCGCTCAGAGTACAACTGGTCATGACGCTCAACAAAGAGTTGGAGCACCCGGAGAATGGAACTTGCCAATTCCGGCCGGCGAAGATGGAAGACCACCCGCATCGCGGTCACCCAGCCGCCACTCATGACTGGGTCGAAAGTTCGCTCTTCCGAACGAATAAGACCTGGACCATCTCCACCCGCCATGGTCAAGTGGGCCCGCTCTGCCTGATGCGAGCCCCGTGGCTGCAGGTTGGGGGTCCCATCGCCAGGATATTCCATACCCGGATGGGCAGGAATGACACGCTCGCAGTGACCCAGTCCGGCGAGGTAACAGTGCATACAAGCACGTGGAATTCGGTTGCGCTCACCAAATGGGTTGGTGAAGGCGGAAGCAAAGCAACTATAGGGAGGTAAGTAAGAGAGGGTCAGTTTCAGTCGGACCAGGGGAAACATGGGAAAGAAGGGGGGAACTCACGGAATACCCAGGTTGAAGCACCGGCGGCATTGCCAACTAGGCCAGGGCATGCAGCCTTCGGTCAGGCGCAACATGGCCAGGCGATGCAAGCGGCGCTCGGGGATCGAACCATAAGGCACATCCCAAGCCAAGGGGTAGTGCCGGTCCGCGATCCGGGCCACGAGGTCGGCAACGACGAACCTCTCAGCCCAACCAGCGATCTCACCATTTGTTGGAAGGTGGTGACCGGGAGGAGGGGGAGGAGGAGTTTGACGATTCCTCCACCGAGGAGGAGGCGTCAACGGCTGAACCTCCAGCCGATAAATGGGAGTACCCTGCCGGGGGGCATCCAGGATCGAGTCGACGACCTCGTTGGCCGTCGGAGGAGGAGTGGGCGTTCTTGTTAACTCGGCCTCCCAGAGTGCCTGGCGCTCGGGAGTGGTCAGCTCCCGAGGAGGCCCATGGGCATCCACCTCGTAAAAGTCAGGACGAGGAGGCGACACCGGGGAATAATCTTCGCCTGCCCGGGCAGGCACAGTGAGAGCAGGAGGGGGGGACCCCGAATGTCTGGAGACGACAGTGTCGTCACCCATCCCCAAGAAAAGCGGCTCCAGTGGAGAAGCAGGAACCGCTAGGGAAGCGAAAGGATCGACCAGGCGGGCTGGCACGGGCGAAGCAGGAGGCTCGGCTGCAGGAGCCGAGTTGTCACGAGGACGAAGCCGGACGACAATCGGAAGACGTCTAGGAGGGGGAGGAGGAGCGCTTGCGGACGCCCGTGAGCGAGTTTGGTAAGGTGGATTTGTCATGCTGGAAATAGGTGGGGTGGCAATGACAAAAAGGCAGGTAGGTAGTGGTATGGGACAGGCATGGTGCAAGACTTGCCTCGACGGAGCTCGGCTCTTAAGCGGGGGGTAATGTCATGGGGGGAGATGCGCAGAAGCTAGAAGATCTGGGGGGAGATGCGCAGAAGCTAGAAGATCCGTCAAGCTCATATGAAGGGAGCGCAGGAGCCAAGGGATCGGGCGGAGCGTGGGATTTGAAGCAGAGTTCACTGAGATCGGTAATAGTACCGAATCTATGACAGATCTCATCGAGATCGGCAGGAAGGACGATAGTACTACAAGCCCAGGATCAGCTCGAGGGAAGATGGTACTATGGATCCCACCAAGATCGGTGATATGAGAGAGGGTATGGTGGATCCCGCCAGAATCGGTAATAGGAGAGAGCCTATCACAGATTCTGAACGGGCGTATTGTCGTGGGCCTGAATGCTCGGGAAGCAGAAGGGCACCAGTAGAGAGCATGGCCGTAGTGCAGTCTCCATGGAGACCATGGACTCCTACGGATTCACATGCAAAGGAGGAGCGGGCCCATATGCGAAGAGGGCCCGCCAAGAAGAGGACCAAGCTCAAGGAGCATGCAGATGGGTACCACTTAGGGGCTCGAGAGATAAGAGCCAAAGGAACCATCACCGGTCGAAGGAGGAGGAGCAGTGCACAGGAGACCGGCAAGTAGGTCCTGAGGAGGAGGAGCAGTGTCGAAGAAGTCGACACCGCTCAGGAGGCACAGGGGTGCCAAGCAAGGAGGAGGAGCAGTGTCGAAGGAGTCGACACAGCTCAGGAGGACAGGAGTGGTGCTAGAGGGCCCCCTGTACAGTACTCGACGAAGAGGGTGCTCTCTGGAGAGAGAGAGCAGGAGCAGTGTCGCTGGCGACGCTGTGAAGAGGTATATAACCATGCCCTCTCGTCATCAGAGGTCGAGTGGATCCCCATCCACTCTACTCACCATATAACTAGTTATCACTTCAGCATAAGTATACATTAGTTACAGTCAGCATAGCAGCAATCTATCAAGATTGCTCCTCATTGTAGTGTGTGTGTTGTATCACCACTACCTGACGTCCGAAGGCGCCCATAGCAGGTTAGAGGTCCGGATATAGATAGAACCGAAGGCAGTAGTCCACTGTGGTCCGGGGATCACTTCAAGCGTTAGTCAGCACACTGGACACTCGTGTTGACGCCACCAACTTCATTACCAACACCATCATCCTCATCATCATCGACATTCACCAACCTCATCACCAACGTCATCAACCTCATCACCGTCACCATCAACACTCACACCAGACCTTGGTGTCACCATACCCTTCATATCGATATTGATCGTGCCGAGCCACCTCTGAACGGAGTGTCCACAGAGGTCAGCCGAAACCTACAATAGCGTATACCACAACGCCACCTGCTGTCACCGCGCAACTTGATAGTTGCCGAGCAACTAGCTCTTCGAGACCGAGACCGAGACAATAGCTGTCGCACAGCTGGATAGTCACCGAGGATCTCGACAGACCGACCTGAGTTTCAGGCGCGCGACCCCTGACAATCATCTCTTCCCGTCTGCCCAGCTCTTGTCGATGGTGGCATTGCACTGAGCTTCAGACTCTTAATCAGTTGAAGATAGTTGGAGAGTTATTGTTGATGATGGTTCTGAATACAAACGTGGGCAAGGATTTTCAAGTCTTCGCCACTCGCGCACGCTCGCGTGCACTGCTGAGCCCCTTTTGCACAAGCCTTCTACTCGGCCGTAAACACTATCTCTACGCTTTGTGCGGCTTTGTCTACTTCAACTCGCTCCTCCGCATCTCTTCATGTAATTCGAACAACCACGCATGGATATGTTGCATCAGCTGATGGATCACACACACATTCTTGTCTTACTCTCTCCCTTCTTTGCGCGGAATTGGCGCGGAACAGTTCGACACCCATATTATGTTGCTGCTCTTTCTTGCCTTCAGCTCTGATCTGCATCCGCTTTACCCTCAACCCACCCAGTCATGTCACCATCGTTGAGCCCTTCACGTTTCTTTCAGAATCGCATAGCCGGTCCCTTTCGGATGAGGATCCAAGATTACGATGGCTATCAGGCTCAGGAAACCGAGATAGTGATATCGAGTTGCATCCAAGATTCCCAAACGTCCGCCGAGTCAAGCAAAACTCTGACTACGGTACACTGCAGCCAGCCTCACCTTGTTCCACTGACTCATGCCATTGTTCAGATCCGCGTCTCTTCAACGAGCGACTTCGGCGACAGCAGAGACAGACGATTCGAAACATGAAACAGATTGATTGCTGAATGGTGTTTTGATTAACTTTGCATAATTCGGTGCTACTTGTTCCTCGTGACGGTCGATGTTTGCATACCAAGAGCCACCGCCGAAGATATCGATCCTCCCTAGATCAAGGGGAAACGAAATGAAAAGTGGTGAAGTCATGATGAGTTCAAGGTCGTCATCAGCGGTTGGCCCATTTCAAATCGCGAGCACGGAAGCCTACGATCTCCTCGAGCGCCTCTTGCACTTCCGACTGCGCCAGGAAGTAGGCTGCCTCTGTGCCGCGATTCTTCTCCAAGTCCACTGTAGTGCAGGTGACAGGGGCGAAAAGATCGAGTGTGTTGACGTAGGCCAGCAGCTTCTCGTCTTGACCCAGCGCCAGAACAAAGTCGAAAGTGTGTGTCTGGTGTAAATGGTGAGGCAAGTGGTGTGACACCGATCCAGCGTGGCTTCGCATGGGTGATTGATGCACCACCGGCGATGAAGCACGCGTGTTGTATGCGCTTGGCATCGTCCAGTAGTTCGAAGGCTGCTTGTATGCGCTTTCCAATGGAGGGTGGTGCGGCTGATCTGCAAGACGCTGTGTGATATCGTTGGGATTTTGCGCCGAGAGCGACGGCGTTGATGCAGACGAAGGCTGGCTGCTTGCGTTGCCGCCGCTCATTGCTACTGATCCGATGATGCTCATCTGCATGATGATGTGTTGCACTGCTGCCACTCGACTAGCATGACGAGGAAGAATGAGACAATTGGTTCGGCATGGCACCACGCGCAGAGAGTGTGAGAATCGTTCGTGGATCAGGTTGGCCACCTCAGCCGACTGTCGACGAGCCCACTGAGCTTCGTGTGAATCACGATCGCCCAGCTTGTCGTTCCAGAAACGCCAACAGATGGAAGCGCTGCGCTCCTCAATGTACGAGCCAGGCGTTCGCTCGGTGAAGTAGGAGAGAATATCGCGCACCGGACGAAGGTCAAAGGGCGCTACGAGACTGTTCCAGTGGTGCTCGCCAGCATGCTTTACAAAGCAGCCGTCCTCAGCGGCAAAGCCTACGCTGTCGATGCGCGAAGCTAGTCGATCCAAATCATTGGTGCCCATACCGCTGAGAATGTAGACTACGTTCTTGTTATCCGCGGCTAGGTCATTAAGTAGCGTGAACAGCCACTCGGGAGGACGGAAACCGCCTTGCTCGTGAGCCAGAAGTGGGTCGTAAGTGACCAGGGTTTCTTCGAGATCGATGAGCAAGAGGCGTGAATGAGCAGCTCGCCATTCCGATACGAGCTGAGCCACTTCCAGTTTGGGCACAAACATGTTTTCGAGACGTTCTTGCTCCATGTGTGCACGCTCGAGGTGACCGAGCAACGACGTGATCCACTGCTGTGCCGTCTGCGTGACGACGACTCGGTGCAAGTCAGTCCAGCGTTGCACCATTTCGGACTCGTCCATGATGAGCGCCTTGTGGATGGCGTGCGCAACCTGCTTGGTGTTCCAAGGGTTGATGCCGATGCAGGCTCGAAGGCCAGAGTATGTGCCCGTGAACTCAGACAGCACCAAGGGACGATGGCTCACTTCTTGACAGACGACAAACTCATGCGAGGTGAGGTTCATGCCTTCACGCAGACTCGTCGCCAAGAAGCAGTCGGCTACGGTCAGCAACGCCAGATACTGGCTGAACGTGATGTCTTGAACATGCAGAAAGACGACGGGCTGATAGGTGAGCGAGCTGTACTTGTTGTTGATGCGCGAGACCACGTCGGTTGCTTCGCCAATCTCTTCGTTCTCCTCGGTGGTAGCCAGAGCGACCTGGATGAGCACGACTTCACCGGCCCACTTCGGGTTCTCGTCCAAAAATGCTTCGAAGGCGAGTAGCTTCTGCCTGACGCCCTTGATCCAATCGAGCTTGTCCCTACCGACAATGATGCGTTTGCCTGCGTACTTTTGACGCAACTGTGCGACCCACTCGCTGACTTCCGGATCTTGCCGCTTGGCATTGAGACTACGCACGTCGATACCGATAGGGAAGGGCGCCACGGTGACAAAGCTACCTTCGAGCTGGACACCTTTAGGCGTCGCTTCGAGCTGAAGGATGCGACTGACAGTCTGACGGAAGTGACGACAGAAGTTGTGGGTCTGGAAACCGATCAGGTCGGCGCCAAGCATGCCTTTGAGCAGCGTCTCGCGCATGCTGAGGCAACGGAAGATCTCGGACGACGGGAAAGCGATGTGAACAAAGAGACCGATGGTGGCATGCGGTAGTCGCTCGCGCACCATCTGCGGCACAAGGAGCAGATGATAGTCGTTGATCCAAACGATGTCACCCTCCTGGTAGATGTCCTCGATAGCATCGGCAAAGCGGCGATTGACTTCCCAGTAGGCACGGAAGGCTTCGTGCTCGTTGTCGAGTCCCTTCGAAGTGGGCGAAGTGTAGTGGAAGGTGGGCCACAAGATCTGCTTGCAGAAACGGTTGTAGCTAAGGTCAAAGTCATCGTCTGCAAGCCAGACGGGCATCGACGATCGCTCTTTGAGGTACTTTTGTTCGAGGATGCGTTTCTCACTGGGACCAAGCCAGCCTTCTGTAGAGAGACCTGGTGTACCAACGTAAACTTTGCCGGCACGAAGACGTTCGCGCTCGATGCTCCTCACTGCATTGATGAGACCACCATTAGCAGAGGGGTTGCTGACGAAGTCGAAGGGTGGCAAAGCCGCGTCCGCATCATCGTCCATAACCGTGTCAAGCGATGCGGTGGAAGTACGTCTGCCAAGCTGCGAGCGGCTTGCGGAAGATGCTCTACGACCTGAACCTCGACGTGGGGCAGAACGAATGCTATGATTCCGGCTAAAGACAGAGGAAGGTGCAGCAGGTGGACCTTGGTTGCCGCTGCTATGCGCTCCACCGCCATGATGATGCGCTCTTCCTTTGATGGAAGCGGTGGGTGAAGAGGAGATGGAGTGTTCTCTGGGTGTGCGTGCGTGACCGAAAAGCTCGCGTGAGGAAGGCTTTTCGGCGGTAGGAATGGAAGCTTTGCGAGCTTGGTTTGGCGCGGGTGTAGGTGCGGCGCCCCTTTTTCCATGATCGTTGATGGAGCCACTTGCGACAGCGCTAGCAGACTTGGCGCCATGCAAACCTGATGAGCCGCTAGGCGTTCTGGAACCGGAGGCTGTATTTACTTGCTTGGCAGCAGCCAGACTCTTGAGAGTGGGGAGCGCACCAGGACCAGCAGAGACGCTGCCAGAAGGGTTAGCTTTGGTCATGCTGAGGGAAGAAGGGAAGGCGCGAGCCAGCCCCGGAGGTCTGTTTGCGTTCCCAGGAGTCTGCGCACCTGCGATTGGAGTGACAGCGCCGGATCCGAAAGGATGGTGTCGTTCGCTATCAGCGGTGGTTGCAAGTGATGGGATAGGTCCACCACGTCTGGCAGCGAGATCCGAGATGATGCTGAGTGGTGTAGTGATGCCGAGTTTGCCTCCAGCCCTTGCGCCTGGCGTTCTGGTTCCGGCACCTTCTGGAATGTTGGCGGCGGGTGCAAGCGCAGTACCGCTGCTTGTGTTGGTGTTGAAGCTGGAACGACGACTCTTGGGCGCAGCAGTGATGGAAGCCGTTTGACCTGGGAGAGGCGAGGTAGAGAAGACGCTCAAAGAATTTAGATCTGGCGTCATGGCTGCTCGGCCATGATCCGATGCAGGCGCAACAGGAATGTCAGCGGCCGGATGTTCCGACATGGATCCTCGTCTCGAACGTGTGAGCGGACTCGACGCTCCTGAGATGGGACCTTCACGCATGTCGAGTTTCGGCACAGCCGCCGCTTCGTACATCAATTCGCTCATGTTGATCTTTGTATCTGTTAACGAAGGCTGACGATTCATGGGCGTCTTTGCGGCAATGGGCATGGAACGTGTTTGGCGGTCTTGCGCCGAAATGGACATGGATGCTGCCAGTCTCGACGACAGCTCATGCAGTGGGAGTGGTGCATCGTGGGGTAAAGAGTCCGGTGAAGGTGGTGCCGTCGACTCTTGCGGTGATTCTGCAAGGGCGGACTCGAACTCGGGCTCGACGAAGTGAAGTGTGTCGGGCAGAAAGAGCGAGGCGATCACTACGCGGTGACCGCCCAGATTGCCTCTGCGTGGCATTGTGGAGTATCTTCAACTGACAGCGATCCCTTCCTGGCGATGGCAAGCGGGACTACCGGGGTCTGAGGCACTGACGGAGACGCGTTGCTACAAAGGATCCGATACGGTTGCAAAGGAGGTGGTGGTAATGATGGTGGTGGTGGTGGTGGTGGTGGTGATGGTCAAGGTTGAGGGTGGGTAAGTTGCCGCAGTGTTTGGCGGGCTGTCTGTCTCTGCTCTGAAAGCTGTTGGATGGACAGCCTCGATGCGAAGCTGACACAGGAGTGTTAGTGTCAGAGTAAGTGTGTGTGAGAGTCTTGGACGACCGAAGCTTCGGGAAGGTGGTAAAGAGGCGTCGCCAAAAGGTGCAACCTGGGAGAGAAATTTAAAGCTGACTCTTGCTGCATATCCAAGCCACCATCAACACTCGACCCTCGCTTACTCATTCGCTCAGTCACGATACCCGTGGATCGAGGGTATTTGAACGCTTTGACCTTCTTCATAACCTTCCCGATTGATACAGTAGAAGCGGCTGTCTGCCTTGGCTCTGACGTTGATGGAAAAAGTCAGGTCGGGGATCTAAGTAAAATTCCACGCAAAGCCTTCTTGGATCCAGGAAAGAAACACACAGAAACACACAGAAACACTCACACACGCACACTTACGCACACAAAGAGGCTGCAGCGTTCATCGAGCTGCTTTTTCGAACAAGTAGGAGCCCTTTGCCCTTGCCTTGGAAGCCTGATTCTGCCTACATCTTCAGCGCCAACAAGGCTAGCGAACGTCGTTTCGATGATCGAGATCGTTGCGCAAAGATCATGATGGACGCCCTCGTTCGTACATCGAAGAACGATCGAGCTTGATTGTCCCGAAGGTTCCATTGAGCGATTCGGTAGAGTCCGAATATAACACACAGCTTGGCGTCGCTTGGCAACAAGCAGGTTTGCATCATAGGGGGTATCAAAAAATTTGTGTTTTTAGAAACATGTGTTTCTCGATTTTGATATGTTTTTATAGTTGAAGGGTAGTTGAAGTTATGCAAGACACCGCTTCGTCCAGGCTATGTTCTAGCTCCTTTCGCACAGGTGTATCATAGATGCAATGCTTAAGTTTTCTATGGACTATGGTTACAGGATTGCTTGTATATATACCTTCGTTCCAGCCATGAGAAAGTCTATCATCATCCTACTAACTGAATGTACCATGTGGTGCCTCGGCATTGTCTTCCTTGAGCCTCGGTATTTTCTTCTATGGACGTTCCCTGATTGGTTGCCACACATTGACTATGCATGCGCGTCCCTCGGTCTATCGGCGACTGGGCTTTCTCGCATATCGGTTAAACTCCTGGCAATTCCAGTTGAAGTAGATAAAGCCGCACAAAGCGTAGAGACCGCGGAGGTAGTGTTTACGGCCGAGTAAAAGGCTTGCGCAAAAGGGGCTCAGCAGTGCACGCGTGCGTGCGTTGCGAGCATGCACGAGTGGCGAAAACTTGAAAATTCTTGACTTGTGTTTGTATTTGGAACCATCATCATCAACAAAACACTTCAACTGATTAAGAGTCTGACACTCAGCGCAACGAGCACAATGCCACCATCAACAAGAGCAGGGCAAATGGGAAGAGATGATGATCAAGCGGCCGTGGCTGCAGGCAATGGATGAGAAGAAGGATGGCTCACACAGGTAGTCAGGATCCTCCAACTAGCAAATCCAGCACTGACAGCCAAGGAAGCGATCGTACGGGCTATGGGTCTAGTTAACATCAGTAGTCAGACTCCACGCGGGGAGACAGAGAAGATCCCCAAGGACGTGTCGAGTTCCATCACACACATCAAGAAGCTCAGTGACAACAACTGGCATACTTGGGAACCAACGTTTATTGACTGTCTTCAGAGGGTGCACAAGGCAAAAGAAATACTGTACGGTACCATCACACCTGGGGACGAGGAGTATGACGAGGATCTGGATGTCATGGGCCTGGATGCTCAAGAAGCAGGAGGGTCATGTCAGGGGTCGTGCGCCTGAAACCCAGGTCGGTCTGTCGAGATACTCGGTGACTATCAAACTGTGCGACAGCTATTGTCTCGGTATCAGTCTCGGTGAGCTTATCGCTCGGTGACTATCAAGTTGCGCGGTGACAGCAGGTGGCGTTGTGGTATACGCTATTGTAGGTTTCGGCTGACCTCTGTGGACACTCCGTTCAGAGGTGGCTCGGCACGATCAATATCGATATGAAGGGTATGGTGACACCAAGGTCTGGTGTGAGTGTTGATGGTGACGGTGATGAGGTTGATGACGTTGGTGATGAGGTTGGTGAATGTCGATGATGATGAGGATGATGGTGTTGGTAATGAAGTTGGTGGCGTCAACACGAGTGTCCAGTGTGCTGACTAACGCTTGAAGTGATCCCCGGACCACAGTGGACTACTGCCTTCGGTTCTATCTATATCCGGACCTCTAACCTGCTATGGGCGCCTTCGGACGTCAGGTAGTGGTGATACAACACACACACTACAATGAGGAGCAATCTTGATAGATTGCTGCTATGCTGACTGTAACTAATGTATACTTATGCTGAAGTGATAACTAGTTATATGGTGAGTAGAGTGGATGGGGATCCACTCGACCTCTGATGACGAGAGGGCATGGTTATATACCTCTTCACAGCGTCGCCAGCGACACTGCTCCTGCTCTCTCTCTCCAGAGAGCACCCTCTTCGTCGAGTACTGTACAGGGGGCCCTCTAGCACCACTCCTGTCCTCCTGAGCTGTGTCGACTCCTTCGACACTGCTCCTCCTCCTTGCTACCCTGCTTGCTTGGCACCCCTGTGCCTCCTGAGCTGTGTCGACTCCTTTGACACTGCTCCTCCTCCTCAGGACCTGCTTGCCGGTCTCCTATACACTGCTCCTCCTCCTTCGACCGGTGACGGTTCCTTTGACTCTTATCTCTCGAGCCCCTGAGTGGTAACCGTCTGCATGCTCCTTGAGCTTGGTCCTCCTTAGTGCTTGGACCTCCTTGCATATGGGCCGGTCCTCCATGTCCATGGTCTCCATGGAGACTGCACTCTCCATGGAGGTTGCCCTCCAACCATGCTCTGGCCTCTTGCTCGACCATCCTTAGACCTGCTATGGTGGTCTTCTTCTATGACCCGAGCCTTGGTACCTTATGCTCCCCTTCTATGAACCAGTAGTCTCCATGCTACCTGTGTCCTTAGGCCTATGACACTACCCCCTGTCAGGGGTCTCGCGCCTGAAACCCAGGTCGGTCTGTCGAGATACTCGGGGACTAGCTAACTGTGTGACAGCTATTGTCTCGGTATCGGTCTCTAAGAGCTAGTTGCTCGGCAACTATCAAGTTGCGCGGTGACAGCGGGTGGCGTTTGTAGGTTTCGGCTGACCTCTGTGGACACTCCGTTCAGAGGTGGCTCGGCACGATCAGTATCGATACGAAGGTTAAGATGACACCAAGGTCTGGTGTGAGTGCTGATGGTAATGAGGTTGATGATGTTGGTGATGAGGTTGGTGAATGTCGATGATGATGAAGATGATGGTGTTGGTGATGAGGTTGGTGGCGTCAACACGAGTGTCCAGTGTGCTGACTAATGCTTGAGGTGATCCCCGGACCGCAGTGGACTACTGCCTTCGGTTCTATCTATATCCGGACCGCTAACCTGCTATGGGCGCCTTCGGACGTCAGGTAGTGGTGATACAACACACACACTACAATGAGGAGCAATCTTGATAGATTGCTGCTATGCTGACTGTAACTAATGTATACTTATGCTGAAGTGATAACTAGTTATATGGTGAGTGTAGAGTGGATGAGGATCCACTCGACCTCTGATGACGAGAGGGCATGGTTATATACCTCTTCACAGCGTCGCCAGCGACACTGCTCCTGCTCTCTCTCTCCAGAGAGCACCCTCTTCGTCGAGTACTGTACAGGGGGGGCCCTCTAGCCCCACTCCTGTCCTCCTGAGCTGTGTCAACTCCTTCGACACTGCTCCTCCTCCTTGCTTGGCACCCCTGTGCCTCCTGAGCGGTGTCGACTTCTTCGACACTGCTCCTCCTCCTCAGGACCTACTTGCCGGTCTCCTGTGCACTGCTCCTCCTCCTTCGACCGGTGATGGTTCCTTTGGCTCTTATCTCTCGAGCCCCTAAGTGGTACCCATCTGCATGCTCCTTGAGCTTGGTCCTCTTCTTGGCGGCCCCTCCTCGCATATGGGCCCGCTCCTCCTTTGCATGTGAATCCGTAGGAGTCCATGGTCTCCATGGAGACTGCACTACGGCCATGCTCTCTACTGGTGCCCTCCTGCTTCCCGAGCATTCCGGCCCATGACAAGGCCCAGCAAGCCTTCCACAAGCTCATACAGGCCTTCACATCAGCAGGAGTGCTCCAGCACTTCGACTACCACCTCCCAACAAGGTTGGAAACCGATGCAAGTGACTTTGCTATAGCAGGAGTACTCAAGCAGGAGCATGAGGAACGCTGGCATCCAGTGGCGTTCTACTCCAGGAAGATGTCTTCGGCCGAGAGGAACTATGAGATCCATGACAAGGAGCTCCTAGCTGTGGTCGCCTGCCTCACCCAATGGCGACACATGCTAGCTGGACTACCTAGTCAGCTAGTCATCCTCACGGACCATGAAGCCCTCAAGTACTTCAAGTCCCAGCGACGCATCACTGGCCGACAGGCTCGATGGGCAGTACTACTAGCAGACTTCGACTTCATCCTGCAGTACCGGCCAGGAGACAAGGGAGGAGAACCTGATGCTCTCACCAGACGAGCTGACATGCAACCAGCCGGTGAGGAGCAGGAACATAACGAGAGGCAACTGCTGCCTCCTCGGGTGTTTGCGGAAACAGCGGACCATGACTCGACCCTAGTGGCCCCCATGCTCTCGATGGAGTCCATAGCATCGAAAGGGCTCAAAGACCTGGTCAAGATCTTCCAGCCCTTAGACCAAGAGCTACAGGAGATACACTCGAAGAAGCCCTTCGAGGTCAAGGACGACCTATGGTACAGTGGAGGAAGGTTGGTTATCCCCAAGGTAACCATGCCAGGAAGGACCAATAACCGACACTCAAGAAGTGCCAAGGAGGTAGATGGACAGTCTCTATCTGTAGAGCACCTGCGATTCATGGTGATGACTCAATGTCATGATGGCATCACTGCAGGGCACGTAGGAAGAGATGCCACCATCAAAGCAGCCCAACGACACTACTGGTGGCCAAGCATGACAGCTTGGATTGCTGACTGTGTAGCTAGCTGTCCAGTATGTGCTAGGTACAAAGCTCCTCGTCATCGTCCGTATGGCTTGCTACAGCCACTTGCCACACCAAACAGGCCATGGGGCTCGATATCCCTCGACTTCATTGAAGGACTACCACCTTCAAGGAACTATGACTCCATCCTCGTCATTGTCGATAGGCTGACCAAGTTTGCCATCCTGGCCCCGACCTATAAGACAGTCACTGCAAAGCAGACTGCAGTACTGCTGTATGGACACATGGTTAGACTCTTCGGCTACCCAGATCATATGGTCTCGGACCGAGGCCGACAGTTCATATCAGGAGCATGGAAGGCATTTGCAGAACAGATGGGTGTGAAACACTCGCTTAGCACGGCCTATCATCCTCAAACCGACGGACAGACAGAGAGAGTCAATCAGGTCGTGGAGCAGTACCTAAGGATGTACTGCAACTATGAGCAGAATGACTGGGCCGACCTGCTGGACACTGCAGCCTTTGTCTACAACAACACGGTCCACAACAGCATTGGTGTCTCACCATTCTTCGCATGCTATGGATGGAACCCCAAGGCCCATCCTGACATCCCTCAACGGCTAGGAGTCAACGATCCAGATCGCTTTGAATACCTCATCGATGGAAAGGAACGTTGCAAGTATCTTCAGGAGCAGATCAGGGAGGCACAGCGCCGAACAGTGGACCAATATAACAGGAAGCACAAGGACATCGAGTTCAAAGTAGATGATATGGTATACATCAACCGCCGGAACTGGAAGACCAGGCGACCTACGCCAAAGCTGGATACCCGGTTTGCAGGACCCTATCCGGTCCAGGAACGAGTAGGACGCCGAGCATACAGGATCACATTGCCAGCAAACCTTAGGGTTCATGATGTGTTCCATGTCTCCATGCTCGAGCCAGCAAGGACTAGCTCACTTCCGCACAGGAGAGACCAGCCAATCATACCAGCACTTCCTGATGAAGACCTCGACTTCGAAGTAGAAGCACTCATTGACAAGCGTTCGTTCAATGGGACTACGGAGTACAAAGTGCTTTGGAGGGGGTTGTCATGGGCCGGAATGCTCAGGAAGCAGGAGGGCACCAGTAGAGAGCATGGCCGTAGTGCAGTCTCCATGGAGACCATGGACTCCTACGGATTCACATGCAAAGGAGGAGCGGGCCCATATGCGAGGAGGGGCCGCCAAGAAGAGGACCAAGCTCAAGGAGCATGCAGATGGGTACCACTTAGGGGCTCGAGAGATAAGAGCCAAAGGAACCATCACCGGTCGAAGGAGGAGGAGCAGTGCACAGGAGACCGGCAAGTAGGTCCTGAGGAGGAGGAGCAGTGTCGAAGAAGTCGACACCGCTCAGGAGGCACAGGGGTGCCAAGCAAGGAGGAGGAGCAGTGTCGAAGGAGTTGACACAGCTCAGGAGGACAGGAGTGGGGCTAGAGGGCCCCCCCTGTACAGTACTCGACGAAGAGGGTACTCTCTGGAGAGAGAGAGCAGGAGCAGTGTCGCTGGCGACGCTGTGAAGAGGTATATAACCATGCCTTCTCGTCATCAGAGGTCGAGTGGATCCTCATCCACTCTACTCACCATATTAACTAGTTATCACTTCAAGCATAAGTATACATTAGTTACAGTCAGCATAAGCAGCAATCTATCAAGGTTGCTCCTCATCGTAGTGTGTGTGTTGTATCACCACTACCTGACGTCCGAAGGCGCCCATAGCAGGTTAGCGGTCCGGATATAGATAGAACCGAAGGCAGTAGTCCACTGCGGTCCGGGGATCACTTCAAGCATTAGTCAGCACACTGGACACTCGTGTTGACGCCACCAACTTCATCACCAACACCATCATCCTCATCATCATCGACATTCACCAATCTCATCACCAACATCATCAACCTCATCACCGTCATCATCAACACTCACACCAGACCTTGGTGTCACCATACCCTTCATATCGATATTGATCGTGCCGAGCCACCTCTGAACGGAGTGTCCACAGAGGTCAGCCGAAACCTACAATAGCGTATACCACAACGCCACCTGCTGTCACCGCGCAACTTGATAGTTGCCGAGCAACTAGCTCTTCGAGACCGAGACCGAGACAATAGCTGTCGCACAGCTGGATAGTCACCGAGGATCTCGACAGACCGACCTGGGTTTCAGGCGCGCGACCCCTGACAGGGGTACTCAGAGGAAGCAGCCTCTTGGGAACCAATAGCGAACCTCAGCTGCCCCAACCTCATCCAGGAGTATGAGGTGTCGGAGGGGGGACGAACAAGCAGAAGAAGGAGTAGCGAGCAGGAGGAGTAGGGAGAAGGAGAACAGGAGGAGTAGAGAGGTGGTGATGTTGCCAAGAGCATTCCTCTCGTCAGGGAGGAGGTGCAACGACATCAAGAGGTTGAGGAGAAGAGGAGTTAGTATGAACCAGGCAAAGAAGCATGACTAGCCTCAACGGAGCTCGGCTCTTAAGAGGGGGGTAGTGTCATGGGCCTGAGTGCACAGGTAGCATGAAGGCTGGTGGTTCATATGGTAGGAGCACGGGTACCAAGGGACGGGTCACAGAGGAAGACGATCCTAGCAGGCCGAGGGGTGGTCAAGCAGAGGCCAGAGGCCTAGCTGGTACTGGCAGCAGGAATGGCCGGAGTGCAACCTCCATGGAGAGTGCAGTCTCCATGGAGACCATGGACACGGAGGACGAAGGCCCGCATGCAAGGAGGTCCAAGCACCGCCACAAGAAGGACCAAGCTCAAGGAGCATGCAGACGGTTACCACTCAGGGGCTCGAGAGATAAGAGTCAAAGGAACCATCACCGGTCGAAGGAGGAGCAGTGAAGAGGAGACCGGCAAGCAGGTCCTGAGGAGGAGGAGCAGTGTCGAAGGAGTCGACACAGCTCAGGAGGACAGGAGTGGTGCGAGAGGGACCCCCTGTACAGTACTCGACGAAGAGGGTACTCTCTGGAGAGAGAGCAGGAACAGTGCCGCTGGCGACGCTGTGAAGAGGTATATAACCATGCCTTCTCGTCATCAGAGGCCGAGTGGATCCTCATCCACTCTACTCACCATATTAACTAGTTATCACTTTCAGCATAAGTATACATTAGTTAAAGTCAGCATAGCAGCAATCTATCAAGGTTGCTCCTCATTGTAGTGTGTGTGTTGTATCACCACTACCTGACGTCCAAAGGCGCCCATAGCAGGTTAGCAGTCCGGATATAGATAGAACCGAAGGCAGTAGTCCACTGCAGTCCGGGGATCACTTCAAGCATTAGTCAGCACACTGGACACTCGTGTTGACGTCACCAACCTCATCACCAACACCATCATCCTCATCATCATCGACATTCACCAACATCATCAACCTCATCACCACCAGCACTCACACCAGACCTTGGTGTCATCCTAACCTTCGTATCGATACTGATCGTGCCGAGCCACCTCTGAACGGAGTGTCCACAGAGGTCAGCCGAAACCTACAATAACGTATACAACAAACGCCACCCGCTGTCACCGCGCAACTTGATAGTCACCGAGCAACTAGCTCTTAGAGACCGATACCGAGACAATAGCTGTCGCACAGTTAGATAGTCACCGAGTATCTCGACAGACCGACCTGGGTTTCAGGCGCGCGACCCCTGACACTGTGGCCCTACACCATCATGGCTGCAGGGCACACATTGAACTTGACACCCTCCACCAAAGCAAATAGGATTCCATACAAGGACTTCCACCACAAGTCTGCACATGGTTTGGCCAAGCAGCTGCGTGTCTTTGGTTGCCTCGCTTGGGTCCACCTCCCCAGGAAGGATCATGCAGGAAAGCACGGTGTAAGAGCCATCCAAGGAATCATGGTTGGCTATGATGACGAGCACAAGGGCTGGAAATTCTTCACCCCTGGCCACACCCCATCTATACGGTGGAGCAACTCAGCCACATTCCATGAAGCCAAAGGTTGGCATGATCGGCCCAACGTGCAGAGCCCACTGCAGTTCGGGTTCGAGAGCCTCGAAGCAGAAGGTACTAGGCCCGAGACAGACAGCGACGAGCCTGAATTGGAGGTGGAAGTACTCAACAAGGAGGGCCCACTTCCCAAAATACACACTGTACCGCCCGCCGACCCTACGGATGACAACAGATCGGAGCTCGATGTTGAAGAGATAATTGGAGAAGCACACACAGCCACCCTGAACCTCACGCCGACCTTAAAGGAAGCACTTGCCAGCGATGATGCACAACAATGGCAGGAAGCCATATGCAAGGAGCTGGACGGACTTGAGGCAATGGGGACATGGGAGATTGTGGACATCCCACCAAACACTAGACTTGTCGACTCCAAAATCGTCCTTTGGCTCAAATTGGATGCTGATGGTATACCTGTCTGGCACAAAGCAAGACTCGTCGCACGGGGCTTCACACAGTGGGAGGGTATCGACTTTGAAGAGACTTTTGCGCCTGTGGCACTGCTCAGCGCAATAAGAGCCCTGTTATCCTTAGCAGTGGAGCACAACTGGGAAGTCCATCAGCTCGACATCACAATGGCTTACCTCAACTCCACACTCAACCATGTGATCTACATGAAACCACCAGAAGGTGCCAAGGTGCCGAAAGGGAAAGCTTACCAAGTCATCAAGGGACTGTATGGCCTTAAACAGTCGGGATGGGAATGGAACATGGAGTTTGATAAGTTCCTGTGACGCTCAAACTTCCACAGGCTCGACTGTGCGCCATGCATCTACACCAGAGGAGAAGGGGATAACTTTGCAATAGCGGTCATCTATGTTGATGACATGTTAATTATAGCTCCAACCCTAGAAACAGTAAGGCATATCAAGGAGGAAATAGGCCAAAGATGGCGGATGGAGGATGGTGGCAATGTCTCCCACTTCCTCGGGATCAAAATCACCAGGGATCGAAAAGCGAAAACCATGGACCTCAAGCAAACCAGTTATGTTAAGCAGCTTCTGGATGAACACTTGGACAAGCGCAGACGGAAGTCTAGTGTACCACTCCAAGACATCCCAGTCCCAGAAACGGCAGCAAGCATAGCAGAGTGAAAGGAGTACCCACAGATCGTCGGCAAACTTCTGTGGCTGTCAAATGGAACACGTCCAGACATCAGCCAAGCCGTCGGCATCCTTGCACGCTACATGACACAACCGTCAAGGGAGCACTACAACGCTGCACAGAAAGTACTCCAATATTTGGACCACACACAAGATATCCACTTGCAAGATGGCAGCAACAAGCAACAAGATTTCCTGATGGCGCATAGCGATGCAAACTGGGCAAGCGATGCTACAGCACAATGCAAAAGCTCATCTGGTTCAGCGGTATTTGTGTGTGGCAACCTGGTAGCATGGAAGTCAGCACTACAGCGCTGCACCGCCTTATTGGCGGTGGAAGCAGAATTCGTAGCTGCGACAGAAGCTGCACAAGAGGTCCTGTTCTTCAAACACCTCTTCAAGGCCATCAGAATTGATGTTGGTATCCCTACAATCTTTTCAGACAACACTGGCACCATCCAGGTTAGCAAGGACCCTGTGCAACACTGGAAGTTAAAGCACATTGACACCAAATACCACTTCATCAGAGACAATGTGCAAGACGGAAAGGTCAGGATCAAGTACATTAACACTGTGGATAACTTGGCAGACCTCTTTACCAAACCGGTGGGAAATACTATACTACAGCACACGCAACAGGGACTGGGACTAAAGACCCAGCATGATGCAGTGGCTCGGCAGTCTCCTGCCTTGCCGCTGAGGGAGGCAGTTGAGGGAGATGCAACGAAGCAGGGATCCCGGCCGGGATAAAACTCCCATAGCAGTCCTGCGCGCATGCGCGAGTTACAAAGACTTTGAAACGTCCGGACTCGAGCTTGTATTTGGACTATCATAAACCACGCACCAAGAATAACAGATTCCTCAACTGTAATAAATATTCAACACAATTTAAAACTCAAAAATAACTTGAGTTTTCGAAAATAAAAAAAAAATTGAAACCCCCTAGTGTGGCAATAAGACATATGGCTATTGAGCATTGGAGTGATTTGTGGTGACATCTGAAATTGCGGGACAGTTTACGCGCGAGCTGTACCAACGACCGTCGCTGTTGTGTTGAGCATGCTCCGATCCACCGGTCACCTGACATGCTATTGCTACAACATGCACCTGGTAGCGATTATCTCGCTTCATTTGTATGGTCTGGTCAGTCATTTACTGGCCGACATGGCAATTGAGGGGATGATGCCAGGCTTCTCATTGATTTGCGCTGCAAGTTGGCTTCACATAAGCGGCTATTTTTCCTGCCACTAACAAGGTGACAACACCACCGATTGATTGATGGTACTAGGTGTTGCTGTCGAACTCAGCGTGCTTCATGTCTGTGTCCCCTAACGCCATGACCCGTTTCTGGCTTACCAATGTGTTCTCAATAGCAGCGCCCCTTCAGTTGGAGGGTTTCGTCTATTGGCCTCTTGTACACATGTAATCGCACTCATCAGCCAAGAACAATGGCAGCTGGAAAGGGGCGGGGCCCAAGCCAACACCGGCAACTCTAATCTTACATGAAGCTCAGCAAAACGAATCGGTGCGTGACCCACTGTTGGGGCTTCCCGAGCTCTTTGTTAGTGTGGGATGTGCAACACGATCGGGTCCGCGACACCGAACCCGACACTGTCTACGGCAGATAATAGTGCAGCTTGGCAAATTAGCGTATCGTCACGAGCTACCAGTACGAGAACAGACAATGCTCTATCGAAAGTGTCTGCCTTCTCAGCTCCGAGAAGGTGGGCAGCGTATTTGTCAACTCAACTCCATAGTCGCATGAAGTGACCTCTGATGCGATCGCTGGTTTGCGGACTCTGGAGAAGAGCTCGTGGCTCAACTCGCTTGGGCAGCAAACGCCGACGCTTTGCAGAAAACGAGGTTCGCTTATAGCGGCTGGCACTCAAGCGATGGAAGGCGAAGGCGAAGGCTAAATTACGTGGCGTGTGAGTGTGAGAGAAAAAGGGGAAAAAAAATAGAAATTCAAAATCGGAACGTGAAATCGAAGCGATTGACAGGGGAATTGCCGCTCAGCATAAGCCCTTCCTCCTTATGGCGTACCCGTACAAATGACCATTCATGTCGGAAGAGGCGGAACGACATCCGAAGTGTACGATGATCAAGTTTCGAGCAGGGCTGGCACGCCCACACGCGGCTCGCCTATAAGCCATCGCTTCGCTTCGCAGGATAGAACTGCGAAAAGCATGAAAAGCCAACGGAAGCGCAATCATAGCAACATCATCTCCTCTACTGGAGGCGGTGAGAATCCCTATCTCCAAAAGTAATTTCATAACAGCCCCGCTTGATCTGGCGTTACAACACAGCGCAGATGCATTGAATGCGGTGCCCCTTTCATCATCCTGGTTCCTCTCTATGCCGGTTCTTGCTTTCAACCTCGCAAGCAATACCGTCTCGTGGCGCCCCGTGTCATGCCAGATTGCCGCTCATTTGGCAAGGCGGGTCGTTGCGCCCCTCTAGTGAAGCCTCTTAGGACGCCACATCGGAAGGACAGCCTATTGTTGTTGTCCGAATGGGCCAGCGGTTCCGCTGTTGTTGCCTCAATGACACAGCACTGCGAATAAAGATGAGACAGATGACATCTGTTGATCAGGTTTTACTTCCGCCCCTTGACGGAGCAGAGAAAGAAGGCAGTCAAGAAGAGAACAAAATTAACCTTGGCTGTTATAGGCAAGTGAGCTCGCTCGGTCATTGCCGATTCCGGGTCAGGCAAGAGGTTTACCGGCTACCTGGGTGTCCCTTCACACAGGTTTGCTAGTCTCTCTCACCCACGCACCCATCTCTCCTTTCTCTTTGCATCTCGCTTGCCTCTCTCATTTTCGGTTGCATCGGCTGCTCTCGCATTCTCTCTCGCACATCATGGGTCCTGCTCTCAGCGGCTACTACTAAGTTGTTAGTTGCCTTTCCTCCAACTTTCAACGGCTTTGCAATGCACTGCTTTGTTCTGAATGTAGATGCATTGGCGTCGTCGGGCCTGGATGGGTTTGGATAGACCCACCCAGATCTCATTTCGACTTTCCACAATCTTGGTCCGGCAGCTGTACCGAGTGAACCCCAGACCTTGTCTGCGCCGAAACCAAATCCATAGCCGTACTGCATTTACACCCACTTTCATACCTTCCTACCTTCCTGCCTTCTCGCTACCGCTGCTGCTGCCCCTGCAGCCGTTGGCACATGTCGCTGGATGCTGTTGAGCCTTTCTATCACGATGAGACCCGCTTCCTGCACTTCTGACACGCCAATCATGCGAGAATGTGTAAACTTCCGTTCCCCCTTCCTCCTAGCCCATCTCCCGAGCTTTCCCCTTCCCTCGTAATTGATCCCTCGTAATTGATCCCTCCTGTTCTCGGCTGCTGGTGGATGCAATCGAACAAACACACGCACACGCACACCTACCCGCACCCACCAACTTCTTCTTGCGCCTCTTCGGGAATTCCAACCACGACCGGGGTGACCTTTAGAACATGCTTTGCTTCTGCCTGACCTACTTCGAATTGCATATTGTCCGCCTCCTCTTCTGCTTCTTCCCGCTACCTTCTTCTCCCCCATCACCCCCATCTTGCCGTCGACACCCATCTGCTCCATCGTATTCTGCTTTAATCTATCCCCAGTTATCGAGCTCGCCAGTGTACGCAAAACGATCAACGGCGACGGCATTGCCCTTCAACGTCGCTTCGGCATCAGCTCACAGCGTTCAGAGTCAGCATCTCGACACCATTGGGGAAGCTGACTAGCTCGCTCCTCACCCTCCGTCCAGCGCTTCTTCGGACTGCTTCCAATTGAAAGAAAAGTCATTCATCAGCTCGGCACAGTGTCGACATATACGCGAAGCCTAATCGACAGTGCCCGCTTCCCCTCGAGACAGATCGTCTTGTTCAAGGCTCGGCATCCTTTTCTTCTTCTTCATATCATCAACATCCCCCAACACTCCTTTCAGACTTAGTGCTGCCGGTGCTCTTACATTATCCACGCACATCCCATCTTTCTATCCGCAAGATTGTTGTTTTTTTCACTTCCTATCTTCCGCGTTCACTTCATCATCGGCTTCTTCGGCTTCTTGACAAATTTCGCCATCCGTCGGCACTTTACCGGCACTTCGGACGTAGTGATCCTCCTGATCTTGCCGCCAAATTCAACGTCTTCTTCTTCATCGCTCCTCGAGCACTTCGAACGCCAAAGCTCTACAATCAAGGCAGATCACGCCTCAAGCTAACAACCACCAAACGTTCCTAAACGTCATAAGTGCCTTGCCGGTCGTCGGTATTGCTGTGATCTCCTGGCAGTGGATGCTTACAAGTCTTGTCGGCACTTCCGACTCGTGACTTGCGGCGCTTGCACAGCCGCCTGTCAATCCTACACTTCCGGTGCTCCTCAAAGCCATTGTGTGCATCCGAGTTGGGCCAAATCTCCCACCAAGCCCCCTCGTTACTGATCACATCACATACTCTTGCTGAGTCTTGTTGCTTATCTTCCGACGTCCTTGGGACTTGTTGCCCACAATTTCGTCCGCCATCGTCGACTTTGCTCTGAGCAGCAGAAAGCTCTTCCCGCCCGTCGCTATGGACAGGCCGCCTTACTACGCCGATCTGGGCGGTTCGGCTCCTCCTCCTCGTTCCTCTGCTCTCAGAGGAGAGGAAAATCCGCGAAGAGGAATGGACCGTTTGCCTCTTGTTCTCCCTTCCAGCCACTCTTTACCAAAGCTTCCGATGGCAAGATCAAACGAGCTACCTCCTCTAGCTTATACCCGATTGCCTCCCATCAAGGATTCGAACACGTCTCCCTACGCTTCGCATCGTCCCTACCCTTCCATGTCAGATCGACCTGCCTATGATCATGTTCGTCGTCCAAGCTCGCCATCCTCAGTTCCTGTCGGTATGGTCTCTTCTGACTACATCCATACCCGTCGATCGCCCGGAGAGAGTGGGCCTCCCTCCTACTATCACTCGCATATGCGTCATCCCGACTCCTACCGTCACGAACCGATGACAGGCCACGCGTCGTCACACATGCCCCATCACCATATCCATTACGACGTGCCACCAACCCATATCCGCCATTTCTCCGAGGTGGAGCCCGTCACTACTGCAACTCCTATCAAGCGACCTCGTGTTTCGCTCGCATGTCTTGCGTGCCGTAACCGGAAATCGCGCTGCGACGGTGTCCGCCCTACTTGCAAGACCTGCGCCAACATGAGTGAGTATCACCGCACCTGTCCTTGCCGTCACTTTGAACCGCATTTCTAACAAATCCTCTACTTCTTCTCTCACTTGACCCTTCATCGATCGCAGAGATCGAATGCAAATGGCCAGAAGTCGACTTTCGTCGTGCCAAGACAGGAGATGCTGCCAAAGCACGAAAGAGAAGTCCCGCCGGTGCTTCGTCTCAACGCTCTCCCGAATCGGTCGAGCAAAAGTCTCTCGACCTGGCTGAGCATGCAGTTGCCGACGTCTATGGTCGCTCAGCTGGCGAAAGAGGCCCTGTAAGTGGGCTGCCGCCCTCTCAATCCATTCCACACGTGGCAATGAGCTCGAGCTCGCTCCCTCACAGCTCTGCTATGGCCTCGAGTCCCATTATGGGTCGTGCGAATCGCTATCGGACCAATTCTGATGGCGATCGACACGCTCGTCACGCCGAGTCAGCCATGCCAGCAAGCCGCAGCCCTTCTGAGCGTCACTTGCATCCCCACTATGCTCACGAGAGCCGCTCAGCAACGTACGGAAGGCCAGAATCTCATGGTCGTCCCTACAGCTCAGCCGGTGTTCTATCATCCCGACACGATTTGTCTCCATCTTGGATGCGCGACGACAGAGCCGAGCCTCATCCGCAAGATCGTCGTTTGGCGTGGGAAGCACAGCAAAGCCGACCCATGCGATCAATGCCAGAGCCTCGAGGCCCACGTATCAACGCAACTGCCACTCGCTGCAAGAAGAGAGCCTTGGAGATCGCCGTTCTCGGTCGCCCACCCACCGACGCCCAACGCATTGCTGTCGAGGCCTACATGAGTCAAGAGGATACTTTGGAAGATCTTGCTGAGAGAAGCACAGCCGGTGAGCGTCTCGATCGCGCCTTTGCCGCTGACTGGGATATCGTTGGTGGCCTCTCGCACGCGGCCCGACGTCCCTTTATGGATGTTGCAGCTGGCATTGTCGGCATGATCGAGCTCTTTGCTGCAGATGCTCAACACAGTCCCAATCGCTCACCTGCAGATGCCGTTGCCCAACTGCACATCTTCAGACTTCGAAACAGTCCACCTACGCAGCCGGACTTGCGCCACATGAGCATCGCCATGGATCTTGCTCCACACGAAGAGTGCGAGATGCTCGAGTTAGCCTCATCCGAATACGACTCTCTAAGTTATCCCATCCCCGTGGACCAACTGTCTTTGCCGCTGATCAACAGCATTCAGCGGCGAGCCTTGGCCAGAGAAAAGGCAAAGGCCGACAAAAACTCCAAGCCAAACCAGGCTACCCCTTCCAACCGGTCGCCTGTTCATACATCTTCACTGCCGCCAGCCGCCGTCATCCCGTTCGTGCGTCAACAAGATGTCATGCCTCCCAAGCCTCTCCTTGAGCTCTTCTTCCAAGTTTACGTCAATGCTGTGGGCGAGCAGATGCCCGGTCTCGACACCGAAGCCATCGGCAGTCGCATCCAAGACGGCTCTATCTCGGCGTTGTTGGCCAATGCTCTTTGCGCTATCGGTGCCAGCTTTTACGAACGTGATGGCCTGCGCCCTCCTAGTGCTGATGCGCTCAGCAGCAAGGTCTACAGTGAGCGAGCGCGCGCTCTGATTGGTGGCGCGCTGCAGAATCCTCACCTCGAAGCGATTTTGGCTCTTGGTGTAATGGCGATCCGAGACATTCTCATGGGTCAGATGGTTTCCGCAGCGGCTATCACATCGTCCGCAGTGCGTCTCTGCATGCAGCTGGATTTGCACCGCGCTCGACCTGCCCAACACCGACAGCCATCCTCCGCGTCTGAGGCAGCACCACGTTCCGCACCGGAGAGCGAACATGGTGGCAGGGCGCAGAAGCTGATTGCTGACGACGTCTTCTGGATGACCTACTGTCTCGATCGAATCACATCCATCGCCACCGCCCGCCCTCTCATCATTAAGGATCACGACATCGATACCGCCTTCCCGGCCACGATGCGAAAGAGAGAGCCTTGTATCTTTGCAGCCCTCGTTCGACAGCTGCATTACCTGGGCCGTCTAGCCGAGGTAGCGCTTTCGACGAACGGAGGAGCAGCTGTTGGCGGAGGCTCAGGCGCTGAACGAGAGCGAGCCCGCGAAATGGAGATCGCAGCTATTGGAGCTGATCTTGTCAGTTACTACGAGTCACTTCCCTCCGTGCTTCAGCTCGGATCAGCCAACCTCAGAAGAGCACACGAAAAGGGCGAGTCGATCTCGTTCCTCCAGCTCCATCTCACACACAACATGGCCCTTCTCCATCGCTTCTTGCTTTCAGAAGCACCCATGACTAACACAGAGTACGATGCTATGCGCTCAGCTGCTCGCGAAACAGGCGAGATCTGCATGCTCGGAGAAGCGGTCGACCCGAACATGCTCGCCGACACGCCTCTCTCTGCGGTTGCTTGCTTCCTCGCTGCTTGCACCTCTCTCGCCGAAATCGAGGTTTTACAAGAAGCCACCCCGTCAGCGTCCACAGCACAACTCGAATCGGCAAGATCTAACTTTGACAAGCTCATGGATACTCTTGTTCGACACAGCCAGTTTTGGCCTGTTGCGCGCAACTTTGTCCAGGTATTGGAGACCCAGATGGCACGTGGAGCTGCAGGGGCGACTATTTCGCCTGCAATTGTCGCTGCGGTTGTGTCGCAGGTCCAAGCAATCCACATTTTGGTGCGTCGACCTGGCAAACCAAGCGAGAGACAGAGAGAGGCGGCAAGTGAGACGCCTGTTCAGGTTCGCAAAGTGAACGACTTGGGGGCGTTGCGCGGTATTTTCCCTCACTTGTGCTGAGTCTAAGGCTCTTGTACAGTCCCTGTGTGTAAGTTTGTGGACAACCGGGTAATTTTCTAATTTAGCCGGATACTCCTCATTTGGGCCATCACCATCATTGAGCAATAGCACCACCATCATACTAAGCAAGAACACTTTAAAAGCCAACATGGTCTGTGGCAATGAGCTCTCTCCAAGCCAGCGTATTGAAAATGACGATCCAATATGATGATGTTGGTTGACGTAAGCAGACATGAAAAGGGATCGGACAGAGCCGATCTCAACAGAGATCGGGTACAACCTAGTCCCTGTCAGAGGTCGTGCGCCTGAAACCCAGGTCGGTCTGTCGAGATACTCGGTGACTATCAAACTGTGTGACAGCTATTGTCTCGGTATCGGTCTCGATGAGCTTATCGCTTGGCGACTATCAAGTTGCGTGATGGGTGGCATTCGTGTATATACTATCATAGGTTTCGGCTGACCTCTGTGGACACTCCGTTCAGGGGTAGCTCGGCACGATCAATATCAATACATAGGTTGCGATGACACCAAGGTTTGGTGTGAGTGTTGATGATGATGAGATTGATGGTGTTGGTGATGAGGTTGGTGGCATCAACACGAGTGTCCAGTGTGCTGACTAATGCTTGAAGTGATCCCCGGACCACAGTGGACTACTGCCTTCGGTTCTATCTATATCCGGACCGCTAACCTGCTATGGGTGCCTTTGGACATCAGGTAGTGGTGATACAACACACACACTACAATGAGGAGCAACCTTGATAGATTGCTGCTATGCTGACTGTAACTAATGTATACTTATGCTGAAAGTGATAACTAGTTAATATGGTGAGTAGAGTGGATGAGGATCCACTCGACCTCTGATGACAAGAGGGCATGGTTATATACCTCTTCACAGCGTCGCCAGCGACACTGCTCCTGCTCTCTCTCTCCAGAGAGTACCCTCTTCGTCGAGTACTGTACAGGGGGGCCCTCTAGCACCACTCCTGTCCTCCTGAGCTGTGTCGACTCCTTCGACACTGCTCCTCCTCCTTGCTACCCTGCTTGCTTGGCACCCCTGTCCTCCTGAGCTGTATCGACTCCTTCGACACTGCTCCTCCTCCTCAGGACCTGCTTGCCGGTCTCCCATGCACTGCTCCTTCCCTTTGACCGGTGATGGTTCCTTTGGCTCTTGTCTCTCGAGCCCCTGAGTGGTAACCATCTGCATGCTCCTTGAGCTTGGTCCTCTTCGTGGCTGTGCCTGCTCCTTGAGCTTTGTCCTCTTCGTGGCTGTGCCTGCTCCTTGAGCTTTGTCCTCTGCGTGGCTGTGCCTGCTCCTTGAGCTTGGTCCTCTTCGTGGCTGTGCCTGCTCCTTGAGCTTTGTCCTCTGCGTGGCTGTGCCTGCTCCTTGAGCTTGGTCCTCTTCGTGGCGGGCCCTCCTCGCATATGGGCCCGCTCCTCCTTTGCATGTGAATCCATAGGAGTCCATGGTCTCCATGGAGACTGCACTACGGCCATGCTCTCTACTGGTGCCCTCCTGCGTCCCGAGCATTCAGGCCCATGACAGTCTTCTTCTATGACCCGAGCCTTGGTACTTTATGCTCCCCCTCTATGAACCAGCAGTCTCCATGCTACCTGTTGTCATGGGCCTGAATGCTCGGGACGCAGGAGGGCACCAGTAGAGAGCATGGCCGTAGTGCAGTCTCCATGGAGACCATGGACTCCTATGGATTCACATGCAAAGGAGGAGCGGGCCCATATGCGAGGAGGGCCCGCCACGAAGAGGACCAAGCTCAAGGAGCAGGCACAGCCACGCAGAGGACAAAGCTCAAGGAGCAGGCACAGCCACGAAGAGGACCAAGCTCAAGGAGCATGCAGATGGTTACCACTCAGGGGCTCGAGAGACAAGAGCCAAAGGAACTATCACCGGTTGAAGGAGGAGGAGCAGTGTATAGGAGACCGGCAAGTAGGTCCTGAGGAGGAGGAGCAGTGTTGGAGGAGTCGACACAGCTCAGGAGGACAGGAGTGGTGCTAGAGGGCCCCCCTGTACAGTACTCGACGAAGAGGGTACTCTCTGAAGAGAGAGAGCAGGAGCAGTGTCGCTGGCGACGCTGTGAAGAGGTATATAACCATGCCCTCTCGTCATCAGAGGTCGAGTGGATCCTCATCCACTCTACTCACCATACAACTAGTCAATACTTTAAGCAACATAAGTACTCATTAGTTTCCAGTCAGCATAGCAGCAATCTATCAAGGTTGCTCCTCATTGTAGTGTGTGTGTTGTATCACCACTACCTGACGTCCGAAGGCGCCCATAGCAGGTTAGCGGTCCGGATATAGATAGAACCGAAGGCAGTAGTCCACTGTGGTCCGGGGATCACTTCAAGCATTAGTCAGCACACTGGACACTCGTGTTGACGCCACCAACCTCATCACCAACACCATCATCCTCATCATCATCGACATTCACCAACCTCATTGCCAACACCATCAACACTCACACCAGATCTTGGTGTCATCATAACCTTCGTATCGATACTGATCGTGCCGAGCCACCTCTGAACGGAGTGTCCACAGAGGTCAGCCGAAACCTACAATAACGTATACAACAAACGCCACCCGCTGTCACCGCACAACTTGATAGTCACCGAGCAGCTAGCTCTTAGAGACCGATACCAAGACAATAGCTGTCGCACAGTTAGATAGTCACCGAGTATCTCGACAGACCGACCTGGGTTTCAGGCGCGCGACCCCTGACAAAGACCACCATAGCAGGTCTAAGGATGGTCGAGCAAGAGGCCAGAGGCCTAGCTGGTACTGGTAGCAGGCATGGTTGGAGGGCAACCTCCATGGAGAATGCAATCTCCATGGAGACCATGGACATGGAGGACCGGCCTGTATGCAAGGAGGTCCAAGCACTGCCACAAGGAGGACCAAGCTCAAGGAGCATGCAGATGGTTACCACTCAGGGGCTCGAGAGACAAGAGCCAAAGGAACCATCACCGGTCAAAGGGAAGGAGCAGTGCATGGGAGACCGGCAAGCAGGTCCTGAGGAGGAGGAGCAGTGTCGAAGGAGTCGATACAGCTCAGGAGGACAGGGGTGCCAAGCAAGCAGGGTAGCAAGGAGGAGGAGCAGTGTCGAAGGAGTCGACACAGCTCAGGAGGACAGGAGTGGTGCTAGAGGGCCCCCCTGTACAGTACTCGACGAAGAGGGTACTCTCTGAAGAGAGAGAGCAGGAGCAGTGTCGCTGGCGACGCTGTGAAGAGGTATATAACCATGCCCTCTTGTCATCAGAGGTCGAGTGGATCCTCATCCACTCTACTCACCATATTAACTAGTTATCACTTTCAGCATAAGTATACATTAGTTACAGTCAGCATAGCAGCAATCTATCAAGGTTGCTCCTCATCGTAGTGTGTGTGTTGTATCACCACTACCTGACGTCCGAAGGCACCCCTAGCAGGTTAGCGGTCCGGATATAGATAGAACCGAAGGCAGTAGTCCACTGCGGTCCGGGGATCACCTCAAGCATCAGTCAACACACTGGACACTTGTGTTGACACCACCAACCTCATCACCAACACCATCAACCTCATCATCATCAACACTCACACCAAACCTTGGTGTCATCGCAACCTACATATTGATATTGATCGTGCCGAGCTACCCCTGAACGGAGTGTCCACAGCAGTTAGTCGAAATCTGCAATAGCATTACTACAACTACAGATTCGAGTGAGTAAAGCCATAGGGACATCACTACGGCATAACTCAGTAAGAATTGTAATACCAAACACACTACTACATATCTCAGGTTTCAGGCGCGCGACCGCTTACATCCGGCTCCGATTTCACACGAACGTCAACTTCGCTTACTCAGGTTTACACACGCCACCCGGGCCGACTGTCGGGCTTTAGAGCACCGACCAGTGGATAGCCGACACGGTATCTCTGTAATCTCCATGCTACGCTTCAACCTCATCATCCTTGTGAAACACACATATACACAGGACGCCGAGACACATATATACACTAGCAATTGTCATGTACTTAGAGATGCTTATTATCGCAATCAACACTCGTGATCATGGACTTTCGACGCACGCCCCTCAACAGATACTGAGCTGCTTTGCGCATCGAGCTGTCCCAAAGCCCTCGGCGCCATCGATACACAGCTGTGTTGAGCGAGAGGGCAATCAAAGAGATCGAAGGCAAAGATGTTGGCTGGATGTGGATCTGAACAGAGTTTTGTTGATTCCATGAGTGACATTGAAGGCTTACGCCGCCTGTCTACAACCCATCCTTCTGTTGAAGAATTCGGCTCTTTGTCGACGTTTATCGGGTGATGTCAATCTAAGCACAGTGTTCACGCTATTGAGCTAAAACACTATACTATATTGACCTAGGAGAAGAATGTGGCGAGAGCCTCGAGCTCTCCGTTTTATCTATACACAAAGTGCCGGCACATCCCATGAGTGGGAGTATCTTACTTAATGACAAGGTGTGACAACGAGTGGGACTCAGTTGTCCCCGATCCTTGTTACATCGGCTCCAGACGATCTACGATCAGATCATCTTTTCCTGATTCATCGTCAGATCTGTTCTACCCAATCTGCTCGATCCCTTGCTATGCCAACTCATGTCACCTCTCGTGCCTTGTCGGATCGTTTTCTTCAGCACCTTCTACTCTAAACAGTACGACGGTCCGACATGGCACGAACGATGCATCCTGTTCCTGCGACCTCCGTCAACTGTCCATGCCAGACCAAAGCAAACGAGATTGCGTTTGACGTCAGCTTCTTGCCTTCCGCAGTAGTGTCCACGATCCCATCGAGACTGAGATCGGGTACATGTGTTGTTGGGTACTCACGCGTTCATGCCAGCCAAGAAGAACAGCGCAGTTGATGCCTTCTCCTTCACCGCCGAGTTCGAGACCCTTGTAGAGGTACTTCATGAGTGCGTCACGCTGGTCGAGTGAGGTCGCTTTGACGGCAGCTGGGATGTCGCTAGATTTGGTGCTGTTGACGATCTCCAGTAGCGATTGCAATGTGATGGTCTGTGTTAGGGTGTTGAGCGAGAAAGAGAGGTCGAATGGGTGAGCAGGTGATACAGACTAAGGCGGTCTGACTGCTTGGTTGAACAGAGTTTCGAGGCATCTGAACTGATGGAAGTGTACTCTAAGCAGTCGATCGAGGCTGATTCGACTTACCTTTGCTTCAACAACATTGGGTCCGTAAGGGTAATCTGTGAGAATGAGTGCCAATGCTCCTGCAATATCTCCTCTGTAAAGGTGCAAAGACAAAGTATAGTATTTCATCCCGGTGCATCGGATGTCGGTTCGTGTCAGTAGATGTCGAGCAACGCTGAAGAACAGCTGGAAAGATCGCATTGCTGCCTCCGCGATCCATGCTGCCACTGCGAGATAGTGGATGCAACTCACCGTCCGATCAACGTCCTAACCTCGGTCGACTTTGCCTTGGCATCTGATAGTGCCTGTTCTGGTGACTTGGGATATGGCTCCACCAGCTCCTCGTTCGAAATCACGTCCTCATCGTACTGGTCAATGTCGATTTTGCGAAAGTTGTCCATGGCTGTGCAATGCTCCTATCGATGGAAAGGTGTTCGAAGATCAGTACTGAGTGCTGCGTGGCTGGTGGTCCTGGAGAAAGGAGCGGACTCAGGCGTCGATGATACGCTGACGAGGTTCGTCAAGTATGTGGTGTCGAGAGCGTGTGTGCAGATGGGTGGATGGAAGGAAGGTTAGGTGGAGTTAGAATCCAAAATCGCGTGCGGGCTGTGGCAGTTGAAGATAGTTGAAGTTAGATGTACCACTTGGTGAGGCCACAGTCAGGCGCTCGCACGTTCAGGTGAATCTAAGTATAAGGCTTGGTATTATTCATGAGGAAGTGACGACTGAACAGGAGTATATATACATGCCTTGGCACTTGACTATGCTTACTCCTTCAAGTCATGCCCATGTGCCATGAATCTCCCTTCATAACTGTTGTCATGTTGTCATGCCTCCTGCATACCATGGTGTCAGTCCTCTAGCGTAGGCTGCATGTGCCCCCACTAGCTTTGCACCTATCTCATCTTCTTTGTCACTTGGCGCCTTCCCGATCTCCCGATCATGTGTGTTCTGATCTAACACGTCACACCTTGACAATGCCGGTGTATCTTCAACTCCCCTCCTCAACGGCATGTCCAATCCTATCATCCTTGACGCCTTTGTTGTGCTAAGGCCTTTGAGGGGCTTCGTGAGGATGTCGGCCACGTTGTTAGCCGTTCCGACGAACTCAATCGATATATCACCATCCTGTACATGATCCCTAACGAAGTAGTATCTGGTATCTATGTGCTTGAGTTTCCAGTGTTTGGCTGGGTCCTTACTGACCTGTATGCACCCTTGACTGTCAGTGCGCAGTATCGGTTTGACTCCAGCTATTCCTAGGTCTCTGAGTAGGTATGAGAAGAAAAGTGCTTCTCTTGCTGCTTTGGATGCAGCGACCAGCTCCGCCTCTACTGCCGATAGTGCCACACATTTCTGCACGTGTGACTTCCAGCTGACTGGACATCCATATACATATGTGATTGCTCCGGACGTACTCCTGCGTCCATTTGTAGGGTCGGAGGCCCAATTTGCATCGGTATACGTAACCACTGGTTTGCCTGCGTGGCTCCTATGTAGCCCTCCTAAATTCAGGCGATAGTCGTTCGTCTGATTTAGATACTTCAATAAGTGTATCGCAGCCTTCCACGCACTGTCGATAGGTTCTGACATGTATCTTGCCAGGGTCCCAACTGCAAATGAGATATCTGGCCTTACTGTGTTAGATACCCATAAGAGTTGCCCCACTAACTCTTGGTATTGCTTGGCTCGGTCTGGTGTGCATCTGTCTCCTCCAGCGGCTCCTGCTACACTCTGCATTGGGATCCAGGTTCTTTCGTTTGGCCCTTTTAACCACTTACTCACCATGCTCTTGATGTATGCAATTAGATCGAGTGATATCTTGCCTTGCTTTCTTTCGCGGGTGATCTTGATGCCTAGAAATTCCTTCACTGGTCCATTGTCCTCCGTTCCCCATTTGTCCATGATCTCGGCCTTAGTGCGGTCGACCTCCCGACGGGAAGGCGACGCAATCAGCATGTCATCCACATATGCCGTGATGACCGTGAGTTGCTCGCCCACCCCCCTTGAATAGAGGCATGGGGCACTTGGCATGCAGTGGAAACCGATCTTTCGGAGGTGGGAGTCTAGTTCGATGTTCCATTCGCGGCCCGATTGTTTTAGGCCATAGAGCCCCTTTACCAGTTTCAACACCTTCCCTGGTGGCGTTCTGGTACCAACTGGCGGCTTTAGGTAAACATCATGATGTAGGTTCGAGTTAAGGTAGGCCTGCTTGACGTCGATTGAGTCGACCTCCCAATCACGCACCGCCGCTATGGCCAACACTCCTCTTATCGCCTGGATGGGTGCCACTGGCGCAAAGATCTCGGCGTAGTCTAGGCCCTCCCTCTGGGTGAACCCTCGCGCTACTAACCTTGCTTTGTACTTTGTAGGGATCATGTTTGCATCAGTCTTGATCTTGAGTACCCATCGTGTGTCGACTGTGTTCATGCCTCGCGGTAGGTTGGTTATTTCCCATGTCCCCATTGCCTCCAGGCCGTCCAACTCCTTGCGCATTGCTTCTTCCCAGAACCTCCTATCCTCTCCAGCTAGTGCCTCGCGGACAGTTGGGTTCAAATCCTTCTTTCTTTCCTCAGTCCTTGCTGTTGTCAGTCCGCAGTAACTCCTCTTCACCCAAGTCTCTGGGTTGCGCATGTTCCTGGCCGGTCTCCAATTTGGCCATGGGCCCCTCCTTTCGGGTGGTACTGGTGTATACTCCTCCCTTTCTTTTGGGCCTTTGTTGGGGGCTTCGTCCTCAATGCGCGACGCTTTGGGCTCCTCTTCTTCGAGGGCCGACTCCATGTCGACATACTCCTCCAGGGGCTCTTGCTCTCCCTCATCAAACAGGTTTTCCTCTGTGTATCCTAGGTCATCGAGGTCATCTTCAACGGTTGGGACTGGTGGCGGTCGGATGCTCATTGGTCGCCATTCTGATCGATCTGACCAGCACTGTGTTTCCATGAACCTTGCTGAATTGCTCCAGAAAATATTCGGAGCATAGTCGGGGCTGTAAAACAGCCATCCCTTTCTTTCTGTGCTGTACCCTAAGAATATAGCTGCAACTGCCCGCTGGTCTAACTTCTTGTTGTTTCGCTTAGCTTTCGGGACATTCACCCAAGCGAGGCATCCGAATACACGCATGAGGCAGATGAACCGTTCTGGTGATTTCCTGAACATGAGCTGATACGGGAACTCTCCGTCAACGCTGGGAGTGAGGTTGAGTTTGAACGCCGCCGCTCGTATTGCATGTGGCCAAAACCTTTTCGGTAGACTCCTTTGCATCAGTAGTGTTCGCATCTTCTCACCTAAGCTCCTGTTCATCCGTTCTACCCGTCCGTTCTGTCTGCTATTGTATCCCACAGTTGTTTGCCACTCTATGCCCTTTGACAATGACCATTCTAGTGCTTCATTGCTCTTCCATTCGGTTCCTTGATCAGATCTGATTGCCTTTAGCTTCCTATCCGTCTGTGTCTCTAGGAACGAAACAATTCTTTTGAGTTGCATAAATGCGTGGCTCTTTCGCAAGAGTGGCTGCGCGTGTACGTACTTGCTGTAGTCGTCGACCAGCACTAATGTGCATGTATACTCTGTCACATGTGATGAGTCTATGATTAAATCGATATGGATAAGGTCTAAGGGCCTCGCAGCTCTTTCGCTGTTACCTTGCCCCATCCGAGCGACCGTACTTTTGGACTGTATACACTGCTCACATGTCAGAGCCGTATCTGGGTCTAATGCTATTATGGGTTCGCCTTTCAACTTATCAACGATCGCTCTGGACTTGTCTCGACCTGGATGTCCTAGACGCTCATGCCAGAGTTGTTTTGTTGAGATCTTTGGTCTCCGGTTGGCCAGCTCGAACTCTTCATCAACCCCTTCAAACAGTGGTGTTGATATAGTCATCGCGCTTTGTCGCCACGTATCGCCTCGGAACTCTAATAGTCCGCGCTCGCGATCTTTTGCTACTTTCAGCAGCATACCATTTGCCAGGTGTATTTGCCCGCCTGTGGGGTCCAAAGTCACACGTGCTCCTTCATCCGTCAGTGAATTGGTTGACAATAGATTAACATTGAGCCTTTTGACATACAACACATTTTGGAGATAGACATCTCCACGTTCTGTTGCTATGCTGACATCTCCCACAGCAGTCGCCTCCAACACTTCGCTTCCAGCGGTGTATACGCGCTTTCTGCAGTTTCTTGGGTGTATGAGCATGCTGTGGTTATTAACCATATGATAACTCGCTCCCGAATCTAGGATCCAGCATGTTGCTTCTCCTGACTTTGGGAGCTGTTGCCAACTCGGGGTGAAAGAGCACCAGACCTCCTAGTTGGTCTTGGCAAGGGGGGAATTTTCGGGAATGGTGACAGAGGCATCACATTGCCTAGCGCTGTGCCCATGGCGTTTGCACACCCAGCAACGGATCCTCTTCGGTTTGGTTGCAGTCTTTGCACTGCCCGTGTCTGACTCAGCGTCGTAGGCCTGTTCTTCATTGGTGCCGGCAGTTCTGGCGCTTGCTTGGCGTGGGTCCACTTTCTGGCCAGGGACACTTTCCATTGCAGATTGGCGCGTAGTCAAAGCTGTTGCGAGGGCATCAAAACTAACCTGGTGAACGGTGGCAACTGTCTCCTTGTAGACGGGGTGTCGGATCGTGCACCTTTGGAGCACGGCATATAGCGCATCATCGCTGAATGGGGCGCCTAGAAGGCTAGTTTCTGTCTGCATGGCCCTGATTTCTTGGATTAGCTTATGAGCATCAGCATGGAACATCTTGACCTCGTTGAGTTGAGCAAGCAGTGCTATCCGTCGCGAGGTTCTAGCCGCTTCACTGGTCAGGCTCCTTTCAATCTTCTTCCAGGCTTGGTGGAAAGTTAGGTGATTCTTGCTGATGTCGAGCAAGAGGTGGAGGATGTTGTGCTCCCCTTCGGTATCTAGGGTACTGCGTAGGACACCCACTAGGGCATTATCAAAGGTTTTGTTCCATTTCGGGTGGCTTCTATCGTATTTGCCCTCTAGGTGCCGCGTGGCATAAGGGACTACTCGAAGGTTGGCCTTGATGAGTGTGCACCAGCTGTAGTAGTTGCGTGACGTTAGCTTGGGGACTGTCTCCAAGATTTTGGCTAGGGTGCGATAATCGTACCGATCGTCATCGTCGCCTGAGTCTGACTCTTCTTCGGCTTTGTTGTCATCGGTGACTTCCTCATCGATTTGCACTCGTTGTGTTGCTTTTCCCCTTTTTCCCCCTTTAGTCCTCCTGGCTGCTTCGCTCGTGCTGACTTGGTGATCGCTTTCTCCTGCCATATTGAATGTCGTGGGTTCGAGCCCCACGTTGGGAGCCAGTTGAAGTTAGATGTACCACTTGGTGAGGCCACAGTCAGGCGCTCGCACGTTCAGGTGAATCTAAGTATAAGGCTTGGTATTATTCATGAGGAAGTGACGACTGAACAGGAGTATATATACATGCCTTGGCACTCGACTATGCTTACTCCTTCGAGTCATGCCCATGTGCCATGAATCTCCCTTCATAACTGTTGTCATGTTGTCATGCCTCCTGCATACCATGGTGTCAGTCCTCTAGCGTAGGCTGCATGTGCCCCCACTAGCTTTGCGCCGGTGTATCTTCAACTAAGATACACCGGCATTGTCAAGGTGTGACGTGTTAGATCAGAACACACATGATCGGGAGATCGGGAAGGCGCCAAGTGACAAAGAAGATGAGATAGGTGCAAAGCTAGTGGGGGCACATGCAGCCTACGCTAGAGGACTGACACCATGGTATGCAGGAGGCATGACAACATGACAACAGTTATGAAGGGAGATTCATGGCACATGGGCATGACTTGAAGGGGTAAGCATAGTCGAGTGCCAAGGCATGTATATATACTCCCGTTTGGTCGTCACTTCCTCATGCAGAAATATAGCCTTATACTTAGATTCACCTGAACGTGCGAGCGCCTGACTGTGGCCTCACCAAGTGGTACATCTAACTTCAACTGTGGCAGATCCACATGGCCAAAGCGTACCAAATTGGCAAATGCATAAATATGTTAGACCGTCTCGATTATTTCCATTTGAAATTTTAGTTGGTTCGCTACGCCAACTGTTACATTATTACGTGCGCAAGCTGTATGCGCGGTGTAATGGTGTAACTAGATGGATTGCAGGAAGGAGATCTAGATGGAAGCCAGTTTAAGTACTAGCTTCCGTACAAGCAAGGAAGTATGAGCAAAGATTTGCAAGATAGTATCGAACTTTCCTGTGTGACGTGTATTCGCACAAGAGGATGTCGATCGAGCATTCTCGTGCGGCTAGTATTCGCACGAGAGAGTACCCAGGCGTGACACCAACTGCCCCTGTCGCATCGTTCAAAGGTGATGTCTTAGCAAGCTGGCTGATGTGCTCCACGACTCACCTCGAGTCAGCTACAATGGCTTCCATTCAAGTCACAACGATAAGGGACACAAGTCGGGGGAAGATGACCCTCGGAAAGTGAAGCACGAACTCTTGCTATGAATGTGATGAAGGCGATGTGGGGGAACAGAAAACCTCAGACAGCATCGCCTCACATCGCGGAACCCGTGCCTTGACGTCCAATCACGCGCTACAAACTTCATTCGCACCCACATAACGCCTTCCATCCACAAGACGCAGGATCTGCTCTCTCTCCGAAGCTAAGGTCCCCGCAGCTTGTGAGCGAATACAGCTCGATGGAAAGATCTCTTCGCTCACAACATACACTTGAAGCTTCCAGGACTTCATCCAATTTCCTCGCTATGAGGTTCTGACGGCGCTTTTCCCGATACAATCAGCCAGATTGGTAAACACAATACGCCGCTCGGAGTGGCTTACAGCTTTGTCTCTGACGAGCACAACAAACCGACTTCAGACCCACACTTCATTTTCCACGGACAAATGATGCTGGGTTCCACCGAGATCTGTGTCCTCTTCGTAGGGCGGTCTTCGGATGAAGTCGAAGAAGCGGCGAGATCCTCGAAGTCTGGTACACCTTCACCTTGCTTCCCTTCCCTCGCCTTGTCCTTCTCTGCCGGCACGACGGATGAGCCACCATCATGTCGCGACCAAAAACAGCACAGCTAAGACCAGCGACCTCTGCTGGCCAGCTAAATAGCTCTATCCGTCCCGCCACAACAGGTGGATTCGGTATCGAGCACGAACGAGAATCTCATGGTGAACAAGAAGATTCTTACGACTCAAAAGAGTACACCGACATGGAAGATGATGACGACAAAGTAGGCCAGCACCAAGCGGAGGATGACGACGTTTTTGCATTTGCACCTCGTGAGTACCGTCGAACAATGCAATGGCTCATGTTTCTGCCAGATAATATCACTAACGAGCTACTGCATTCTCGCCTTTGCAGCCGGCCTGGAGGTGCCAGGGGTGCAAGTTGTAGCAGCTCCTTCAAGCCTTCCTGCGCGTCCACCAACAGCTTTGACTTCAGGAGGTCCGCTTCGAAGCGGACAGAGAAGCAACATACCTCGCGAAAGTATCTATTACCTTGATCAGGAGAGCGGTGCTGTCTACGATGCACAAGGCAATCTTGTGCAAATCGAAGACCCGGTAAAGCTCGACCTGCATGCCGAGTCAAAGAGAGACGATCAGCAACACAGTGGTGATATCGCAGAGAAGGTTCCACAAGGTGTTCGACGTACTACCTCGATCAAGTGGCATCCTCCCACTAGAGACGAGAGCAGCAATTGGCAGCGACGATGCAATTCCGCAGGCCGAGAAAGCGATGGTCCGTATTCCCTCACAAGCTCTTCCCACGGAGCTGCATCTTGGGGCGGTCAGCCGGGCAACGTCGCCCCTACCTGTGACAGTGCTGATTTGTTGCGTCAGTTGCCTCGACCATCCATGTCAAGGACGGTAGAGCTCGAGCTAGAAGAGGATGACGACTCGCCATATCCGGAAGTGCGGGCTTCAGTCTCCAATCTTGACGATTCGACGATGCCTTCCATCACTTTCCGTTCAGTGTTGCTGGGTCTTGGACTGTCTGCGTTCGCATCTGCCGTCAACACTTTCCTTTCGCAACGCAATCCGCCCATCCAGATCGTCGCCATCATCATTCAGATCCTGGCTCATCCGCTAGGCATGATTTTAGCCAACATCTTACCGATTCGCTCCTTCTACTTTCGTCCACCAAGTCTTCGCAAAGTCAACAGCGCAAAGCGCGCAAGCAGGTCGCATGCTTGGTCGTTCAACCCTGGTCCGTGGAACATCAAGGAGCATACTGTGGTGCTCGTTGCCGCTACCACTGGACTCAACCCTTCGTACTCGCTTTCCATTCTCTTGGCTCAAGATCTCGCGCGGTTCTGGGACGACCGACGCTCTTTTTTATATGGCTTCTTGTCGGTTTGCGCTCCGCAGCTCATTGGACTAGCGCTAGCAGGATTTGTTAGAGCTGCACTCGTCGATCCAGCTTCAATGATCTGGCCGCAGAATCTGGCTGTATCTACCGTACTCAACACGCTTCACGCCGACGAAGATTCGCTGTCCGAAAGAAGATCAAGCCGCATGTCGAGGCTCCGCTGCTTCAACATTGCCTCAGCCGTCGCCTTTGTCGCCTACTTCCTGCCAGGCTACCTGTTCACCGCACTGTCGATTTTCAACTGGGTCTGCTGGATTTGGCCGAACAGCGTTCCCGTCAATGTCGTGTTTGGCGCTGCCAACGGGCTCGGCGCGAGCGTGCTCACATTTGACTGGACTCAGATCGTCTACCTAGGGTCGCCGCTGATCACACCTTGGTGGGCACAGACGAACCTCTTCGGTGGGTTTGTGGTTGGTATCTGGATTGCTGCGCCCATCTTGTACTTCACCAACATGCTCTATACAGCTTATCTGCCCATTCTGTCAGGCAGCAGCTTTGACCGATTCGGTCAGCGGTACAACGTCAGCATTGTCTCTCCGGACCACATCACGTTGCGCGCTGACGCATACGCAGACTATTCGCGAGTGTACATATCCGCCGGGCTCGTGGTGGCTTACTTTGGCGGTTTCGCTCTGATCACGGCTGCGGTAGTACACACGGCACTGTACCACGGCAGATTTGTCCTGGACCGGTTGCGAGCGAGGCGGACGATGCCTGACGATGTGCACGCTCGGCTGATGCGCAAGTATCCGAGCGTTCCCTCATGGTGGTACGTCGCTGTACTCATTAGCGGTCTTGGCATGTCGATGCTTCTTACAACTGCCTACGGCACCGGTCTACCGATCTGGGCGTTGTGTCTAGCAATCCTGATTCCAGTAGCATACATACTTCCCTTTGGCTTCATCTTTGCCATGAGCGGCCTTCCAGCTGGAGTGAATCTCGTCTCTGAACTCCTCGCATCTTGGCTTCTCCCCGGAAAACCCTTACCGGTAATGATGTTCAAGACGATCAGCCAGCAAACCACCACCTTTGGCCTTCTGTTCTCCCAAGACCAGAAGCTTGCACACTACATGAAGATCGCCCCTCGCAACATCTTTTTCGTCCAAATCCTTTCAATTACAGTCAACAGTATCGTGCAAATTCTGGCGAAAGACTACCTTCGAGACCATATCGAGGGACTCTGCGACCCGAACCAACCTCAGCGCTTCACCTGTCCAACAGTCAACATCTTTTACACCGCTTCGATCATCTGGGGCGCCATTGGAGTGGAGAGAAGTTTTGGTCCGGGCTCACCCTATAATTCACTCTTCTACGGCTTGATAGTAGGCGCAGTTCTGCCGTTGATCACGTGGTATACATCAAGAAAGCTCAATTGGTCGACAATGCGATACATCTCCGCACCTATCATCTTTGTAGGTATGAGTTTAGCCCCACCTGCTTCTGGGATCAACTTTACATCGGCGATTGTCGTAGGGTACTTCTTTCAGTACTGGCTCAGAAAACATAGGTTGGAGTGGTGGTCGAGGTATAATTTCGTGTTTGCTGGTGCGCTTGATTTTGGGTCGGTAATGTCGGTAAGTACGCAAACCTCCTTTCCTCCTTTCGAAGTGATGCGAAGAGAGATGGTCGGCTGATACTCAAATGAGATGCGGTGTTCTTGGACAGTCAATCGCAATCTACTTCTTGCTCCAGATGCCAAAGAATGGAGCATTGGAGCTGCAGTGGTGGGGCAACCAGGTGTATCTTGAGACGGCGGATGTTCAGGGTTCGCCGCTGTTGCAGGCGCCTGATACTGGGTTTGCACCCCCGCCTGGTATCGCCTAAGCTGCCCTCGCTCGAGCCAGACTACTATCGTCTACTTTGCCCTGTGTCACCCGGTGATATGCTTCTTCTCATACAATCGCTGTTACGTTGCTAGAATCACCCTTCCGTCCATGTCTGAAGCGCAAATCTGGCTTGATAGGCTGATGCAAAGAGGTCGAGATACAAGTACAAACGGTTGAGTGTCGAGAAGAGTCCTCCCCCTTCGCTTCTTCTGATGTTGAAAGCGTGTTTGAAGATCCGATCACTTGTTCTTCGTCAATCGGTAACGGAAGGGTTTCCTAGTAGGAGCAAACTCTCCCAACTTGTATCCAATCATCTCTTCCGTCACTGTCAAAGGGATATGATGTTTGCCGTTGTGAACTTGAAACTTCAAACCGACAAAGTTGGGCAAGATGGTGCAGCTGCGAGCGTTTGTTCGAATAGCGGTGTTGTTTTTGAGCGCTTCGGCAAGGTTTGGGAACGCAACGAAGAATGGTCCTACATCAACGAACGGATGGGGATGGGTTAGCGTATGACTTTCATCGAGGGAAAGTTAGGAATGGAGGAAGAGAGACATACCTTTCCACGCAGAGCGGGACCTGGATATCGCTGTTGGCAACATTTTGGTGTGTTTATGTTTATTAATGGTCGTGAGGGCAAGACAGGAGGTGAGTATGATGGGTGGGGAGAGCGAGAAAATTGAAGCTGCCTTAGGCTTGAGGAAGAAGTGTGTTTCCGACTTCCGACTTATCACCGATTTCCTTTTTGAGTAGAGGATATCGGCGATGAGAGTTGTCTCGGAGAAAATCATTATTTGTCTCGCCAAAGGAGGGTTCATAAAAAAGGAAAAAAGGAAAAAAGGAAAAAAGGAAAAAAGGAAAAAGAAAGAGAAAGAGAAAAAAAAGGAAAAAAAAGGCGCCGCTATCACCAAGTCGGAAGAGCGAGGTCTCATGCCACCGATTTCAGTGTATCATTGCAAGTCGACACCAAACAAGCTTTCGTTGCGCAGTGCAACTAGCTTGAGGTAGAGATTAGATTGTGGGATTTGGTGTTGCTGTGACAACGAGCGCAGTTTTGAGAAGAAATTGATGCGAAAATGCACGTTTTGCTGCAGCGCGACGTCGTGAAATTTTTCGAGTCAGACTAATTCTTCCGAGCAGGAAGAAGATCCTAATTTTGGGGGCTGTTTGCCGCCACCTGATCTTCCTCGCTTTTCGAAACAGAACGCAGCCGAACAAACACACCCATTCAGATCAAGGGCAGTTTGACATCCGGCATGTGAGAATGCAGCAGTAGCGAATCCAAGTGCATCTGTGTGATTGAAGAAGCGAGATTGGAAGATCAAAAAGAAGCGACTGTGCGCTCAAAAATCATCTGCGCACTTTTTTGTTCCCCCTGACCGTGTCGTGTTTCATCTCGCCAAGTAGCACTTTGGATACTCTCGCTTCTTCTTCACACTGCTTCCACCTCAACCACCGCCATCGTCATTTCCCCCAATACTTTCGGTCCAGCATCCATCGACTCGCACACTTGGCTTGGCTGATACAACTTCTTTTCCATCCACACGCTTTGCTCAGCAACACAACCATGTCGTCGAGCATTGCAAACAACACCGCCAACGGACGATCCGCCGAGCCTCTCTCGCAGGCTATCCTCAAGAGCGGCACTAAAGACGAATACGCCTACGTCAATGATGTTCGTGTTGCTGGCTTTGAGCCCTTGATCTCTCCCTCGCTCCTCCTTCACGAGATTCCCGTCCCTAAGGAATCACAAACCACCATCGCTCGTGCACGTGGTCAGTCCAGCGCTATCATCAACGGCCAGGACGACCGTCTTCTTGTCGTCGTCGGTCCTTGCTCCATCCACGATGTGGACCAGGCTAAAGAATACGCTAAGCTGCTCAAGGCTGGTATTGACGAGCGCTGGTCCGAAGGCCTTGTCGTCATCATGCGCGCCTACTTCGAAAAGCCACGTACTACTGTTGGCTGGAAGGGCTTGATCAACGATCCCGACATCAATGGCAGCTTCCAAATCAACCGAGGTCTCAAAATCGCACGTAACCTGCTCGTCGACTTGACCGCCCAAGGTGTCCCCGTGGCATGCGAGGTTCTTGACACCATCTCTCCCCAGTACACTTCCGACCTCTACTCTTGGGGAGCCATTGGTGCTCGTACCACTGAATCGCAATTGCACCGAGAATTAGTCTCCGGTCTCTCCATGCCCATCGGTTTCAAGAACGGCACTGACGGAGGTCTTGGTGTTGCCGTCGACGCCATCCGTGCCTCTTCCCAACCTCACGCTTTCATGGGTGTGACCGAACAAGGTCTCGCTGCCATCGTCCGTACTGTCGGTAATGCCGATCTCCACATCGTCCACCGCGGCGGCTCAAATGGAACCAACTTCGATTCCGAGTCGGTCAAATCTTCCAAAGTTCAACTTCAAAAAGCTCTCCCAGACCGTCACCCTTCCATCATGATCGATTGTTCCCACGGTAATTCGAACAAAGACTTCCGCAACCAGCCCAAGGTCGTTGATGCGATCGCAGAGCAGCTCGAGCAGGGAGAGGATGCGATTACGGGTGTAATGATCGAGAGTCACTTGAACGAGGGTAAACAGGGTGAGCCCAAGAACGGTCAGATCGATCAGTTGAAGTACGGTGTTAGCATTACAGATGGTTGCGTGGGTTGGGAGACGACGGTGGAGATGTTGGATAAGTTGAATGCTTCTGTTCTGAAGAGGAGGAGTTTGAGGGCTCAGAACAAGGCCTAAGCCAAGTCAACCTTCTTGCATACTCGGCTGATTCCGGTTAAACGACACGACGTTGCCGCTCGCTCGTAGCCGAAGACTACCTGCGAGTCAACGTTGTATCTCACTCCTACCATCTGTTGTTATTAGTCTCTCACATTTTTTGTATTGTTTCTTCGTTCCTCTATGCCGTCCTGTGTGGCTTGAATGCGATTGCCGTATGGTGATAATGAGATAGATCTTGTCGGTTCGAAGTGCAGCTCGGAACGACTACCCACGACAGCAAATCAATACAGTGTCATATGGCGTCGGATTGAGCGTCTTGGATGACTTACGAGGTGCGTAGTGGCGGCCACAGGAGCTGCTCACAATCAAAAGGATGAAGGCGAGAAGGAAACCCACACTCTCACACAAGCCATCCAACCGACCTTGCCCCTCAATCGTGCATCTCACCCTAGCTCACCCGATCAGATCGATCCCGCAGCAACCTCAAAAAACGCATCTATATCTTAACCATCATTTCCGATCCGAATAAAACAAATTTTATTTCGCTTTCTTTACGCATAGCACTCGAGCCTTTCCTCCTGTCGAATCAGACGCGAGGAGGAGGCGTAGAATCTCTCGCTCTAGCGCCCTCAGCCCATACAGGTGCTGTATCATCTTGCTCCTTTGCGCGCTACAAGGCCCCAAACTCAATCGGATTGTCCCACTGTCAGAGTCCGTTTCTGAAACAAAGGGGAATTGCACTCGTGGGGCTAGAACTTACCTTGAGTTGTTCAGCATAAGCTGCTTTGCGCTGAGCTGCAAGACGCTGTGCGTCGACTTGGCGCTTGAGGTCTGGCGAAAGGGCCTATCGACAGCCAACCACAACCGAGGTGGAGATAGGGAAAAGTGCAATCGAGATCGGATTGACAGGTTTGCAATGCACGTATGCGGTTGAGAGGGGGCAGTTTGAGATGAAAGTGAAAAGCAACAATGGGTATGTGGTCGGAGAAATGACCGAAAGCGGCGAGTCCAGCACATGAAAGGAATGTTGCGACCACGCGGTTGAGTGGCAACGATGAATGGGGACCCCATAGAACAATCGCAATGCAAAGTATAAGACCCGAACGTTGATGTGCGACAACATGACAATAGCAGCCGAGGTCGGAATGTAACAGTCAAAGGGAACGATAACGATGCGAGCCGGAACGCATCGAGGATGTTGACGTGGCGCAAGCAGCGTTGGCGTTGGTGTGAAACAGAGTCACAATGCAAAGATGCAATGATGTGAATCGGATGCAACCGATGAAAGGGCCGAAAGAGCCATTGTGGTGACATTTTGAAAGTCGAAGGAAGGTTGAGTAAGACACCGTCACAATAGATCGGTTGTCAATGCGGTCGAATCAGGGATCGACAGGGTTGACAACGCCAAAAAGAGAAAGAGAACATATGGGGATATGCAAAGAAACAACAAAACGATTGTAAGCATGAGAATCAAAAGAATGGAACAAAAGAACGCCCTATTCTCAGCACGATGCATGAAGACAATGCGGCGCCGAGAAAGGGAAGAAAGCGTGAGGAAGGATGGCTGAGCATGAACTTACGTCGTAAAATTGCTGATCCGTCGGAGTGGTAGCTGCAGCCACAAATAGAATCAAAGGAAATGCGGAGTATCAAGGTCAGCGAAACATGCGCACATGCGATTGTCAACAAAGGAGGGGGAGTGAAGCAAACGAGATCTGCAATGCAATACAAGACGGGGAAAGAAACTGGAATGAAAGGGGACTAGGGCGTACCTTTCATGATGGCGTAGCCGATAACGATAGTCACAAGGCCACCGACGATAGCTCTTGGCCACGGAGATGCGGACATGATTGTGTATGTGCGTTGTGCGGATTAGGGTTGAGGGGAACAAGGGTTGGGGAGGTGGTGGAAGAAAGGAAAGGAGCCGCGGACCCTTTGTTGAGAGTGGTAGCAAGGGCTGTGAGAACCGAGTTAAATCTTGTTTAGGCACGAAGTGGGATCCGACAGCCACAAGGTGCGCCAAGTCTTGATGCAAGCGATCCAAGACAATGCGTCGGCGCTAGATCGATTGGGTTTGCGCCTAGGACACAAAGGGGACAGAAGATTGTGCAAAGGTTTGCTGTCGAGTTGCGATCCTCCGTCTAATGTGGTTTCCGGTATGCAAGGTTCCGAGACAAGGTTGTGGAGCAAGTCCTGAAGGAACAATGCCAGTTCGAGCTGTGGATAGGACGAATGAGAAACAAAGAAGGAAATCCCCTATGTTCGACGTTGTCTGAGAAGTGTGGGAGATAGGACAAAGGGAAGTTGCAGAATGCAATGCACAACTCAGAACGTCATAGTCCCTTTGTGTTCCTAAAACGCCGTGGGAAACCCGGTCTTTTTGTCAGCGAAGGACAGACTTGGAGAAAAGTGGAGGCAAATTTGCAAGAATGTTAGAGCTGCGAAAGACATCGAAATCGGATGAGATCTTTCGAAAACCCCCGATTTTCCGCGCAGGGACCTCTCGAGACCAACACTTTTTTCTCGCGTGTTGCGCTTTATTTCTTTCTTCGCCTTTCACCCTCCAGTTTCTTGTCCTCCCCCATCTCTACTCACCGTCAAGCCTCACCTTCCTCGGTATGCAGCGATCAGGTGTGGCCAGAGCCACTCGTTCGCTGCTTGATCAGGCGTCCAGCTCGTCAAGCGCTGGTGAACGTTGCGCTCGTCGTGCCTTAATTTCAACTGCCAACACATCTGTGCGACCCTCCACTCGAAGCAACATTTTCGGTCCCCAATCTCGTACTACAACGCAGAACCGATCCATCTTGATGTCACAGCGACGCAATCTGCCGCCCTCCTCTAATGTCGCATCCTCATCCAAGACCACTGTCGCCTCCTCTGCCGACTCACCCGTGCCTGATTCCCCCATCCCAGTCTTCACCACCGTCCAAGACTACCGAGCATGGCGACACCAGGCTACCAAACATGGCAAGTCGGTTGGCTTCGTCGCTACCATGGGCGCACTTCACCAAGGCCATCTCAAACTTGTCGAAGCCAGCTTGGAGGAGAATGACTACACCGTCATCTCAATCTTTGTTAACCCTGCCCAGTTCGCTCCCACTGAAGACCTCGCATCCTACCCAAGAACCCTAGATTCAGACATTCAGAAGCTGGCAACCGTCACTAACACCATCTCGTTAGGGACACAGCGCAAAGTAGACATCGTATTCGCACCGAGTGTACGCGAGATGTACCCAAACGGGCTCACACAAGTTGTCTCAGATCAGATTGGCGCATTTGTCGAGGTCAAAGGACTCAGTCATCAGATGGAAGGAGGTAGTCGACCCACTTTCTTTCGCGGCGTCGCAACCGTCGTCACCAAGCTTTTCCACATCATCCAGCCCGATCGCACTTACTTTGGCCAGAAGGACATTCAGCAGACCGTTGTCTTGCGCCGGCTCGTTTCCGATCTCGTCTTTTCCCATCCTCCCTCTGCTGAACATCTTCGCGTCATCGCCACTGGCCGCGATCCCAACGACAACCTTGCGCTCAGTAGTCGCAACGCTTATCTTACTCCAGACTCGCGCCAAGTTGCACCCGCGCTGTACCGCGCACTCAAGACAGGTCAGGATGTGTGGGGGCAGCCGCAATGGACGGATTCGAATAAGGAGGAACGTATCAGGAAGACGTTGGAAAGCGCCAAAGCAGTGGTTTGGGAGCAAGCAGAGAAGTGCAAACATGATGGGAAAGACGTAAACCTCAAGCTGGACTACATATCTCTCAACCATCCCAAGACGCTAGAGAACCTGGAACAGACCTTGAAAGAGAAAGGAGCCGAAGCGGTAGATGTGGGAGAAGGAGCTGTCTTGAGCGGTGCAGCCCTGATCAGCCAGGGTAAGGATGGTAAGCTAACTCGGTTGATTGATAACTTGCTTCTTGGTTTGAAGTTATAATGCACACCATTTTGTCGAATCCTCTTCCTGATCAAGACAAGCTAGTAATGTAAACTGTATCACCATTTGTCAACTGCTGAACGTCTCTCGTCTGAGATGCGGAATGGCTCAACCATGTTAAAGCTGTCAAAATTAGTCTCCCACGTGGCTCAGTTGGCGCTACTTGACCCCGAATTCCGAATCCAGAATTCTAGATGCGGCCAATTTCGGCATCTTCAATCGCGCACAAGCTTCCTTTTTCATCTCCTCACCTTCCATCTTCCCCACCCTCCCTTACCGATATCGCACCACTGCCACCACCAGCACCTCACACACACGCACAAAGGCGAGATGTCATATCGCAAAATTGACTCATCCGATCCACGTCGACCCGAGCTTGTCCGACCTCTCGTTTTGCCCAAAACATGGTCGAACGATGATTTAGACATCTACTCTTCCTTCTTGGGGAGTGTATCGATGATGTCGGGAGCAGCAATGTTGACCCGTGCGCCATACATTGCTTATGGAGGCCTTGTGTTTGCTTGTGCCCACATTGCACATGATAAACCATTCAAGTCGAGTAAGACGAAAGATGCGTCCACGGGCGGTCCTTGGATGTCGCTTGCGTAAGTCCTCCCCCCGACACTCACTTTTCACCCTATCCAGTGTGAGAGGAAATGCTGACGATGCTAATGGTTGATCCTTTGACGTGGTATAGATTCTCGCTGTTGGTACTAATTGCTTTGGTTTTTCCAAAGGTAAGTTGATGGAAGGAAGGGAAGAGATAGGAATGTGGGGAAATGGAAGGGAGTTTATTGACTGACCCTTATTTTTGGTTTTTCAAATTCGTCTTTTTTTTTTCTCTTCAAATTCGTCTTTTTTTTTTCTCTTCAAATTCGTCTTTTTTTCCAATATCGCCCCAAACTCCGCCATTCGACCGCCCCATGACTGACCTCTACCTGCCGCTGATTCGGCGCCATCGCTCATGCGTGTTTCTTGGCGATGGTGTACATGATCGCAGCTTTCGATGGACGATCCTCTTGGTCTCACTCGACAGAAGCCCTCCGCCTAAGTGTTCGCCCTCGCACCAATGACAAATTCACGAAAGGCAATTAAAGCTCGATTTTCGCGAAAATGCCAGAGATTAAGAAGATGCGTTCAAAAGGAATAACTGGGAAAGTGCAACGAAACTGATCCGTGTGGCAAAGGAGACTTGATCTCATATCAAACGATCACACAGGACTCAACACAGCGATAGAGATAAGGGGGGAATGTGCATGAAATTCCGTCGGCCGACGTTGGAGAGTAAAGGAAGTAACAAAGAAGTACAAAAGAGGTAGGACGTGACTACCGATAACCGAGAAGTAGGAAGTGACATGGGCTGAAAGCGGGAGCTATTCGAACTCGACCTACTCGAAACTTCCATTCTTCACCTCATCCCCGGCACTGGTGTATCCCGGCACTGAGACGCATCTGCCCATCTATATCCACGTCACAATAAGAAGCGAATCTATTGTCAGCACCGCCCCCTATTTGACTGCAGAAGCGAGAAGAGAAAGTACTCACGGTAGAGGTCTGTGCACAATGGCGGTAGGGACCATTTAGGCGATGATGCAGTAAGGAGCGGGCTCGCCCTTGCCTTCGTTGGTAGGGGCGTGCTCGGGCTCGGCAGCAGAGACAACCTTGACGGCGGCAGCAACAGTTTCGAAAAGAGAGAACATTGTGAAGGGTGTTTGAAAGTCTGAAAGACGAAGAGTGAGAAAGAAGAGAGAGTGTAGTGGAGAGTGTAGAAGAGATGTGGACTGATGGGAAAATGTCGGTGATGAGGAGTTTGACACGTCCGTTATATACCTTTAGATGAGTCCTTGAGCGCTGTGATGATTGCTTTTTTCGACGCTGATGAGAAGCAAGTAGAGTGCAGAGGAAGATCTGTGATTATCGAAAGGGATCCTTGATTACTCTGACGTTCCCTCAATCGACTCCTCCATACAAGGCAACCTCAAGCTTGTTCAGTCAGATCCACTTAAGCGAGAAGAGGGCCATTGTCCAATTCTGCACAAAGGGCAGACCCAACAATGACACAAGCACTTCCCTTTGATGCTCATGCGTGAGAACGAGGCGGTTCAATTTATGCATGCGAGGCCGCGAGATTCGTCGCTCCTCTTCCCACTTCGAGTCCCTTTGTTCAAATACGCACGGCTCGAAAAGGAGTGGTATACAGTTGTACTGGGTACTGTCTGCTTTCAATATTCAATTGTGCACTTTTCCCTTTCTTTCTTTTTGCCCTATATTCCTCCTGCTACAGGAATGGCTCTCAACTCATCCGCACCTTCACATTCCGTTGTGAGACACGATACGACGAGACAAAAACGGAGCGAAGGCACAGTGAGAGACTCTGATTGAAGTCGAATGAACATAGTGAAGTGAAATAAGAACACTCTGTTGGTGGTTAACATAGAGTCGGATCAAAATCGCTTGCGTCTCAGCCTTCTAGGACATTGGTCCATATTAATCACCGAAGTGAAAGCGTTGACGCAATCAATTGCGTCAGTGTAGAGCAAGCCTTGCGTTGGCAGTTTAAGCGTCGAAAGAAATGTCCAGATCTTTTGCAGTCCAGGATGAGGGACCTTCCATGCAAGGCTGAGGTGCGAATTGCTTCAGTCAGTACTCCGTTCAAGTCGTTGCACCCCGCTGTTAACGTGTTGACCCGATCGTTACACTCACTCCTTGAATCGACCAAAACGGTTCTCGAAAATATGGTACGCCAGCGGAGACATACGGTTTTGGTTGCTCTGGTGGTTGCGAATCGTCCTTGGATAGCTTCTGTCTACCCATCGTCGACTTATCCTAGGGGTGTCAGCTGGACATCGAAAGAAGTGCTCTTCTAGGAAGCTCTTCCCTCCTTTGAGTCATGTACTGAGCAGCCGTGGGCTTGATTGGGTCGACAAGATCTATCCACTTTGGCCTCGGGCCGGTCATACGTCTCCGTAACTGCTCTTTCGTGATGGTGGATGCCCTGATGCCGGCTCTGAAGCGCTCCATGATTCAATAGATGACGGAAAGCTGGCCTGATTGGGAAGTATGTGACAGCTGTCGAACATTTCTTGCAACACAATGACAGGGCTTCTAAACAGTCGAAGTAGTAGTCAGTCGAGACAAGACAGATTGTTGAGGTCCTTGCTGTCCTCCGAGGTTAAGGTCGAATTTACTAATGATAAAGATAACAGGTTTGGCGATGGCGATGAAGTTGATGGTGGCGATGAAGTTGATAGTGGCGATGAGAGTCGTGAGATTGATGAGGCTGGTGACAGCTCGAGTCAGGATGAGACTTGTGATCTGATTTTTTTGATTTTTTTTAGCCCTAGAGTTTCATAACCGCTTCCTCCTCATTGCCTGCACAGAGGGCCGACCATCTTCTTACAGGCCAAAGGGCCTAAGCGCCTCGGTGTGATGCAGCTGGAAGGTCTGAGCGGTCCTTCGACGCTCGAGCCCTGAATCTACTCGCTGCGTCTGTATTTAGCTAAACCGATCCTAGTTAGCCTCAGAGCGACGATCTCTATGGAAGCTACTTGTGGATTAGGGCATGACAGGTCCTTGGTCTACGTGTGTCCCGTCTCAGGACGAGATATAAGTCTGTCTCTCCATACTTCAAGAAGCTTGCCCCCACCACCTTCTTCCAACCCAGCGCCATGTCTCTACTCCTCAATAGCTTTCGATCTCTGGCAGTGCGTTCGGGCACTCAGGCAAAGCTTTTCGCTTGAAAGACTCCCTGCTTAGTGAACGAGTACAGAAAAGCTGGTAAATGTAGTGTCAGTTCGACCACAGAAAAATCTAGCAACTAACGGCGAATTGTCACCGTTCTCAGCTTGGAATCTTCGTCCTGCTGCTCTTCAGAGAATCTCCAAGCCTGACCTTTCCTTGCGATGCTTCAAGGTCTCCGTCAATGACCGAACGGTCGTAACGTCAAAAATCGCAGACATCCACGACACGCCCAAGTATCCTTCCGACATCCAACGCAAATTTCGTGAGTGTGTTGTTGTTCTCTCTCCAACCTTTCGGTGATCAAACTCATCATGCTAACTTCGATAGCGAACCCTCATTCACCTCACCTCAAACAAACGAACCTCTGTTGACACCAGTCACTGGCGCGGCTCTAATTGGCGGCCAAAAGATGGTCTATCTCTCTACAGACGCCCATCAATTCCCAGTATGTATCAGGTGTGCATTTCTCCATAACAGTACTTTGTCTAACTCCAAACTCGTTTTCTGTTTATATGTTCGAAGAACTTGGAAGCTAGGAACAAGTTGAACATTGGCGGCATGAACGACATTCGCTTCTTTGAGAACGTGAAGAACATAGTCGCTATCCCATACGATGCCGTATCCTTGCGCAGGATCTCGCTGTACCTGCAGAAATACCACAAGATCAGGGTTCTTCACGGTCAGAGCATTCAGGTCTATTCCGTGAAGACAGGCAACGACCATTATCTAGAGATCAAGGCTTTGGGCCGTCGCCAGCTTTTCCACAGCAAGCGTGAGTGATGTGGTGACCGTCTACCGATCATATTGACGATTTACTAATCTCGCTGTATCTTTTCATTACATTAGTCCTGCCTCGCCAGGTAGCCCATTTCTTCATCAAACTTGCGAAAAGGACTGAAGGACTGGTGCTGTGAATGCCCTTAAGCTACAAGCAATGCAGACAGCTTCTTGTCTCTAACATTAATCTCTGTCCTGGAATTTCGCCCCACTTCAACGAGCAAAGACCCAACCTCGTCAAGCTTAAACAATAAAACCCATAAAACCTATAAAAAATAAAAAATAAAATCGACAAAAGCTTTGGTCGGGTTAGCTCCCTGCCAAACACCAAATTTTGCGGCGTGTTCCCAGGCTGGTTGACAAAGGGAAGAGTCGATCGATACCCTGAAAACCGCAGTCATACATATATATAGTGCCTCCTTCGTCCGCCCCAGCTTCGGTTAGTCATGTTCTCACCAAGATGTTCTCTACAGCCGAAAACGCCATCTATGGCGTTCTCTGCCTAATCACGGCATGTCTTTCCATCTCTTCTCTACCAGTTCACGTCCGGGCGGGCAACACAGGGGTCATTCTCATGATGTCGTGGTGCTTCGTAGGACTCTTCAACAAGGGTGTCAACGCTCTCGCGTTCAATCACCGTCTTAACATCTCCTGGAACTTCGGATGCGATGTAAGTGCTGTTGTCGAGCGTATCTGGCAGCTCGGCTTGTGCTGTAGCTCCCTTTGCGTTCTACAACGCCTCGAAAGCATCGCTTCCCTCCGACAGGCACACTCCACGTACACGGATCGCCGGCGCCGAGTATGCTTTGATATCGCAGTCGGTCTGGGTATACCATTTCTGCAGATCCCTCTCTTCTTCGTGGTTCAGCCATATCGACTCGACGTGGTTGAAGATCTCGGTTGCAGTGCGCCAATCTACAATTCCGTACCTGCCTTGTTCGTCTACTACTTCTGGAGACTTTTCGTCAGCGTTTTGTGCTCTATCTACGCCGGTAAGTAGTCGTGTGAGGGGCTGCAACTGTATAATATAAGCTGCGTACTCACCAACAGACCCATCGCAATACAGCTCTTATTCTGAGGTGGTTCATTCTCAGGCGCCTTCAGTTCTCTGCCGCACTCTCGTCGCAACACTCCGGTCTATCGCAGAAAAAATACTTTCGCTTGTTCGCTCTGGCCCTTTGCGAGGCGACCTTAATCGCCGTTGCTCAGCTGTATCTTCTCTTTGCGGCACTTCGGATTACAGGACTTCTGCCTTACCCCAGCTGGGAATACGTGCACTCAGGATTCGCAACGATCAACTTGGTGCCGATGGACAGATCAGGTGCCAGCTCATCAACACTGACTTCTTTGGAGGTCTTCAGATGGTTTACTTTGTCTCCTGGCATTGTGCTTTTTGTCTTTTTCGGTCTCACAGAAGATGCAAAATCTGCCTATATAGGGTTGTGGCAAGCTATCAAGAGACTCCGTTTCAAAGTACGGTGAGTAATACCGAGAGCGCACACTTCTTAGCTCAGTACGCCTGTTGACAAATTTTCTCTCGCTTTTCACAGGCCTAGAAAAGAATGCGGATTGACCGAAGGACCTACTGGCTTCCAGGATACTTCGCTTGATCTTGACGATCTCCGCGAGCAGTCCTGTAAAGTTTCGGTCGTAGTTCACAAAGATGTAACGGTTCTCTGAAAGCTAGTAGTAATCGCGTTGCTGTCTATCTGAGCTCTTCGAGATGAGAACTGAGCTCAAAGCAATGCTATTGCCTCCGAGCCTCAAGATTGTGCGAGCGAAATATTCTGTAATAAGGCTGCGCACTACTAGATCGATGGCGACTCTGTAACGGGCCTACTTCGGATTCGGAGCATAACAGGGTAAGGGAAGGACAAAATTGGTCACATTCATTCTGTAAAAGCAGTAAAACAAAGTTGAAGTAGATAAAGCCGCACAAAGCGTAGAGACCGCGGAGGTAGTGTTTACGGCCGAGTAAAAGGCTTGCGCAAAAGGGGCTCAGCAGTGCACGCGTGCGTGCGTTGCGAGCGTGCGCGAGTGGCGAAGACTTGAAAATCCTTGACTCGCGTTTGTATTTAGAACCATCATCATCATCAACAAAACGCTTCAACTAACAACACCCCAGAAAGGGGAAGAAAATAAATAAATAAATAAATAAAACCAGAGTTGATTTGAGGAAGCAACACCTAAAAGGGGGTATCAAAGTTTTTGCGTTTTTAAAAACCCGGGTTTTTTGTAGAGTGCGTTTTTAAAAAAAAACGCAAAAGCTTACATAAGCTGAGCCAAGTGAAAAACAAAACCGCGTTTTTAAAAACGCAGGTCAGGAGACGGTATTGTGAAAACGCAGAAGGGAATTCACTCCACATCTTCTCTCCTCTCCTCACTCTCGTTGCTCTTTTGCTCACTCCCTCCTTCCTTGCACTCTTTCAACATGACCACCTCCACTGATGATTCTCTTGACATCTCTGCACAGTTGTTCCAGCAGTCCACTACACCTACAAGCTCTGCAACTCAGACCAAAAGTGTGCCTGCACTGTCTCAATCTGGTTCTACAAGCGCTCCTGACATCCACACTTCCTGTCCAACTCGAGCCTCTAGATCTGCCACAGGCGAGAAGAACTTCACATGGTCAGATGCCGATGTTCTTCACCTTGTTACAATCCTCTACAACAGCGAGTCCTACCAGCGTGCTCTGCTGCCATCTCAAGAATCAGCTGAGAGCGATCCAGCCCTCAAACTTCGCAAACATCCCATTTTTCAGGAGATCTCCAAGTTGATTTTCCCAGGTGCATCTGTCGAGCCCAATCGCATCAAGGCCAAGCTGAGGTGGCTGCAAGAGACATACTACAGGGAGAAGAAGAAGCTTTCACTCACTGGAGCTGGTACGCTGCTGGAGGACATGGATGCATCCAACCTAGTAAGTCTTTGCAATCTTACTTGCAACAACATGCTTGAATGCTAATTCTATTCAGTATCCCATTGTACATTCAAACAGTCCTACATATCTCGCCTTGCCCTGTCAACAAAGTATGCTTGGTTTGAAAAGATGCACAAGATGATGAATGGCCGATTCTATGCTGATCCTGCAGCACTTATCACAACTCCCAGTCTCAACTTCACCAGTGATGACGAGGCTGACATGCCCTCCTACGGCTCAGCTGACATACCCATGGATCTTTCTGGCAGCGAGCCATATGATCATGGTGCTCACGGCCATGGTTTGCCTCCTATTCTCGACTTGATGGACTCCACCAACCCCCCAGTAGCCGTTGCATCCACTTCTGGTGCATCCATTGCTGGTGCTGGTGATGATGACTTCTTTACCATGCCTTCACCTTTGCAGGCTCAACCATCATTCTCCACGGCTGGTGGCTTGGATGTCTTTGATTCCACCTCTTCTCACTCTTCAGCCCAGCGCTCTCCTGGCACCAAGCGCAAGCGAGGTGCACTTGATCACAAGCGCGACACACTTGCTGAAGCTTTCTATTGTTCTTCCATCGATACCCTTCAGATCCGCCTGCAGCTTGAACAGGAACGCACCAGACGCGAGAGAATGCTGGAGGCTGAGCGTACCAAGGGTGAGGAGATGCACATACAGCATGAGAGGGAGGAGAAAGAGTGTGATGAACGCGTTTGTGCACGTGATTGTGACATGGTGATGGAGATGGTGCGTGTCATGGGCCGGAATGCTCGGGAAGCAGGAGGGCACCAGTAGAGAGCATGGCCGTAGTGCAGTCTCCATGGAGACCATGGACTCCTACGGATTCACATGCAAAGGAGGAGCGGGCCCATATGCGAGGAGGGGCCGCCAAGAAGAGGACCAAGCTCAAGGAGCATGCAGATGGTTACCATTCAGGGGCTCGAGAGATAAGAGCCAAAGGAACCATCACCGGTCGAAGGAGGAGGAGCAGTGCACAGGAGACCGGCAAGTAGGTCCTGAGGAGGAGGAGCAGTGTCGAAGAAGTCGACACTGCTCAGGAGGCACAGGGGTGCCAAGCAAGGAGGAGGAGCAGTGTCGAAGGAGTCGACACAGCTCAGGAGGACAGGAGTGGTGCTAGAGGGCCCCCCTGTACAGTACTCGACGAAGAGGGTACTCTCTGGAGAGAGAGAGCAGGAGCAGTGTCGCTGGCGACACTGTGAAGAGGTATATAACCATGCCCTCTCGTCATCAGAGGTCGAGTGGATCCTCATCCACTCTACTCACCATATAACTAGTTATCACTTCAGCATAAGTATACATTAGTTACAGTCAGCATAGCAGCAATCTATCAAGGTTGCTCCTCATCGTAGTGTGTGTGTTGTATCACCACTACCTGACATCCGAAGGTGCCCATAGCAGGTTAGCGGTCCGGATATAGATAGAACCGAAGGCAGTAGTCCACTGCGGTCCGGGGATCACCTCAAGCATTAGTCAGCACACTGGACACTCGTGTTGACGCCACCAACCTCATCACCAACACCATCATCTTCATCATCATCGACATTCACCAACCTCATCACCAACATCATCAACCTCATTACCATCAGCACTCACACCAGACCTTGGTGTCATCTTAACCTTCGTATCGATACTGATCGTGCCGAGCCACCTCTGAACGGAGTGTCCACAGAGGTCAGCCGAAACCTGGGGTTGAACTGTTCAGCTAGTCGTTTAGTGAAGAACTGCCAGTCATTGAATAGCTTCCCTTCTCTAGCTCTATCAAAGTGTAGCTTTGAGGTCCACCACTCTCGAGCAGTACCTTCCAATTGAGAACCCAGGTGGTTGATCATCCGGGTGTGCTCGTACACTTGATTGAACCTAAACCAAGCTTCGGCTTCTAGAATGTAGATCTCTATGTCTCGGGGATTGAACTTTGGGAACGGGGTTGCAACGGGCTTTGAACGTTCTGCCATGATGCTTGCCTCCTCCTCCTGGTCCTGAACATAAGAGTCCATTTGGCTCCTGCTGTAGGGGTCCACCCTGGTCTTGAGATACTTCGGCCCGGTGGGTGAAGCATACTTTTCATAGTTGGTCTCGGCATGCTCACTCAAGTTGAATGAGACTGAGCGCCGTGGTCGAGGTGCTGGAGTAGGAGTATTAGGGTCTCCTATCATGGATTCATCTTCTCCTCCTGCTTGGTCTTCTGAGTGAGAGAGGTCCGTTGCCTCCTCAGTCAGGTGAGCTCGTCGTAGTCGTTCCTCCCGATGGCTTTGTCTGGACAGCTCTAGCTGGGCTTCCATTAGTGCTAGTAGCCGGTCTAGCTTGCTGTTAAGGTCCTGGTCCGTCATGGTGATTGTGAGGAGCTGCTTGAACGATCCACTCTAATGTCAGAGTTCGCGCGCCTGAAACCCAGGTCGGTCTGTCGAGGTACTCGGTGACTATCTAACTGTGCGACAGCTATTGTCTCGGTATCGGTCTCTAAGAGCTAGTTGCTCGGCGACTATCAAGTTGCGCGGTGACAGCGGGTGGCGTTTGTTGTATACGTTATTGTAGGTTTCGGCTGACCTCTGTGGACACTCCGTTCAGAGGTGGCTCGGCACGATCAGTATCGATACGAAGGTTAGGATGACACCAAGGTCTGGTGTGAGTGCTGGTGGTGATGAGGTTGATGATGTTGGTGAATGTCGATGATGATGAGGATGATGGTGTTGGTGATGAGGTTGGTGACGTCAACACGAGTGTCCAGTGTGCTGACTAATGCTTGAAGTGATCCCCGGACCGCAGTGGACTACTGCCTTCGGTTCTATCTATATCCGGACCGCTAACCTGCTATGGGCACCTTCGGATGTCAGGTAGTGGTGATACAACACACACACTACGATGAGGAGCAACCTTGATAGATTGCTGCTATGCTGACTGTAACTAATGTATACTTATGCTGAAAGTGATAACTAGTTAATATGGTGAGTAGAGTGGATAAGGATCCACTCGGCCTCTGATGACGAGAGGGCATGGTTATATACCTCTTCACAGTGTCGCCAGCGACACTGCTCCTGCTCTCTCTCTCCAGAGAGTACCCTCTTCGTCGAGTACTGTACAGGGGGGCCCTCTAGCACCACTCCTGTCCTCCTGAGCTGTGTCGACTCCTTCGACACTGCTCCTCCTCCTTGCTTGGCACCCCTGTGCCTCCTGAGCGGTGTCGACTTCTTCGACACTGCTCCTCCTCCTCAGGACCTACTTGCCGGTCTCCTATACACTGCTCCTCCTCCTTCGACCGGTGATGGTTCCTTTGGCTCTTATCTCTCGAGCCCCTGAGTGGTAACCATCTGCATGCTCCTTGAGCTTGGTCCTCTGCGTGGCTGCGCCTGCTCCTTGAGCTTGGTCCTCTGTGTGGCTGCGCCTGCTCCTTGAGCTTGGTCCTCTTCTTGGCGGGCCCTCCTCGCATATGGGCCTGCTCCTCCTTTGCATGTGAATCCGTAGGAGTCCATGGTCTCCATGGAGACTGCACTACGGCCATGCTCTCTGCTGGTGCCCTCTTGCTTCCCGAGCGTTCAGGCCCATGACACCATCCTTCTTTTTAACGAAGAGGATGGGTGAAGCTGCCGGCGAGTCGGATGGAGAAATGAATCCCTTGGCAAGGTTCTCTTCCAGGTACTCCCGGAGGGTCTTGAGCTCATGTTCTGAGAGACTATAGATGGGTCCAAAGGGTGGAGATTTGCCTTCCTCCAGTGGGATCTGATGATCATATGTGTGATGAGGTGGAAGTTTGTCGGCTTTGACTCTGCTGAACACATCGAGGTACTGGTGGTATTCCTGGGGGATGATATCGGGAAGACCAGCATCGTAAGCGAGAGCCATGGTGGTATCAGCGGATGTTGTGGTGGTGGCGAGTAAGTGCTGTGATTGGACGGGGGAGGGGTAGAGAGTACCCAAGGTGAGACAGTCCGATTGGAGGGACTGGTCGAAGGCAATAGCATCGATAACATCAATATCAAGTGATGCAGATGGAAGAGTGGGTGACGGCTGAGATGGAGCCATCAGTGAAGGGGTTAGAGGAGGGCTTCACATGGTGATGTTGCCAGATTTCCAATCTATACTAGGATTGGCTCCTTTTAACCACGGTAGCCCCAAGATGATGGGACATAGACCAAGATCAGTGACTTGGAAGGTGATGTCGGACGGGAAGAGCTCTGCGACGAGGCACGACAGCTGCACCTCCTTGCTGATGATGACTTGGGTTTTGCCATCTGCGAGCAAGAGGGTCTCGGTGAGCGGCTTCGAGGTCAGGGGCAGAGAGTGGAGAGTGACGAAGCGCGAGTCTATGAAGTTGGTGGTGGTGCCAGAGTCGATCATGACATCGTGCACTGGAAAAGAGGGACATGACAGGAAGCAAAGGGATGTAGATAAATAATGATTACCAGAGGGTTGTGAATCTACAGGAGCAAGTGCTGTCAGTCGGTGCTTAGCGGTTCGGGCTTGTGCTGCTAAGGCGGCTGTTTTTGACAAGCCCGCTATTTTTTTGACTTGATAATAGGACAATCGGTAACAACATGCTCTGAAGAAGCACAGTAGATGCACAAGTTGTTTGCTTGGCGCCGCTTGTATTCTTCCGGGTCCAGCTTTCCAGCTGTGGTAAGAGGGGCGCGAAGGGCGGAAGGGGAGGAGGGATGGATGGTTGTTGGAGCAATGGGAGGGTTGGAGACAGGCATGGGTGTAGGGTTTGCCGACCGGGTGATCACCCTCTTCCTCTCAGAAATCCGCTTGGCAATACAGTTATCGATCTCGAGGGATCTCTGGATGAGGGTTTCCAGATCGGTTGGTTTGCCAGAGCGACTAAGGTCATCCTTGACGTTCTCCTTGAGTCCTCGATAAAAGAACCAAGCCATGGCGTCTTCACCCCAATTGAGGGTCATTTGCAGCTGGCGGAATTGGGTGAGGTAGTTGGCTACAGAGGTGGTCTGGGATAGAACCTCGATCTCCCGCTTGGCGGTGGCAATACGATCTGGGTCCCCAAAGACCACACATAGTTGATTGATGAATAAGGGGTAGTCTGTGAGCCAGGCGGGAGGGTTGACAGCGCTAAGGTGGGGGTAGAACCACTGGTGAGCAACTCCACGCAGGAGTGTGGATAACCAGAGGATCTGGTCGGAGTTGTTGATGAAGCGCCCTGGGTTGAGCCGCAGAAACACGTCGACCTGGGCTAGGAATGGCTCCAGGTGGCCTTGCTCGCCAGTGAAGGCCTTGGGTTCCTTGGACCGGCACCCTTGTCGAGCTGAAGCGCTGTCATTGGACGGTTCTTGAGTGTTGCGAGCATTGAGAGCAGCAAGTAAGGAACAAACCTGGTCCTCCAGGGATTCGATGCGTTCGGAATGGTTAGGAGGGGGCATTGTGATAGGTGTTGATGGAGGCGAAGAGCAAGATGGCGGCGAGGCAAGAGAGATGTCTTGATCGAGATGGTGATGAGGTCAAGGATAGTTGAAGACAATGGGATGATGATGGTTCGGCGTATGGATGGATGGAAGGATGGATAGAAGGTGATGATGAGGATGATAGTGTCGAAGGCTCCTAGAGAGGGGAGTGGCGGCAATGATGATGATGACGACGATGATGACGACGATGATGCTGATGATGTTAGTGTCGAAGGCTCCTAACGAGGAGAATGGCGGTAATGATGTTGGAGATAGTGTCGAAGGTGATGTTGATGACGAGGGGATGATGATGACGATGATGCTGATGATGTTAGTGTCGAAGGATGATGGCGACGAAGGCTGGTAGAGAAGGAAAAGAGATACTATCACGAACCGGCCCTACGGTTGGCAATGACGACGAGGGCGAGATCGAGAGGAGAGGCAGAGGAGACTACCAGGCTTCGGAAGGAGTAGTTGAGAGAGTTGATTGCGAGAGTTGATTGAGAGAGTGACTTATGATCTCTTTTCCTTAAGGGAAAAGAGAGGAGAAGAAGGAAGGAGCAAACTATGAGAACGAAAGTACAAGACTCGATGCGACAAGTCTAAGACTCTTTTGCAGTGAAATGACGTGTCAATGTTAGATCTAGGATAATTATGCAAGGGGTCATGACCGAGTCATGACAAAGCCCTTCTGAATGACATTGTCCACACTCTTGAGCTCTCTATACCTGCAGAGATCAAACAAAACGCCGACAGAGTGCAGCACTCCTGCAGCACTGACATCGACAACTTGGAAGACAATGGTGACCCACTTCCGCTCTCACGACACCTCGTCCGCTTGTACACTTTAATATGCAAGCAAAGGTACACAATCACACGTTACAATCCTCTGGGCTGCACCGATAAGCTTATCCACCTTCTCAACAGGTATGAATCAAGCAATCATAGGATGTATCGTGGACTTGTTTGCATGTCCCCTGAAGCATTCAACAATCTCGCCATCCGACTCCAGCAAACAGAGGCTTTCCAGTGGAACTACAGCAGCTCAGGTGTGATGTCTCTCAACAGAGTGCAAGAGATCCTTTCAGTGGCTCTGTACAGACTAGGCCATTCTGGAAATGGAGGTGGCGAACATGATGCTGCTTTGCAATGTGGCTGCGGTGTTGGGAGCATTGTTGGATACACCAATCGCACAGTTGCTGGCCTCCTCGAGCTAAACAATGACATCATGCAGTTTGCTTTGGAGGGAGAGAGACAACATGCTGCTGCCTGGGTGCGCAATACAACTGGGGTTGAAGAGTGGGGTAAGGGCTGGCTTGTGGTTGATGGCACACACAACCCTCTTGCCTGGAAGCCAGGAGTGCTCAGTCGAGAGCACTTCTGCTACAAAGGCTTCCAAAGCATCAATGTAGCACTGGTGATCCTGCCACACTCACTGCAGATTGTCAAATCAGTTGTTGGACAGCCTGGCAGTGTTCAGGATTTGAAGGTTTGGGCCTCAGGCAGCAACATCCTCAAGAAGCCTCGCCTGTACCTTGACAAAGGTGAGTTCATCTGGGTTGATGGCCGATGGCGGATATGGCCATTCTGCCATCACAGTTGGGCCATTCTCTCACATTGCTGCCGACAAGAGTTGAGACCTTCGACACTTCAACTACATGCTCTCTCAAGTCCGAGTACAGGTTGAACATGCCATTGCATACCTGAAGAACCGCTTCCAGTGCCTTACAGGCTATCGTGGTAACATCTACCATGCCAAGGACTGCATCACCGCTGCAGAGACGATCCAAGCCTGCATTGTCGCACACACCTTTGCCAGTCGATATGACCGTCCTGCTGATATTGCCGACCTGCCATTGCCCTCTTTCTCTGAGGATGAGGTGAGTGAAGTTGTTCAAAGCCTCCAACTTGATGCCAGCAATACACAAGAGCTCAGGAGGACAAGACACACAAATCAGCAGGAATACGAACTGGACCTTGCCACTGCAACACAAGGAATGTCACAGTATGCAGTGTCAAGACTTCGAAGTTCTGCTGCACATGATCTTCAAGAGGAAATGTTCCAGGCGCTGTTCAGATCCACTGGGTGCAATGAGGAAGACACTACTGCATTGTCTCGACGTCATGAGAAGACTACTGTGGACTACAATGTCATGACTCAAAGTGCTTCAGCTAGGAGACAGGAGCAAGCCTTGACACAACCATTCTCAATCTGACAAACACACTCTTTCCTTCTGTTAAATACAACTCTTGTCACCATCATATGAAACATTACATTGAGTGCATTGTGTGAAGAGGAAAGCAAGATATAAACAAGCAATGGGTGATAGCAACGAGAGCAGGACAAGTAACATATGCTTACTGTTAGGTTACATCTCTTATCGGCTGTATGACTTCATTGCGTTTTTGGAAACCCGCTTTCCCTTGGGGGGGTTCAAATTCCCTCCAAAAATGCGCTTTTCAAAAAACCCGCGTTTTTAAAAACGCAAAAACTTTGATACCCCCTAAAGAAGAAAGGGCTTCGATGCGTGAACGTGTTTCAATTTCTTTTTTCAGAAAAAGAAATTATTCTCCGCGTTTCCCTACCCTTTCATCGTGGAAAAGGGTTTGGTACCCGAAGGAATCAGTTGAAGATTACAGGTAAAACGCGACTGTTTAGGAGCTACTAGCAAGCTCAACTGATCAGGCGTATAACGGTTGTTATATTTTAATTGATAGGTGCTACAATGTGAACATATATATACTTGATTGCTATCTTCAGCCCATACTAGATCGTAATGAACTATTCTTCATATCATCCCTGTGTTGTCACCTCCTGGGTGTTACCATCTCCTGAGTGTTATTGTTGAAGTACTTATATGTCCCACATGCATATCGATGCATGTTGACATGCAGCTCTGACTCACCGGTATCTCGCTTGTGCTCCGTGGACCACGTGATTCAGTTTAGGATGCCGACGCATCTTCAACTGAATCGAAGGCGTTCTACAAAGGGAACTATGAAAGGGAAGTGAGCGAGGGAACAAAGCGACGAACAATGAAAGCAGAACAATCACTGTTTGGTCAAATCTCCTTCTCACCAGGACAAAGGGCCACTTCGCGTGGGAAGATTCGTCACACGATTCGGCTTGTGACCGAATGCACGGCCCAGTGGCTAAGCTTCCGCGCTTCAACATAGCGTCTTCGCTCTACGATCTACAGTCTTGCCGGGAGATCTTATTCCGTAGCATAAGGCGAGGACTGTCCAGCAGCACTGCGCATTCATCGACACAGTAAACCAAGTTTGGCTTTTGACGTTCCAAAGTCCTCAGTGGGCCCGGCCCTAGTTCGCAGGTCGTGCCAGCAGAAAGACATATAAGCTCGACCGCTGCCGAGCCTCTTCCTCTCACCTCCAACAACACTCTCACCACAACCATTTTGCAACCTTCGACCATCCTTCTCCTCAGCTCGCATTCCACGCAACCATGTTCTCTATCTTCACTTCGTCCAGCACGGCAACACAATTCTAACGTCGGTGACTTGTTTTCTTGGGTCAAATTTCAACCTTTTTCAGATCCGTGACCCAATCGACGCGATCGGCTGCTTGATCGAGGCCATCGCCGATGTTTCTCGATGGCCTAGCCTTCGTGGACGCGGCGCCCTCGCTTCCTCACCTTCGATTTCAAACTTGATCACATTCACTCTCACCCACCTCTTCAGGCTCGCCTAACAAAGGCTCGAGTCTCACCTTCATCCGTTCCCCTTTGTAACTTGTTGGCCATTTCTGAATGATAGCGCGCTCATTCAAATGCTGTCTCAGCCTGTGTTGGCCATGGTATGCAATTGATCGATGTGTTGAGACATGAGGAGAAAGGAGATTGCCATATTGTCACATTCCTGTGCAAGCGAGAGACATTTTCGTAGAATACTAAAGACCTCGAGATTAATCGACAGTGTTGCGTCAGAGGCGGAAAGTGTTGGTCTCGAACCGGGACGTCGGAGTTGCAGCGTTGCTGTCAATTTTTGCACAATTTTCCCTCTCTCTCTGCTGCTGCTGTATTGTACTACAGAGGCACGCTCTGTGTGTGTCTCTCTCTTGTCCTGCGTGAAAACTTTGAACTGCATATTGGCGACATCGACTGCGCGATTGGGAACTCCGTTTCTCAGGTCAGGTGCGAGAGGACAGATTGCCTTTATGTCGAGCTACCTCGTCCCACCCACATGACGTGTCTCTTTCCTCTCGATTCCACCACCAACTCCTCTCCTCTCTCCTCTCCACCACCTTTGACCTCAACTGGCTTGGCATACACCGTCAACGATGAAGTCGTCCTTCGTGTCTGCTCTCCTCTCCCTTGCCTGCGCTGGCCTGGCTGCTGCTCATGGCGACCTCCTCAACGATGGCTGCCGCCCCATCTCTAAGCGCTCTACTGGCCTTGTAAAGAGGCAGGCAGGCGCTACTGGCGGTGAAGGCCAAACCGTCGCCAACAGTGGTGGCGCTTCTGCTGCTCGATACAGCTGCGACCCCAACACTTGCCGACTTCCTAAATGCCACTGCGCTGACACCAAGCCTCCTGGTGGCCTCGACCCCAAGGACGTTCCTCAATTCATCGTCTTCACTGCCGATGATGCTGTTCAGGATTACACCATCAAGTCGATCGACCAATTCCTTGCTCAGCGCAAGAACCCCAACGGATGCCGTCCTCTCATGTCCTACTTTGTCTCGCTCAACTACACCAACTATGCTCAAGTCACCGAGCTTTACGTCAATGGCAATGATGTCGCCGACCACACCATGACTCACCAGGAACAGCCTGCCACCAACGCCGAGATTGACGGCAACCTCATCACTCTTAACGCTCTGGCTGGTATCCCTTACAAATCCATCATCGGCTACCGTGCACCTTTCCTCAACTACAGCCGTGCCAACCTCGAGCATTTGGCTGCCACTGGCTTCACCTACGACTCTTCCGCGACCTCCTCGATACCTGTCACTGATCCCAACACCGACGCTTTCTGGCCTTACACGCTCGATAATGGCATGGCCAACGACTGCAATGCGGTCGACAACATCTGTGGTGGTCAGCCCAAGCTTCCCAGCTTCTGGCAGATCCCAATGTATGCCATCTTTGACGAGCGTGGAGCTGCCGGTGCTCATCTCATGGACCCTTGGCTCGATGCTCCTAACGCCTCTGACGTGCTCTCTTGGATGAAGAACACTTTCACCGACCACTACAATGGGCAGCGTCAGCCTTTCGGTATCTACACTCATCCCATCCACCTCGCCACCGGCTATCCCGGTCTCAAGGACCCCGTCAATCAGATCAAAATGCTCAACGAGTTCCTGGACTGGGCCACCACTTCGGCCAACATGCAGAACGTCTGGATCGTCAGCAACAAGCAGCTTCTCGCTTGGATGCAGAACCCGGTTCCCGCTAGCCAGCTCAACACGCTCGATGCCTTCAAGTGTCAGACTCCCAACGTCAACCAACGCATCTGCAACGGTTTCGCTCAGAATAATGACTTGCTCGAGCACTGCATCTCCAACACTGCCGGTGATCCCCTCAACAACTCGCCCTTCTACACATGCTACGGCTGCCCCACCACCACTCCTTCGCCTCAGCAGCCCAACCCACCTCAGAGCAACAACGACAAGACACTGCGTACGCGCATTCCCAACAACTGTGACACGCCCTTCTGGGATCCCATTGCTGCCAAGTGTCTCTGCAGTGGTTCGCAGTGTGCCTTTGATGATGCTACTAGACCCATCGGCCCTAACGGCGCCAACTTGACTTCGAGCGGTAGTCAGAACACGGGCAGTTCGGCTGGATCGTCGCCCAGTGCCAGCTCCGACCCGTACAGGAACTTTGGTGGCGCCAAGGCTCAGATGCCTTCGTCGACCATGCTTGCTTGTGCCATGTCGGCGATGGTCGCGATTGTAGGCGGCGCCTTGACGGCCTTTGTCTAGATATTCGCGCATCCCTCTCTTCATGATTTCATGTTCTCTCTTCTACAGATACGATGTGGCAATTCTTCAACTCAGCTTCGTCACCATGTGGACAAGTCGTGTTGAAGGTGAGCCGATGGACATTTGCTCTTCTACTATTCATTGATACACCTTGCATCACTTGCCTCTCTTGCCTTTCTCTCAAGTCTGTGTGCGCACCCTTCAGTGTCGTGATCAGAGGGATGACGCGAAAGCGTGACGGTGACGGTGACGGTGACAGTGCAAATGTGTTGCTTTCCGTACAGCGGAGTGCGGAAGCACTTTTTGAACACTGCCCGAGTGCCGTGATAAATCTGTTGGAGATTACGATCCAGTGAGATACTAAAGGATAAAAGATGTGAAGTAGTTTCGGTCCCGATAACTGACGATCGGGGAGAGTCTAAGTACGATGTCACTACTTCTTTAAGGCAGAAACATGTATACTCAATTGACTAGTGAACATGGTGAGGACCTAGTGTCCTCAGCTTGGTATATATACAATTGTGAGGTGCGTGCCAGACGTGGGAGTATCCTCCTTCATGACCTAGCTTGACAACGAGTGGGACTATGTTGAGTTGAAGTGTTTCTTTAGTTATGATGATGATAGTTTTAAGTACAAGCTCGAGTCCAGAGGTTCCTGCGTCTTTCGCCACACGCGTGTGTGCGGAGCGCATGCGCGCGTGCGGAGCGGAGCTGATGCAAAAAATTTCACTCGGCCGTAATCTTTGCTTCTTTGCTTTGTTACGGCTCCTTCAACTTCAACTCCCCCCTTCAACAGCATGTGTAATTCTTTCATCATGCTGTTGTCGTAGCATGTGGTTTTGCGATGGTCCTTGCAGGATGGCTGCGTAGCTTGGGGACCTCATTTCGATGTCCGCTGCTGGGATCTGCAGGTGCAACCTGAGTCTTGCTTGCTGTATTGCCTGTTTCCCAACAGGCTTTGTAAGGATGTCTGCCAGGTTTCGCTTGGTGTCCACATATTTGACCTGCACCCTTCCTTCTTGGACGTTGTTGCAAATGAAATGACCCCGCAGTGACATGGTCCCAAGCATATATGACAATGTCTCTGTGCTTGAATCTGATTGCACAGCATCACCAGACCCGCCGGACCTGCCTAACTATTCAGTCTTCGCAGCAACATGTTCCGAAACTCAGGCAACAACACTCAGCAATCACCACCTCAAATGTATGGCATTCACAGCGATGGTAATGGACGGGACTGCACTTGTCGCTAGCGGCCAACAACTACGCAGCACCAATGGAATCTTACTAGAACTGCTCTCACTCAACGAAGCTAAGTTGCGTGATGACTGGGACAAGTGGCAACAGGCAATGATCAATGAAATGACGAGTATGAACAAAATGGTTGTTTTCGAACTAGCAGACATCCCGCTGGATGGGAAGCTCATTGGTGTTCGCTGGGTGTTCAAACTCAAGCTCGACGCCCAACGACGAGCAACGCAATACAAGGATCGACTGGTTGCACAAGGGTATGCCCAACACCAAGGTCTGGACTACGACCAGACCTTTAGCCCAGTTGTTCGCCTACAGACTGTCCAAATGCTGCTCGCCCTCACTCAACAATATGGACTATACGTTAGTCAGCTCGATGTCAGCACCGCTTTTCTAAATGGGAAGATTGACAAGAACATCCATGTTCAGATACCCCCAACGTTCGAAGCCCAGGAGAACGACAGTAAGTGTTACAAGCTGAAGAAGGCATTATACGGCCTCAAACAAGCAGGACGCTTGTGGCATGCAGCACTCGATGAGCAGCTGCAAGCGCTGCCAAACAGAGCCATGTGTATATACATGAGGCTCTAGCGACACAATGGTACTCTGGCAATATATGTTCAGGATTTGCTTGTCATTGGAGCAACCACCTCACGGGTTCAGTTGGTACGACAGCAACTTTCGAGCGTGTTTAGCATAACCGATCAAGGCAACATCTCCCATAACATCGGATTAAGTGTACAGTACAGGCATGAAGAACGTACACTCTCGATTGATCAGAGTGGGTACATTGAAGGGATTCTGGTAAAGTTCGGGATGAATGAGGCTTGGACAGCTTCAATGCTGGCAACTGAATCCATAAACAACCTTAAACCACGAGAAGGCGATGCCGCAAGTGCAGAAGAGGTGTGGCACTACGCATTGCTTGTAGGATCATTGTTGTGGATCGCACAAGGCAGTAGACCTGATATTGCCTTTGCTGTTGGAAGGTGCACACGATTTGTGGCAAACCCATCCGGGGAGCACCTAACAGCGGCCAAGCGCATCCTGAGATATCTCAAGGGTACCATAAAGGTAAGTCTCACAACAGTAGCCCCAGTCGGCGGACAAATGCTCACAGGGTGGGCCGACAGCGACTGGGCCAGCTCACGAGATTGCAGAAGATCGACATCTGGGTATGTCTTCACCATTGATGGGCTAGTGTGCAGCTGGTCCTCCAGGCTCCAACCGACGGTGGCAAACAGTTCCGTGGAGGCAGAATACATGGCACTAGCAGGGGCAGCAAGGGAACTGTTGTGGACGACAATGTTCTTACACAAAGCCAAGCAACCCATGTCGAAGACGGCTGGGATACACGTGAGTGCGGGGACATCTGTCCTGCACTCCCACAACAGCAAACTCACCTTTAACCGTAACGTGCCAATCCTGCATAGCGACTCATCTGGCGCCTGCGCCATCGCAAACGACCCGCAACACTTCAAAAAGACGAAGCACATCGACATAGCTCACTTCTTTCTACGAGACGAGATCGCAAGTTAGCGACTCACGATCGCTCCAGTCCAGAGTAGCGATATGTCAGAGGTCGCGTGCCAGAAACCTGAAATCTGTAGTAGAATTAGGGCTACTACTGATGTTATCGAGATCTGTGGTAAACAGCTGTTTATCACTATTCTTGTCGAGATCCAACGTCGAAGCCTTCTTATGACTTTACCCACTCGAATCTGTGGTAGCTTGGTTGTTACTGCGGGTTTCAACTAACCGCTGTGGACACTCTGTCCAGAGGTAGCTCGGCACGGTCAATAACTGTAGATATGATGTGATGACACCAAGGTCTGATGTGAGTGATGTTGTTGGCGCCGACACGAGTGTCCAGTGTGTCAACTGAGTGTTGGAGTGATCCCCGGACTGCAGTGGACAACTGCCTTCGGTTCTAATGATTGAGAGAGCCGGACCGCAGTATGAACCGCCTTCAGTGTCGATCAATGTCAATGAGCAGTGATACAACACACACGCTATGTAGAAGCAATGCTCTGCAATTGCTACTGTTGACGGAATACTAATGTATACTTCTGTGAAAGCTATAACTAGTAATATATGGTGTAGAGTGGATGGGGATCCACTCACTTGCTATGACAAGGAGCATGGTTATATAACCATTCCTGCAGCGTCACCTGCAACACTGCTCCTGCTCTGGGAGGCCTCTTCAACCCTGCTCCTCCTCCTTGTCCTTCCTATCCTTTCCATCCACCTTGTGATGCTGCTCGCTGGCACTGCTTCTCTTGTGTCCTGTGGATGGACAGTCCACATGCTACTTCAACATTGTCAGGGGCCAATCCCACTTCATCTGAGTGGTGACTCACATCCTTTTGTCTTGAGTTCATCACCAAGCAAGCCCCCTTGCTTCACTGATGTGGCAGACCCAGATGTCCTTTACACCCATCCATGGTGTCAGTGTTATCTTGCCGGTTTCTGCGAGAATCTGTCATGCTTGTCATGATACTACTGATTCCAGCGAGCTTCGCAGTAAGCTCCTGCTTGCACTGATTTGGCTGGAATCTGTTATAGAGCCTCTTCTGCTACCAATCCCGATGAACTCTGCCTTAACCTCTCGCTTAGCCCGATCCTGCAATTCCTGCGCTCCTCCTCATATAACTTCTGCTTCTGCGCATCCGGTCCCATGACACGATAACTTAGCTGACATCATGACCAAACCGCTTGCAACACCAACACTCTCGCACCTTAGGCATCTGATTGGTTTGACAACGTTGGAGAGGCATACTGGATCGAGAGGGGGTGCAGAAGAAAACGATCCGATATGATGATGCATGCTGACATAAACGTAATCGGCGATCAGATGGGACAGATTAATCTGGAGATCGGGTGCAACAAGTTGAAGTTGAAGGAACCGCAACAAAGCAAAGAAGCAAAGATTACGGCCGAGCGAAAATTTCTTTGCATCAGCTCCGCTCCGCACACACGCGTGTGGCGAAAGACGCGGGAACCTCTGGACTCGAGCTTGTACTTAAATGATCATCATCAAAAATACAATACACCACAACTGATTAAGAGTCTGAAGCTTGACACCATGCCACCATCAACTAGGGCTGGTCAGATGGGGAGGGGGGATGATGATCAAACAACCACAGGTAATGGACCCAAGGAAGGATGGCTCACGCAGGTAGTCAAAATCCTCCAACTAGCAAACCCAGTGCTAACGGCCGAGGAAGCAATTGTACGGGCCATGGGCCTAGTCAGCATCAACAACCAGGCCCCATGCGGAGAGACCGAGAAGATCCCAAAGGACATGTCAAGCTCCATTGCACACATCAAGAAACTCAGCAACAGCAATTGGCATACCTGGGAACTAACTTTCATTGACTGCCTCCAAAGAGTGCACAATGCAAAGGAGATCCTGTATGGTACCATTGCACCCAGGAACAAGGAATATGACAAAGACTTGGACAAAGCCCTTGTGGGCCTCATCCACGCTTGCTGCAACAATAGCCCAGACAGCCGCATCAACACCTACACTGTCAGAGGTGTGGACAAGGAAGTCCAGCTTGGTAGCACACTTTATGCTAAACTCAAGAAGGCACTAACATTAAACGATGCTGTCAAGCGAGCAGGACTGCAGGACTGCATACATACCGTGTGTCATGGGCCTGAATGCTCAGGAAGCAGGAGGGTCACTGGTTCATATGAAGGAGCACAGGTATCGGAGAGCTAGTCGATACCAGTAGAAAGCATGTGTCATGGGCCGGAATGCTCGGGAAGCAGGAGGGCACCAGTAGAGAGCATGGCCGTAGTGCAGTCTCCATGGAGACCATGGACTCCTACGGATTCACATGCAAAGGAGGAGCGGGCCCATATGCGAGGAGGGGCCGCCAAGAAGAGGACCAAGCTCAAGGAGCATGCAGATGGTTACCATTCAGGGGCTCGAGAGATAAGAGCCAAAGGAACCATCACCGGTCGAAGGAGGAGGAGCAGTGTATAGGAGACCGGCAAGTAGGTCCTGAGGAGGAGGAGCAGTGTCGAAGAAGTCGACACTGCTCAGGAGGCACAGGGGTGCCAAGCAAGGAGGAGGAGCAGTGTCGACAGGAGGGCAGGAGTGGTGCTAGAGGGCCCCCCTGTACAGTACTCGATGAAGAAGGTACTCTCTGGAGAGAGAGCAGGAGCAGTGTCGCTGGCGACGCTGTGAAGAGGTATATAACCATGCCTTCTCGTCATCAGAGGTCGAGTGGATCCTCATCCACTCTACTCACCATACAACTAGTATTACTTCAAAAAAGCATAAGTACTCATTAGTTTCAGTCAGCACAGTCGCAATCAAGTAGATTGCCTCCCCTTGTAGCGTGTGTGTTGTATCACCACTACCTGATGTCCGAAGGCGCCCATAGCAGGTTAGCGGTCCGGATATAGATAGAACCGAAGGCAGTAGTCCACTGCGGTCCGGGGATCACCTCAAGCATCAGTCAACACACTGGACACTTGTGTTGACGCCACCAACCTCATCACCAACACCATCAACTTCATTATCATTGACATTCACCAACCTCATCACCAACCCCATCAACCTCATCATCATCAACACTCACACCAGACCTTGGTGTCATCGCAACCTACGTATTGATATTGATTGCGCCGAGCTACCCCTGAACGGAGTGTCCACAGAGGTCAGCCGAAACCTACGATAGCATATACAACAAACGCCACCCGCTGTCACTGCGCAACTGGATAGTCGCCGAGCGATAAGCTCATCGAGACTGATACCGAGACAATAGCTGTCACACAGTTTGATAGTCACCGAGTATCTCGACAGACCGACCTGGGTTTCAGGCGCGCGACCTCTGACACCATGCTACCACTGGACAGAGTGTTCATGGCGGTTAGTTGAAACTTGTCAGAAAACAGCTTTGCAATCAGCCTCAGTGAAAGTGGTTGAAAAGAGTGCACTTGATAGAGTTCACTGAAACTGATCGAAATTGGCTTTTCCAGTAGACTTCGGGTTAGTTGAGGGAAATGAAACGAAGCAGGGATCCCGGCCGGAGCAAGGATCCTGGCCGGGATAACACTCCCGCATCAGCCCCGCACACGCGCGTGTGCTACAAAGACTTTGAAACGTCCGGATTCGAGCTTGTATTTAGACTATCATCATCCATCGTAGAAAATCAGATTCCTCAACTGATTAAGAGTCTGAAGCTCAGCAGCTTCCAGCGCCCCGCCACCAAGATGCCACCAAGAGTAGATAGCATAGCGCTACTTGAACGCACAATGCAGATGATCAGGGAAACTCACACCGACTGGGATGAAGACCAAGTCTTGGAGCGCGCCTTCTCGCTAATGAACCTCCAACCCAACACCAACCAAGTGGAGAAGATCCCTAAGTCGGTGCTCAGCATCATATCGCAAATCGTCAAGCTCAACGAGAACAACTGGGCCATCTGGGAGCCAATGTTCATGGACTGTATCCGCCCGATCAAGAACGCCAAGCGGATCCTCACTGAGGAGATTCCCAGTGGCCATACCGACTATGATGAGGAACTGGACAGCCACTTGCTGGGTCTCATCCTGTCCTCCTGTGACCACGGACCCACCAGCCGTATCGACACCTACACAGTGTGGGAGCAAGGTGAGGAGGAGCAACTCGGCTCTACACTCTACAAGAAACTCAAAGCTGCACTCACAATAAACGACGAAGTTAAACTCTCCACCATCCACGACTGGGTACACGAAGTCAAGCTAGTCCAGCGCAACATTGCCAACCTTGGTAAGGAGCTAGATCAAATCTGGAATGATGCAGCCAGGCTCGGCAGCCGCATGGACGAAAAGCTCAAGAAGTCTACCCTGTACCGCTGCGTCAAGGACGACTGGCTCTACACCCAGACAGTAGACTCCCTCAAAGCTGCTCAACCTGGTTGCAGCTATGAGTATGCCTATCATGCACTAGCGAAGAAGCACCAAGAGGCCGAGCTCTCAGGTCGTATCTGAGTCACAGCCAGAGTTGCGAGCAATAGAAGTCCAGCAGGCCAAGCCGGCGAGCATAGGCAGGTCCTTAACCAAGAGGGCTACAATAGGGGCAGGCGCGACCCCGCGTACCCTAATGAACCGGCCAAGTGCTATAAGTGTAGGCAACCCAGGCACATTGCCATCAACTGCACCAACAGTCAGGAGTGAACCCCTACTCAGCAGGAATAGGGACTCAGGTGCACCTTCTTCGTAAGCAACACTGGCAACCGCAACCAAGACAGTACGTGGATTCTCGACTCTGGAGCTACACATCACATGGTACGTGATGAAGGTAAGCTCATTGCTCCGACACCGAAGCAAGGATCCGTAGATACTGCTGGACACGAATGGTTGCGGGTACAGGCTATAGGCGACGCAACTTTGCGAGTAAGAGACGTCAAGATACCACTCACTGATGTACTTCACGTCCCCAACCTTAGCAAGAACCTATTGTCCATCCCAGCGCTGACTGAAAATGGTGCACGCGTGATATTTGAAGAGTCTGGAGCTACCATCCTCCAGCATGATGGGAGCATGGTCAAGAGCAAGACCAACCGGAGCAAGAAGAGATGGGAGGTCTACAGTGACTCCCTAGCAGCACAGCTCAATGATCCCCTAGAGGGCATTGATGCCACCACAACACCAGCAAAACCCGCAAGCCACACGACGAGCAAACTATGGCATGAACGATTCGGTCATCCTGGCAGGAACAAGACCAAGCAAATCCAGGCCCACTACTTAGGGAAAGAGACACAGCTTGGACATGATGCAAGGGACTGCAACTGTTGCAGCCAAGCAAAGCAAACACGCGCAAGAATGACAAGTAGCAAGACAGAGCGAGCCCAGGCACCCCTGGAGCTGGTACACATTGACTTGATGATGGACCTGAAAGGCCATCCCAACTACCACCACGCACTAGTAGTTGTAGATGACTCGTCATCCTATGTATATGTGAAACCACTCCTCAGCAAAGCTGAAGCATTCCCCGCCCTAAAGGCATGGATCAAGGCAGCAGAGATAGCAACGGACCACACGCTAAAGTGCATCCGCAGTGACAACGGAACAGAGTGGTCCAGCTTTGGAGCAGAGGAATGGAAACGAGAAGCAGGGTTCAGGTGGCAGAAAACCACACCATATGTCAGCGCCCAGAATGGGAGAGCAGAGCGCATGATCAGATCCCTTCAAGAAGAGATGCGTGCAATGCTTGTTCAGAGATCGGTACCAAAGGAGCTGTGGCCCTACGCCATCATGGCTGCAGGGCACACACTGAACTTGACACCCTCTACCAAAGCAAATAGGATTCCATACGAGGACTTCTATCGCAAGTCTGCGCATGGTTTGGCCAAGCAGCTGCGTGTCTTTGGTTGCCTCGCTTGGGTCCACCTCCCCAGGAAGGATCATACAGGAAAGCACGGCGTAAGAGCAATCCCAGGAATCATGGTCGGATACGATGACAAGCACAAGGGCTGGAAATTCTTCACCCCCGGCCACACTCCATCTATACGGTGGAGCAACTCAGCCACATTCCATGAAGCCAAAGGTTGGCATGATCGCCCCAGTGTGCAGAGCCCACTGCAGTTAGGGTTCGAGAGCCTCGAAGCAGAAGGTACTAGACCCGAGGCAGATAGCGACAAGCCCGAATTGGAGGTGGAAGTACTCGACATGGAGGACCCACTTCCCAAAATACACACTGCACCGCCCGCCGACCCTACAGACGACAACAGGTTGGAGCTTGATGTTGAAGAAATGATTGGGGAAGCACACTCAGCCACCCTGAACCTCACGCCAACCTTAAAGGAAGCACTTGCCAGCGATGACGCACAACAATGGCAGGAAGCCATACGCAAGGAGCTGGATGGACTTGAGGCAATGGGAACATGGGAGATTGTGGACATTCCACCAAACACTAGACTTGTCGACTCCAAAATAGTCCTTCGGCTCAAATTGGATGCCGACGGCATACCTGTCCGGCACAAAGCGAGACTCGTCGCACGGGGCTTCACACAGCGGGAGGGTATCAACTTCGAAGAGACCTTTGCGCCTGTGGCACCGCTCAGCGCAATAAGAGCCCTGTTATCCTTAGCAGTGGAGCGCAACTGGGAAGTCCATCAGCTTGACATCACAATGGCTTACCTCAACTCCACACTCAACCACGTGATCTACATGAAACCACCAGAAGGTGCCAAGGTGCCGAAAGGGAAAGCCTACCGAGTCATTAAGGGACTGTATGGCCTTAAACAGTCGGGACGGGAATGGAACATGGAGTTTGATAAGTTCCTGCGACGCTCAAACTTCCACAGGCTCGACTGTGCACCATGCATTTACACCAGAGGAGAAGGGGATAACTTCGCAATAGTGGTCATCTATGTCGACAACACGTTAATTATAGCCCCAACCCTAGAAACAGTAAGGCGCATCAAGGAGGAAATAGGCCAAAGATGGCGGATGGAGGATGGTGGCAATGTCTCCCACTTCCTCGGGATCAAAATCACCAGGAATCGAGAAGCAAAAACCATGGATCTCGAGCAAACCAGCTACGTCAAGCAGCTTCTGGATGAACACTTGGACAAGCGCAGGAGGAAGTCTAGCGTCCCACTCCAAGATATCCCAGTCCCAGAAATGGCAGCAAGCATAGCAGAGTGAAAGGAGTACCCACAGATCGTCGGCAAACTTCTGTGGCTGTCAAATGGAACACGTCCAGACATCAGCCAAGCTGTCGGCATCCTTGCACGCTACATGACACAACCGTCAAGGGAGCACTACAACGCTGCACAGAAAGTACTCCAATATTTGGACCACACACATGACATCCACTTGCAATATGGCAGTGACAAGCAACAAAATTTCCTGATGGCGCATAGCGACGCAAACTGGGCAAGCGATGCTACAGCACAACGCAAGAGCTCATCTGGTTCAGCGGTGTTCGTGTGTGGCAACCTGGTAGCATGGAAGTCAGCACTTCAGCGCTGCACCGCCCTATTGGCGGTGGAAGCAGAATTCGTAGCTGCGACAGAAGCCGCACGAGAGATCCTGTTCTTCAAACACCTCTTCAAGACCGTCGGTATTGATGTCGGTATCCCCACAATCTTTTCAGACAACACTGGCACTATCCAGGTTAGCAAGGACCCCGCGCAACACTGGAAGTTAAAGCACATTGATACCAAGTACCATTTCATCAGAGACAACGTGCAAGACGGAAAGGTCAAGGTCAAGTACATCAACACTGCAGATAACTTAGCAGACCTCTTTACCAAACCGGTGGGAAAAACCATGTTACAGCGCACGTGACAGGGATTGGGACTAAAGACCCAGCATGATGCAGTGGATCGGCAGTCTCCTGCCTTACCACTGAGGGAGGCAGTTGAGGGAAATGAAACAAAGCAGGGATCCCGGCCGGAGCAAGGATCCCGGCCGGGATAACACTCCTGTCAGGGGTCGCGCGCCTGAAACCCAGGTCGGTCTGTCGAGATCCTCGGTGACTATCCAGCTGTGCGACAGCTATTGTCTCGGTCTCGGTCTCGAAGAGCTAGTTGCTCGGCAACTATCAAGTTGTGCGGTGACAGCAGGTGGCGTTGTGGTATACGCTATTGTAGGTTTCGGCTGACCTCTGTGGACACTCCGTTCAGAGGTGGCTCGGCACGATCAATATCGATATGAAGGGTATGGTGACACCAAGGTCTGGTGTGAGTGTTGATGATGATGGTGATGAGGTTGATGATGTTGGTGATGAGATTGGTGAATGTCGATGATGATGAGGATGATGGTGTTGGTGTTGGTGATGAAGTTGGTGGCGTCAACACGAGTGTCCAGTGTGCTGACTAATGCTTGAAGTGATCCCCGGACCGCAGTGGACTACTGCCTTCGGTTCTATCTATATCCGGACCGCTAACCTACTATGGGCGCCTTCGGACGTCAGGTAGTGGTGATACAACACACACACTACGATGAGGAGCAACCTTGATAGATTGCTGCTATGCTGACTGTAACTAATGTATACTTATGCTGAAAGTGATAACTAGTTAATATGGTGAGTGTAGAGTGGATGAGGATCCACTCGACCTCTGATGACGAGAAGGCATGGTTATATACCTCTTCACAGCGTCGCCAGCGACACTGCTCCTGCTCTCTCTCTCCAGAGAGTACCCTCTTCGTCGAGTACTGTACAGGGGGGCCCTCTAGCACCACTCCTGTCCTCCTGAGCTGTGTCGACTCCTTCGACACTGCTCCTCCTCCTTGCTTGGCACCCCTGTGCCTCCTGAGCGGTGTCGACTTCTTCGACACTGCTCCTCCTCCTCGGACCTACTTGCCGGTCGCCTATACACTGCTCCTCCTCCTTTGACCGGTGATGGTTCCTTTGGCTCTTATCTCTCGAGCCCCTGAGTGGTAACCATCTGCATGCTCCTTGAGCTTGGTCCTCCTCTTGGCGGCGCCTGCTCCTTGCGCTTGGTCCTCTTCTTGGCGGGCCCTCCTCGCATATGGGCCCGCTCCTCCTTTGCATGTGAATCCGTAGGAGTCCATGGTCTCCATGGAGACTGCACTACGGCCATGCTCTCTACTGGTGCCCTCCTGCTTCCCGAGCATTCAGGCCCATGACACTACCCCCCTCTTAAGAGCCGAGCTCCGTCGAGGCATGCTCTGGTTTGGTTCATGCTGACTCTTCTCCTCCTACTCCTCTTGCTCGCTACTCCTTCTTCTACTCATCTTCTTGATGTCGTTTGCTCTTGACGACATCACCACCTTACTCCTCCTCCTTCTCTCTACTCCTTCTTCTGTTTATTCGTCCCCCCTCCGACACCTCATACTCCTGGATGAGGTCGGGGCAGTTGAGGTTCGAGACCGGTTCCCATGAAGCAGCTTCTTCTGAGTACCCTCTCCAGAGCACCTTGTACTCTATAGCCCCATGGTGTGAACGCTTGTCGATGAGAGCTTCGACTTCGAAGTCGAGGTCCTCATCTGGGAGTGATGGTATGGTGGGCTGTTCTGCCCGTTGAGCGAGTGAGCTTGTTCTTGCTGGCTCGAGCATAGAGACATGGAACACATCATGAACCCTAAGGTCTGCTGGCAATGTGATTCGATAAGCTCGGCGTCCTATCCGTTCCTGGACTGGGTATGGTCCTGCAAACCGGGTGTCCAGCTTCAGGGTGGGTCGCCGTGTCTTCCAGTTCCGGCGGTTGATGTATACCATATCACCCACCTTGAACTCGATGTCCTTGTGCTTCCTATTGTACTGGTCTACTGTTCGGCGCTGTGCCTCCCTAATCTGCTCCTGAAGGTATTTGCAACGCTCCTTCCCATCCATGAGATACTCGAAGCGACCTGGGTCATTGACTCCTAGTCGTTGAGGGATATCTGGGTGGGCCTTGGGGTTCCATCCGTAGCATGCAAAGAACGGTGAGACACCAATGCTGTTGTGGACCGTGTTGTTGTATACAAAGGCTGCAGTGTCCAGCAGGTCGGCCCAGTCATTCTGCTCATAGTTGCAGTACATCCTTAGGTACTGCTCCACGACCTGATTGACTCTCTCTGTCTGTCCGTCGGTTTGAGGATGATAGGCCGTGCTAAGCGAGTGTTTCACACCCATCTGTTCTGCAAAGGCCTTCCATGCTCCTGATATGAACTGTCGGCCTCGGTCCGAGACCATGTGATCTGGGTAGCCGAAGAGTCTAACCATGTGTCCATACAGCAGTACTGCAGTCTGCTTTGCAGTGACTGTCTTATAGGTCGGGGCCAGGATGGCAAACTTGGTCAGCCTATCGACAATGACGAGGATGGAGTCATAGTTCCTTGAAGGTGGTAGTCCTTCAATGAAGTCGAGGGATATCGAGCCCCATGGCCTGTCTGGTGTGGCAAGTGGCTGTAGCAAGCCATACGGACGATGACGAGGAGCTTTGTACCTAGCACATACTGGACAGCTAGCTACGTAGTCAGCAATCCAAGCTGTCATGCTCGGCCACCAATAATGCCGTTGAGCCGCTTTGATGGTGGCATCTCTCCCTACGTGCCCTGCAGTGACGCCGTCATGACATTGGGTCATCACCATGAATCGCAGGTGCTCTATAGATAGAGACTGTCCATCTACCTCCTTTGCACTCCTTGAGTGTCGGTTATTGGTCCTTCCCGGCATGGTTACCTTGGGGATAACCAACCTACCTCCACTGTACCATAGGTCATCCCTGACCTCGAAGGGCTTCTTCGAGTGTATCTCCTGTAGCTCTTGATCTAAGGGCTGGAAGATCTTGACTAGGTCTTTGAGCCCTTTTGATGCTATGGACTCCATCGAGAGCATGGGGGCCACTAGGGTCGAGTCATCTGTCTCCTTGAACACCCGAGCAGGCAGTAGTTGCCTCACGTTATGTTCCTGCTCCTCACCGGCTGGTTGCATGTCAGCTCGTCTGGTGAGAGCATCAGGTTCTCCCCCCTTGTCTCCTGGTCGGTACTGCAGGATGAAGTCGAAGTCTGCTAGCAGTACTGCCCATCGAGCCTGTCTGCCAGTGATGCGTCGCTGTGACTTGAAGTACTTGAGGGCTTCATGGTCTGTGAGGATGACTAGCTGACTAGGTAGTCCAGCTAGCATGTGTCGCCATTGAGTGAGGCAGGCGACCACAGCTAGGAGCTCCTTGTCATGGATCTCATAGTTCCTCTCGGCCGAAGACATCTTCCTGGAGTAGAACGCCACTGGATGCCAGCGTTCCTCATGTTCCTGCTTGAGCACTCCGGCTATAGCAAAGTCACTTGCATCGGTTTCCAACCTTGTTGGGAGGTGGTAGTCGAAGTGCTGGAGCACTCCTGCTGATGTGAAGGCCTGAATGAGCTGATGGAAGGCTTGTTGGGCCTCCTCCGGCAACTCAAACTTCTTGAAGCGTTCCGTCGGCTTCACCAGTGATGTCAATGGCTTGGCTATCCGAGCGAAGTGAGCTATGAATCTCCTGTAGAAGTTGGCAAAACCCAGGAACCGTTGGATGTCATGGATAGACGCCGGCATCGGCCATTCCTTGACCGTTCGTACCTTTTCTGGGTCCATCTCGATACCTGTTGGCTTGATGATGTAACCCAGGAACTCCACCGTCTTGATGTGGAACTCGCACTTGGACAGCTTAGCAAAGAGCCGGTTGCTCCTTAAGCGAGTGAGGACCTCAGTAACATGCTTCACATGTGATTCTTCAGTGTCACTGAAGATCAGGAAGTCATCTAGGTATACCACTACATATACTCCAATGATGTCCCGGAAGATGTCATTGATGAATGACTGGAAATGAGCGGGAGCATTGGCTAGGCCGAATGGCATCACTAGGTACTCATAGAGTCCCAACTGGGTGCCAAATGCTGTCTTCCATTCATCTCCTTTAGCAATCCGGATGAGATTGTATGCTGCTCTGAGGTCGAGCTTGGTATAGATCCTTGCTTTCCTGAGCAAGAACAGCTGCTCCTCGATGAGAGGCAATGGTGCCCTGTTCTTGACAGTGATCTCGTTGAGGCCTCGATAGTCCACACAGAGTCTGAGACCTCCATCCTTCTTTGGTACGAAGAGCACTGGTGATCGCGCTGGGCTCTTCGAGGGTCTGATGAACCCCTTCTTGAGGTTCTCGTCCAAGTACCTCCTCAACTCGGTCATCTCCTTGGGTCCCTTAAGGTACAGGGGCCCTTGAGGTGGCTTTCCTCCTTCTATCAATTCAAGGTGGAGATCATGCTCGGTATGATGGGGCAGCTTGTCTGCTTCCACTTCATCGAACACATCTCGCAGATGTTGGTATGGCTTTGGTATGTCTGCAGCCGTCACCACCTTGTCCACCTCTACCTCCATCTCTACTCCTTTGTCTGCGCCTGTAGGTACAAAACCAAAGGCCGGGAGCGATGATGGTGGCTCCTCCAACAGCATGAATCCTATGGGTCCATCTTCCAGAGCTGCTTGCAGTATGCGCTCTGCTGAGACAAACTCGTTTCCATGAAGGGTGGGTCTCCTCATGGATGGGTCCCCTGCTCTTGCTGCTTCAGGGGGTCTCTTCGGGGGTCGGTCCTGCTCCTGAGTCTTGAACTCCAGCTGGCCCGTATCCCATTGTATGGTGGGCTTGAGCTTCCTTAGCTCAGTGAACCCTAGGATAAGGTCGTAGTCGGCAGTGTCGGCCACTGAAGCTTCGACCACACCCAGATTGTGTGCACCAATAGATACCTGCATGCTTGCAGAACTATTGATGGAGAGTTGGTGTCCGGTGACACCATGGATCGATCTTGTTTTTGTAGGTTTTGTGGGTATTTGGTACTTACTGATGAAAGAATCTGAGACTATAGACAAACCAGCGCCGGTGTCTGCCAGTATCCGAGCAGGATGGTTCTGAACCATTCCTGAGAGCTCCAATACTGCTTTCCCTCCGCTGGTGGCGAAGCATACTCGACAATCTTGATATATACATAGTGATGGCGAGGAGGTTTGTAGAGCAATGCATGCCATCAGTGCATCACCCCACTGGCGTTTCCCTCGTCGTCGTCATCATCTTGCTCGTCCTCGTGATCGGAGTCCATATGCTGCTGATAAGGCCGGAGGTCCATGTCCTCTTGCTCCGGCTCGGTGTTGCCCGGGGGGCTATCTCCGGAGTCAGTGGCCTCGTCGAAGGGGTCCTTGGTGATGACCATGACCTTTGGTCCCATAGGTCGTGAACCTAGGGAGTCTACCCTCCTGCTAGGGCAGTCCTTGGCCCAGTGTCCGATGCCTTTGCACACATGACAGGTGTTGTTGCTGCCTCCTGATGGTGCCGGGGTTCCTTTCGGAGCTGGAGTGGGTTGATGGGGAAGAAGACGGTTGTTTGAGTGTTGTGTGGGTTGTCGGGCTGGATAGGGTTGTGGCGGTTGATAAGGTTGCGATGGTTGATAAGACTGAGCTGGTGATCGAGTTGAATAAGGTTGCGCAGCCGATCGCCGAACGGGGATTGAACTCTGAATTAGCCGAGTTCCTGGAGATGACACGTTGTTTGCTTGCAAGTGTCTAGCCGAGGCCTGCTGCAGCAGCATTCTTTGTCGATCGATCTCTTCGACTTCCCGGAACCACTCCCATAGTTCCTTCGGGGGGTTCCTTTCAAACTTCTCCTGTATGCTGCGAGTAAGGCTTCCTCTGAAGAGGTCGATGGTTAGCTCATTGTCTCCTAGGTTGACCTGTCCTTCCAAGTCTCTGAACTGCTCTACGTGTCGTGTAGCAGCTCCTGGTGCATCACTAGTGAGTCTGAGAGCTAGCAGCTTGTTGTAAGCCTCCATCCTAGCATTCCGGGGGTTGAACTGTTCAGCTAGTCGTTTAGTGAAGAACTGCCAGTCATTGAATAGCCTCCCTTCTCTAGCTCTATCAAAGCGTAGCTTTGAGGTCCACCACTCTCGAGCAGTACCTTCCAATTGAGAACCCAGGTGGTTGATCATCCGGGTGTGCTCGTACACTTGATTGAACCTAAACCAAGCTTCGGCTTCTAGAATGTAGATCTCTATGTCTCGGGGATTGAACTTTGGGAACGGGGTTGCAACGGGCTTTGAACGTTCTGTCATGATGCTTGCCTCCTCCTCCTGGTCCATGGTATATGGGTCCATCCGGTTACGGTTGTAGGGGTCCACCCTGGTCTTGAGATACTTCGGCCCGGTGGGTGAGGCATACTTCTCATAGTTGGCCTCGGCATGCTCATTCAAGTTGAATGAGACTGAGTGCCTTGGTCGAGGTGCTGGAGTAGGAGTATTGGGGTCTCCTAGCATCGAGTCATCTCCTCCTCCTGCCCGGTCTTGGTCTTCTGAGTGCGAGGGCTCAACTGTCTCCTCTCCACTCAGGTGAGCTCGTCGTAGTCGTTCCTCCCGATGGCTTTGTCTGGACAGCTCTAGCTGAGCTTCCATTAGTGCTAGTAGCCGGTCTAGCTTGCTGTTAAGGTCCTGGTCCGTCATGGTGATCGTGAGGAGCTGCTTGAACGATCCACTCTAATGTCAGGGGTCGCGCGCCTGAAACCCAGGTCGGTCTGTCGAGATCCTCGGTGACTATCCAGCTGTGCGACAGCTATTGTCTCGGTCTCGGTCTCGAAGAGCTAGTTGCTCGGCAACTATCAAGTTGTGCGGTGACAGCAGGTGGCGTTGTGGTATACGCTATTGTAGGTTTCGGCTGACCTCTGTGGACACTCCGTTCAGAGGTGGCTCGGCACGATCAATATCGATATGAAGGGTATGGTGACACCAAGGTCTGGTGTGAGTGTTGATGATGATGGTGATGAGGTTGATGATGTTGGTGATGAGATTGGTGAATGTCGATGATGATGAGGATGATGGTGTTGGTGTTGGTGATGAAGTTGGTGGCGTCAACACGAGTGTCCAGTGTGCTGACTAATGCTTGAAGTGATCCCCGGACCGCAGTGGACTACTGCCTTCGGTTCTATCTATATCCGGACCGCTAACCTACTATGGGCGCCTTCGGACGTCAGGTAGTGGTGATACAACACACACACTACGATGAGGAGCAACCTTGATAGATTGCTGCTATGCTGACTGTAACTAATGTATACTTATGCTGAAAGTGATAACTAGTTAATATGGTGAGTGTAGAGTGGATGAGGATCCACTCGACCTCTGATGACGAGAAGGCATGGTTATATACCTCTTCACAGCGTCGCCAGCGACACTGCTCCTGCTCTCTCTCTCCAGAGAGTACCCTCTTCGTCGAGTACTGTACAGGGGGGCCCTCTAGCACCACTCCTGTCCTCCTGAGCTGTGTCGACTCCTTCGACACTGCTCCTCCTCCTTGCTTGGCACCCCTGTGCCTCCTGAGCGGTGTCGACTTCTTCGACACTGCTCCTCCTCCTCGGACCTACTTGCCGGTCGCCTATACACTGCTCCTCCTCCTTTGACCGGTGATGGTTCCTTTGGCTCTTATCTCTCGAGCCCCTGAGTGGTAACCATCTGCATGCTCCTTGAGCTTGGTCCTCCTCTTGGCGGCGCCTGCTCCTTGCGCTTGGTCCTCTTCTTGGCGGGCCCTCCTCGCATATGGGCCCGCTCCTCCTTTGCATGTGAATCCGTAGGAGTCCATGGTCTCCATGGAGACTGCACTACGGCCATGCTCTCTACTGGTGCCCTCCTGCTTCCCGAGCATTCAGGCCCATGACAACTCCCACATCAGCCCCGCACACGCGCGTGTGCTACAAAGACTTTGAAACGTCCGGATTCGAGCTTGTATTTAGACTATCATCATCCATCGTAGAAAATCAGATTCCTCAACTGGGTTTCAGGCACACGATCGCTGACAGCAAAATCAAGAACTGGTAGGGCAATTGCTATGGATATCCAGCACAGTACAACCAGATATCTCATTCACAGTAGGAACCTTGGCATGATACATGTCAAGCCCAATCAACAGAGCATGAGATGCAGCAATCCATGTACTGAAGTACCTGAACCACACAAGTGAATACCACCTTCAATTGGGAGGAAAGCCAAGCAAGCACATAAGCCAGTCAGTGGTGACATACACTGATGCAAACTAGGCATTGGATCCTACAAATGGACAAAGAAGCACGACTGGGGCAGTCAGATATGTATATGGATGTCCAGTGAGTTGGAAGTTGCATGTACAGAAGTGCATGGCACTGTCAGCAGTGGAAGTGGAGTTTGTTGCTGCATCTGAAGCAGCATGAGAAGCACTATTCTTCTTGTATCTGCTAAGGGACTTGGGAAGAAAGGACACCAAACCAGTACTCTGTACAGACAGTCAGGGATGCATACAGGTAAGCAAAGACCCGGCAAAGCACTGGAAGCTCAAGCATATCAATACAAGGTACCACTTTGTCAGGGATCAGACGGGTGAGCCCGAGAAGAAGCAGCGAGGCAGTCGAGCAGCTCAAGAAGAACAACAGCCGTCGGAAACCCCCTCTTCTTGTGTCACGGCCAGCCAGGAGACTTGCAAAAACGCAGGAGGCGTTGATTTTACAAGATCTCCAACTCCTTCTCGCTCAAGATCGGATAGACGTCCAACACTCAGGCCGAAACGTGTTCCTCTCTCTCCGTGTTGTCTTATCTTCGTCTTTCCTTCCTCCCGCTCGCAACGCAACCCAACACTGCACCCTTGACTCGCGCAACCCCTGACCTCTTGGTCCATCTCTTTTGAGGAAAGCAAATCTTGCATCGACTCGCTGTGTCTTCTCATTGCGGTCGATACTCATCAGAATGTGCAGCGCTACCTTTGCACATTGACTGGCTCGCTCTCAACGTCAGACGCAGCGTATCAAAGGAAGACCTGTGGGCGGGCCCAATCAAGGTGTCCATAGGTGTCATCCCGATCGATACGGCTCCAACCGTCACTGCAGTCTCTTCTCACGAGAGAATGTATCACAGACGAGAAGCATACCAGGTAGCACTACACTACTCGTACATTACTAAGAGATCAATACTAAATCCCTGCCTTAGATCGGCAACAACGAAGCTCCACAGCGCATCAACATGCTTCCACCGTACCTTAGTGTCGTCGTACCACCGGGGAAGTATGCTGCCAGATACGTCGCCAATGCACCCACTTGAACGATCGCACAAATGAGTGTAGGAAGCATCTTGCGTGGTCCTACTGCAAAGTAGATCGTCAGTCCTAGCGATCCGAAGTATGCGACTGAAAATGGCAGACGTTCCTTGCTACAGATGTGTTTGAGATGTGCCAATGGTCCTGAGAGGATGGAGAAGCCGATCATGAACAGCATGCTTCCGAGCGAGAATGCGAGTGCGAACTTTTGTGGCCGCAATGCGAGGATCGGCGGTGACAAGAAGATGAACGAGAAGAAGAAGCATACTGCTGCACCAGCAATGCATGCTAGAAAGCCGAGGAATCTGTTGCGTCAAGCAAGAACATGTCAGCTAGTGCGTTCAGAGCTGTCGCAAGGAGGTTTCCCGGCGCTGCATGAAGAGGCGAGTCGGGTGGATGATCGACACTTACCTCTCCCATCTGCTTAAGCTCAGATAGGCTTCCTCTTCATTTGTGCGTTCATTCGACCGTAATGGCACGTAGCCTGAGATACTATTAGTGATTGTAGAGAGATAGCTTCCTCCCGATGCGTTTTGTGGTCTCGAGTCGTCTGTCCTTCCTTGTGCCCATCGGAAGCCCGACAACTCGGAGCGGTAGTTTGTTTCTGTGGACGCCATCGTTGCCGGCTTCCTGCGAGTTTTGAAGCTTGGAAGGATGTCTTGTGCTTCAGAGTCCCTTTCGTGTTTGTCAGTGTCCTTTGAGAATGATAACGCGGTCGTCGGTGTGGCCTTGTACGCGTATGTTGACGAGTGTTGCTGCGATGAGGACAGTTGTGAGCGCTTGTGATGGTGTCACTCACCTGTGTGAGTGTGTGTTGTGTTGCGGTGGAGGCTCGTTGCTGTGTCTCGTGCGAATGGAATTTGGCTTTGAACTGAGCGGAGCTGCAAGAAAGAAAGAAAGAAAAAAGGTTCCTTCCTCGAGTTGAAGTAGACAAAGCCGCACAAAGCGTGGAGTCTGCGGAGGTAGTGTTTACGGCCGAGTAAAAGGCTCGAGCAAAAGGAGCTCAGCAGTGCACGCGTGCGTGTGTTGCAAGCGTGCGCGAGTGGCGAAGGCTTGAAAATCCTTGCTCACGTTTGTATTTAGAATCATCATCATCAATCACACGAAAACTTCAACTCCTCGCGCTTCGAACACGGAAATCACTCTCTATCCTCGCGCATCAGCCTTCTTGACCAACACCTTCCAATTCACGCACGCACACACACGCCTACTTTCTTCCAACCAGGGCTTCCAAACTTCCGACGTCTGAACCTTTCTTTCCGACTATCTCTCCACCTTTCCGCTTTTCTCGACCACATTCTCGCCTTTGCATCAACGTCGAGTGAAAGTGCACACACAGGCCCGAGAGCACCTTTCCTTTCGCCCACACACAACACACAACCATGTCGGCCATCGAGCTGATCAACCCAAGAGCCGAGTCCGTTCGTCGGACTCAGGCTCTTCAAGTCAATACTGCCGGTGCTATCGGTCTCGCACAAGTCGTTCGTTCCAACCTTGGACCTCGTGGTACCATCAAGATGCTTGTCGATGGTTCCGGCAACCTTAAAATGACAAAGGACGGCAAGGTCCTTCTCACCGAAATGCAAATCCAAAACCCTACCGCCGCCATGATCGCACGTACCGCCGTAGCACAGGATGAACAGTGCGGTGATGGTACCACCTCTGTCGTTCTTCTTGTCGGCGAGCTGCTCAAGCAGGCTGAGCGATACATTCAGGATGGTGTTCACCCTCGTGTCATCAGCGAAGGTTTTGATGTTGCCAAGACCGGTGCGCTCAAGTTCCTTGAACAGTTCAAGAAGAGCCCCGAGATGGACCGTGCTACGCTCGTTAAGGTCGCCACTACTTCGCTCTCCACCAAGCTTCACACAAAGCTAGCTACGCAACTTGCTGCTGACATTGTCGATGCTGTTCTCGCCATCAAGCCCACTACTACTTCCACCATTGAGGCGCCAGCACCCACCGCAGACGGCAGCAGCGAGAGTGTCTCCGAGTGGAACATCAAGGACCCTATCGACTTGCACATGGTCGAAATCATGAAGATGCAGCACAAGACCGAAACCGATACCCAACTCGTTCGTGGTCTCGTCCTCGATCACGGCGCTCGTCACGCCGATATGCCCAAGCGTCTCGAAAACGCCTACGTCCTCACTCTCAACGTTTCGCTCGAATACGAAAAGACCGAAGTCAACTCTGGCTTCTTCTACTCTTCCGCCGAACAGCGTGAAAAGCTCGTCGAGAGCGAACGTCGTTTTGTCGATGCCAAGCTCAAGAAGATCGTCGAGCTCAAACAGGCCGTTTGCGATGCACCTACCCAAGGCAGCAACGAGAAGAAGAAGAACTTTGTCATTTTCAACCAAAAAGGTATCGACCCTATGTCGCTCGACATTCTTGCCAAGAATGGCATCCTTGCATTGCGACGTGCAAAGAGGAGGAACATGGAGAGGCTGCAGTTGTGCTGTGGAGGTGTAGCTCAGAACTCGGTGGATGATTTGAGCCCGGATGTTCTTGGTTATGCCGGGTTGGTCTACGAGCACACGTTGGGTGAGGAGAAGTACACCTTTGTCGAGGAATGCAAGGACCCCAAATCGGTGACGATCTTGATTAAGGGTCCTAACGCCCATACGATGTCGCAGATTCAGGATGCTGTTCGTGACGGTCTTCGATCGGTCAAGAATGCCATTGAAGATACAACGCTGATTGCTGGTGGGGGTGCTTTTGAGATTTCGGCAAGCAACTATTTGACTTCAGAGGTGAAGAAGTCGGCTAAGGGTAGGTCTAAGTTGGGTGTGCAAGCTTTCGCAGATGCCATGTTGGTGATTCCCAAGACGCTGGCTAGCAATTCGGGCTTTGATGTCCAGGATTGCATTGTGGCGCTTCAGGAGGAGGCCAGTGAGGGGAACGTGGTTGGGTTGGATGTGCAGACTGGTGAACCGATGGATCCGATCAGTCAGGGTATCTGGGATAACTACAGGGTTAAGCGTCATATGCTTCATAGCTCGGCGGTTATCGCTTCGAATCTGCTCAGTGTCGACGAGATCTTGAGGGCCGGAAGGAGCAGTCTTAAGAGCGAGGGTCCTATGGGTTAGAAGAGCAGTGGAGATTGAAACAAAACAAGCAGCAACAGGCTATAAGGCACCGATCGCAAAACCGAATCTTTGTAAAACAACTCATCCTCTCTTTTTGTGCCGATGCATTGCATATCAGCACATTGTTTGATCCATCTTTCTGGCTGAAGCATGTTGCTGAAGCATGTTGAGACGGTTGCACACTTGGACGCACAGTGCGAGGTGTGAAGTGAAAGAATGTGTGGATTGATGTGGTAAAGCATATGCTAGTGATGTATGCCGAGATGATAGATGAAAGAACTTGAGCCTGGGGGTTGTTGTCATAACAGTGCGTGTGACGAAGCCAGAAGCGTAAGTTGGCTTCAGTGAGCCTTGCTAGTCTCCTTGTGTCCACTAGTAAGGTGCAAATCATCCATATGAACCTCCAAAAATCCCTTCACGGCTTCATAGGTTACGAAACTGGTTCCAATACTCGGCGCCACTTTCAACAGATTCGGAAGCAAACCTCTATACAGTCCCGTCACCCCTTCTGCCTTGATAATGTTCTGAATCGCATTAATGGCGTTCTTATCCTTGTAACCCAACTTTTCCTGACTGTCCTTCATTCCTGCCACCTGCATCCTTCTCCTCAGTACATCCAGCGGGTAGGTTAGGGTCTGAGAGATGGACCCCGCTAACGCACCACAAGCCAATTTCATCAACGGACTTGGTTCCGACCCGTCTAGTGGCGTGATACGTTTCCTTGCCGCCTCGTAAAAGTAGAAATTCAAAGCCACATAGGGCGCAACTCCGATAGATGTAGGTACACAACCTCTATACAGCCCTCTTAGACCTCCTTCTTCGCGATACACTTTCGAAGTCATTTGCCATATTCCTGGGACTGCTTTCTGTCTCGCCGCGATCTGCTCTCGTAGTACTTCCTGTGAGGCTTTCTTCACTCCTTGAGTAGCTTCGGATCTCGCTTCGTTGTACATGTTTGCACTTGCAATGCTGATCCTTGACCGTACCAAATCGAGTGGATAGGTGGAAACGACACTGGCGACTCCGGCTACAGCACCGGCGGTGAGTTTGCGTATAACGTCGAGCTCACCGGTTTCTTCGTTGCGAAGGTAAGTCTTGCACATTTCGTAAGTTGTGAATTGAACAGCGGAATAAGGGGCGATGCGAAGACAGTTGATTCCGTTGCCACGCATGAAGCCAGCAAATCCTTCTTCTTTCCTCATCTTGACGAGACCGGTCCAGACGCCGTTGTAGGCTCTTTTGCTGGCTGCTTTGCTCGTCTTGGTCGGGCCAGAAGAGGTAGAGGAGGTGGTGGAGGAGGTCTGGGGTTGAACCTGCATAATGATTTTCAGTCGTTCGAGGGGGGAGACGACGGTACGGGAAGTTGCACCCGCTGCTCCTCCGGCGACGAAGTAAGTTATGAGGAAAGCATGATTCGTCCCGTGAGACTGGGTGTGGTGGGAGTCGTCGCAGTCGTCGTCTGTGTCATTGCTGGTGAGGGTGCAGCCGGATCCGACGGAGGTTTGGGTCGTCTCAGAAGCTCGGCCAAGCTTTTCGAGTGCTTTTGCTCGAGCGATTTCTGTGGCCGTGAGCGAGTCGGCCGAGGCTGATGCTCGCATGGTTGGTGAGCTGGAACGCAGTATTGGTGGTCGGTCCGATGGGAGGGGTGATGCGGAAGTGGAGCTGGCGAGGTTGACGAGCGATGCAGCAGAATCGAGGAAGCTTTCGAGCGTGGAAGCTGATGTCGAGGCTTGGCTTGAACGTGTTAGCGCGGCCAAGGGCCCATTGCTATCCACTGCGGCCGACATGCTGTGTGGTTGCTACGGTGAGATCAAAGCAGAGCCTATGATGAAGATGAGAGCATAGCACAAGTTGATTGGAGGAAGTGAGGAGCAGAGAGGCTACCGTGTCGATTCCACCAGACGTGTCAAGATCTCTTGCTCTCGTGAGCAACGCAACTCTTCTTGGTCCAGAAGGCGTGGTTGGTTATGGTAGTAAGTGTTGAGAAGGTGAAGTTGCGGTATGATGCCGCTTTCAAGAACACTGATTCGCGTTGTGCTTGAAACGGTCTCTGTGTGTTTCCCGCTCCCGATCGGCGTGACTCGCTCGGAAGTGGCCGGCTGCAGTCACAATTGTACCTCTCTGTCTGTTTTCTCTCTAGAAAATTCGCCCCAACACAGCGCGACTTTGGTGTATGTGTGACCCCGCGTTCGGTTTCTGCCTGTCCGAACAAGATCGGCAGCCTCGGTCAATTGCCGCGAGTCAGACAAGCGGCTTCAATTGCGTACTTGAGAGGCTTTCTGTGTTGGCCGTCACCTTCGTCACAAGACCGTCACAGAGCGGAACACTGCAGGTGTTGAAAGCGGGCGAACAGCATTCCACTTGCCGTTGCCGACCCTCTCCGACTTTGGCGAGGGTTTAGGGTATCGCCGATTTACTTTCTAAGCGACGAGCCCGATTCAGATATTGCCGATCCGATCACACTATTTTCTCGATACTCACCCTCTCATCTACCAAGGATCGCCATCAATCATACTTCTGTTCAGGCCCAAGCTTGGCATGTTTTGGTGAGAATGATTGCTTGCGCATGTGTTTAGGCTCCTTGCTATGTGTCAAGGAAAGCTATAGATCGATCTTCCGACCAGTGTGTTTTGGGTGTATGTGAGAGTACAAGAGATGCTGAATGGGCATCAACGAAAATGAATGAACAAGGCCGAAGAAGAAGAAAAGGTAAAGAAGCGATTGCATATGCTGGAAAGTGCAGGCGGGAAAAGCGACAAGGGTTAAATGTAGGTGTCGTAAGCCTGGGGAGCAAGGGTCTCGGGGGTGTTGTTCTTCATCGAGAGGGTGTGGGCAGTGCGGGGAGCGGCAGGGAGACGCTTGAGCTGGACACGCTCACCCTTAGCCTTAGCCGTCTTCTTGAGCTCAGCGTTGCGCTTGACACGCTGCAAGAAGTCGTCACGGCACTTGGAGTGCTTGACGTGCTCGATGCGCACGTTGACACGCTTCTCGATGTATCGGTTGCCAACCACCTTGTAGATGATCACACCAACGGCTCGTGGGGCGACGTTGAAGACAACACCGGTACGACCGTGGTAGTACTTGTGGGGCATACCCTTCTGCTCAGCGGCGTTGGCCTTGATGTCGACAATGTCACCGGCGTGGAAGGGTCGGAGGTAGGTCGACAGCTTGATGGGACCATGCTGGCGGAACTTCCTCGCGAAGAGGTGACGGGTGCGGGCCCTGTAACCGAAAGAGTGCTATTGTTGTCGCAGTGGTGTGCAATGCGTAAGATATGGTAAGCAAAGGGTCAGCATTTGGCCCGACGTTGATAGTGGGTGAAACTGTTGCCGACAAACGTCACGTCGTCGTCTTTGCATCATTCAAACAGTCGGCAAGGGTCGATGTGATCTTCAAAGCGTTTTCCTTCCCGACATTTCCGCAGCAAATGAGGCAACACTCAATCTTATCCTATCAGCGAAGCTTTCGCTGTCTCCATGTGCTCTGACTCTTGTGCCATTTTTAAATGTGTGTGCTGTCGGAGTGATGCGTGCTGTAGAGTGGATGTCCGGGCGAATAGGTGCGATATGTCCAGCATGAAGAGCTTAGATTTCGGATCGACCTCGTAAGGAATCTGATGCTTTCCGAAAGGACGAGGAGAAGAAGCTGCAGTGTGCCATGATATCCGTCGATTCTGCAACTTCTACGTGAATTGCAACCTTCGAATTCTCGAGCAACGCTGTGTCGGCTGATCATGTTGGGGCTGAGGATGCTTCGGCGGATGTACGACAAGACAAGAATGCTGTCGACGGTTGCGGTGATCACTTCGATTCGCTTCAAGGTCTTCAGTCTGCCCAAGCCGTTCGTTCTGCTAGTCCTTCTTATATTTCGTTTCCATCATAATAAACGGGGGCACTGCAACGATCGGCGGGTCGATCCAGTTCATCTTCATCATACGTCCTGAACACCGTTGTTTGCAATGTCGTAACTTCCTTCATCGACAGCGATACCTCGTCCTCCCAAGGATCATGTTATGCCTGCTGATTACTACTTCTGTCCGATCAATTGCTGGCTGGTTGATGCTGATTGTCGATGCATAGACTTGAGTGACGTTGCTGGCAGCCTTGAGATCATACTTACAGGCATCGTGGATTAATGATCTCTTGAGGTGGTGATGGTGACGAAAAGGGTGATGATGACAGGCACCTCGAATCCCTTTGGTGTCTGGCTTGCTCGCTGAGACTGACCTTGGTCTGCTGCTGACCCAGCACCTCAGCGAGGTAAGGAGCGAGGCATGGCCTTCGACTCTTCGCAGGCTGCAGGCTGATTCTCTCTCGAGCGCGGACCCGCTCACTGATGATGAGCTTCAAACTCGTGGGTAAAAAAGGAGATGAATACAAACTTGTATCTGACATTCCTCGGCCGATGGGGTTTTCAGCTGCAAAAATGCTGACCCCCGAATACAAAGTTTAATCAGTTCGAATTTTGACTGGCTTTGCTGCCTTTGTGTTTTTTCGACACTACCCTCGCTGCGAAGAACTGGCCCATCGCACTCCAATTCCTAGCCAGCCAGGGAGCCAGCCAGTAGAGTTGAGACCAGGAAGAGCAGTGAGTTGTCGACCCTGAAATCAAAGCACCACACAGAGACAAACCCCAGCCCACAGTCAGTGTAGCCAGTCGAAAGCAGCAGCAGCAGCAGCAAGCAACCAAGCAGCGTTCAGAGAGTCGACACACAACAGCAAGCTCAAGTCGTTGATTCACTCCGTCCTCGTCCTCGTCACCTTCCAGTCCCTCACCATATTCATCAAGGTAAGTCGCACCCGAACCCATGCGTTCAGGTGCTCGAGATATGCCCATGGTGGCCTCGATCAAACACAGCCCCCGCGACACATGTCAGCAACGCCGGCAACAGCAGCAGCAATGAAAGAGTATTCGACACGACGAAGGATTGGACTACGACAACGACATAGGATCATTCCGCAGCATCGACAACTATACCCGACATCATAAATTACCCATATACCAACGACACAACTCGCTCTCTCAGTCACAATCATGCGCACGACGCCGGCAGGACATATAGATGGAAGCATCGTAATTGGAAGTTGGTGTACATCCGATTCCCCAACAAAGCATGACGTCCTCAGCACACATCACTAGCACGCATTGCTTCCATCAACAGACTGCCAGATCAGGCGTCGCGTTTTCATCTTATGTTGGGCTGCATCACACGTTCAAACGTATTCGCAGATGCCTTTACCTCTTCTTCACAGAAGCTATCTCAGCCTAGGCGCATCGCTGGACTCCAATCACTTCAACCACACCAGCTGGCAGGACGTATTCGACTCTACATCAAGAGTCTGTGCCTCGGGAACGTCGCTAGTTGTCGTAGATACTGTGTTCGCACACCTCTACTCAGCCGCTACGTTTATCTGGGATGAGGACGCTAGAGTTTCGAGCTTCCTTTGCCTACCCAGCGCTGGATGATCACCGCTCGAAAACACCATCCTTACTCTTTTCATTCGTTTGTTCGTTGGTTGTTGCCGACAGAACCAAGGGTGACTTGATCGAGGCAACTTAGCATTTCAAGAGCTTTGACCCTCGCATGCACAAATAGGCAACATCAGCTTGGTCACGGTTTTTACTGACCTACATGTTGCCCGCCCTGCTCTCTTGTCTTGACTCACTCTCCTTCTCTCTCTTTTCACCGCATCGTAGAAAAAATGCCTCGCGCTCCTCGCAAGCAGTCTAAGACCGCCAAGGTTCCCCGACGACCTTTTGAGTCGGCCCGTCTCGACAGTGAGCTTAAGCTCGCTGGTGAGTACGGTCTGCGCAACAAGCGTGAGATCTGGCGCATTGCCCTCACCCTCTCCAAGATCCGACGTGCTGCCCGTGAGCTCCTCAAGCTCGACGAGAAGGACCCCAAGCGTCTTTTCGAGGGCAATGCCATCATTCGCCGTCTTGTGCGCATTGGGGTGCTCGACGAGTCCCGCATGCGTCTCGATTACGTGCTCGCCCTCAAGATCGAGGACTTCTTGGAGCGTCGTCTTCAGACCCAGGTCTTCAAGTCTGGTCTTGCCAAGTCCATCCACCACGCCCGTGTCTTGATCGTTCAGCGTCACATTCGTGTCGGCAAGCAGATCGTCAACGTTCCTTCCTTCGTCGTTCGTCTTGACTCGCAGAAGCACATTGACTTTGCTCTCACCTCGCCTTACGGTGGTGCCCGTGCTGGTCGTGTTAAGCGTAAGCGTGCTGCTGCCGCCGCTGCCGCTGCCGGCGGTGACAACGCCGAGGAGGACGAGGAGTAAATTACTCTCCCACCTCTCCTTCACTCTCAATCACCAACGCAACCCCCTCACATCACATTTACGCTCCAGCATAGGTCCACTCTTTCGACTCACGATGGCTAGCCTGCCTTTCAGCCTTAGTTGAGGTGAAAAGGTGGATCTCTTCAACATGCACACATACACATTGTATTTTTTCTCTCTTCATTCTTTTCACAAAAGAGACCCGGGCACGCACCTACACACAGCGTCGTGTCGACCCACACTCACATCACGCACACCCCCAAAAGAAAGGCAATATTATAGGCTTCTGCTCTCCATACTCTCCTGTTTGTGCACGGTCTGTTTCATTGTCGATCTTGTCTTGTGCGAATGAGCTTGCTGATTCCGGTTAATAGTACATGTGAGAGGATGGGTAAGCGTTCATTCTTCGGCAAGCTGCAATTCGAGACTCTCAGCATAAACCTCTTGCATCAGTTTCTGGATCTCTCCTCTTGTCTCCTTGACCTGGTTGTTTAGCTCCGCTATCCGTTCCTTTGCTTCTGCTTCATCCCTTTCCCCATCGCTTGCCTCTTGTGACGGCATCAAAGTTGTCTTTCTGAGCTGATCGCGCTGAACAACGCTCCGCAGTAAAGCGTTTTCTTTCGTCTGAATCTTGTCTGCCAGTGTTGCGAGATTTGGCGAGGTAGAGTGGGATAGTTCCGTCTGAATGGCTCGAAGACGATGCCCGCATTCGATAAGTGCTTGTGTAGTGATCTGGAGGATCTGTGCGAGGAGGTCTTCAGAGAGAGGGACGGTGGTTGTGCTGCATCCTGAGCAGCCGCGGCCGTTGCCGTTTGGCGTCGTTTCGGATTCAACTTCAGCAGTGTGGGTGGGATGTGATTCGGTGTTGAGAGACCCATTCACAGGACCAGCAGAGGATGGAGATGAAGGATTGAGGAAAGTATCAAAGGCATCGTCGTATTCTCTCCAGACGCTAATACGGCGTTCTTGGACTTCTTTGACTGCTTTTAGGAGCTCCAGGGGTGTGGAGGTTGAGGTTGAAGATGCAATTGCACCATGAATGCCATTCGGTGTTGGTTCTGGCATCGTGGCTGATAAGGACCGAATTGATAGCTGGGGATGTGAGGAAGGGTGTGTGGTGGAGGTCCAGAAGAAATGGTGGAGGCATACGAGGCATTTGAAGGTGGCTCGGGATTATGTGATTACGTAATGCTTATTTTTCGACGCGGTCCTAGGGCGAAGGTTGTGGAGTTGACCTTTGCTGTTGCTGCCGCTTTTGACAGCTTCACATACAACACTTCTTAAGTCTCAACACCATCTCGGCCAAGATCTTGTCTGGTAGCTCTCAACACGACGGCAGAGGTTCCTAGCTCTCATTCGCACGCACCCGAACTCAACAGCTTGCAGTCCGACAAGCTTCAGTCTCGATTGCACCGCATCGAGATCCAGCAAGGAATCCTGGTTCAACACACACACCACCTAGCATTTTAGCATGTCTGAACGTGTAAGTCCCACCCTTCACCTTCACTGGCACCACTTACAACTTTATGGTGCTTCGTATTGCTGACACTGGCATCTACCCCCATCCCCTACTCAACCCGATATTCACTTCCGCAACGTAGGGCCGAGGCGGCAGAGGAGGACCCTCCAATCGCGGCTCTTCCAACAGCCGTGGCAACTTCAACAACACTCGGGGTGGCTTCTCCAACAACCGCGGCGGCGGTCGTGGTGGATCCCAATCCTCCAGCTCTATCCCATCAGAACGTCCTAAGAAGGAAGCAATCCTCGATCTGACCAAATACATTAATCAGAAGATCCGAGTCAAGTTCGCAGGTGGCAGAGAAGTGTTTGGTATCCTAAAAGGTTTCGATCAGTTGATGAACCTAGTTATGGACGAAGTTACCGAATCGCTGCGGGATGAAGAAGGGAATGTTACGGATAAGACAAGGTCGCTAGGGTTGGTGGTGTTGAGAGGTACGGCGTTGACGGTGATCAATCCTGCTGATGGATTTGAGAGTATCGAAAAGTAAGTGTTGCTTCGCTTCCATGAAGTTCTGGACCATTGAATGGGGAATTGTGGCTGACCAATTCTTTCCGCTTCTTCTGCCACGCAGCCCTTTCGCACAGGCCGACTGAGGAACGAACGCCGCTGCCGAGTTTGAGAGCACAAAGCAAGCATGACGACAACAATTCAGTCAATCTATCATCTAGCACCACGCAGGTGCAGGTCACGATCACGAATGCAAAAGGTGTACTTGTAAGGCCTTGCTTATCAGCAAGCGTGCTCACTGGCGTTCATCGGGAAGAGCCAAAAAGATCAGTGAGGAAGTCGACACAGAACGAACAGCAGCACGCACGACTTTCTTCGCTCAAGTGACTGAGATTCAGAAGATGAACAGAATCAGCGTCTATCGAACAGATCAGTATCGTAGGATCAGCTTCAGCCTCGAAGCTCCTTCCATCCAGGAGCATCCAACACAATCCCATCCCTCGACTCACCAGACATCACATGATTAACCTGCAGCTCCAAATCTCTTCTCGGATCCCACTCCCAGCCCTCCTCCTCCTCCTCCCCCTCATCCTGCAGATCCCACACACTAACCCCGACCTCGTTCTTCCCCCTCAAATCCACCACACCACTATGAACCGGGAACTTAATCTGCGGTCCTAGGTTGTTCACATACTTGCCCATCTGCCAGCCATTCACATACAGCTGTGCGCGGAACTTCCTCCCCTTGCGCTGTTTGAAGATGAAGTTGAGTCCGATATCCGTTTCACCGGGGGCGTTCAGAGTGAAGGTTGTTCGGTAGAACACCACTTTCCTTCTTCCTCTTCCTCTTTTGCTGGAGTGTAGAGGAAAGGGGAGCGAGGTCCAAGAGGAGGTATCGAAACCTGGAAGATGCCAACCTTGGACTTCCGCGTGCAATCCCCCTTCATTCAGACTTCTCCTAACCCTATCCGGCGCGTTTTCGCCTTTGAAGTTTCCTTGAACCTTCCATTCTACCTGTGGTTCAGAAAGAGAGTTAGAGCGGAGAGAGGGGAAAGAGAAGGCCACGATTCCGCGTGGGAGTTTCACCGCTTCCAGTGCTCGATCTTCTCCGTGGAACCCAATGGGTAATTCGCCAGCTTCCATCTCTATACCCATATGATCCTGCAACACTAGCACCACGTTCGCCTCCTCACCCTCGGTCAAGACCCTCGATGGAATAGTAAATCTTCTACCAGCAGCAGACGTCTCCCTTCCCGCCTCGGCACTTCCTAGATAAACACCGTTAAGCCAAACACTAAACGCGGACGACCTCCCGCCTTCCACCTTAACAAACAAATCTTTGATACCTTCTAACTCAGAGGGAGTAGAAAAGTGTCCGCGCCAGATGATGTAGTTGGAGTGAAACCCATATTCTGAAGCAAAAAGAATCTTCCCTTGCGTATCTAAGCTAGAATCCCGGGTGTAAGGGTTAGGAGAGTGAGTTTTGTTCGCTTTTACCCAAGTAGAATCGTCGTGATCGGGTTTGCCTTCGGGGATTGAGTCTGCCCATTTCCAGTCGAGCTTACTCAAATGAGGAGATTTCTATTCCAAAGCTGCCTGAGAGGGCCCGGGGAGGGAAAGAACATAGAACCATTCATTCGGGGTTTGTGGTTTCGCTTCGACTCTCTTTCTGTTCCAATACACGTATTTGAGGCTGCGGAGGGCCATCATTACCGCGATGGAGTCCTGAGAGAGCAAGCCCCAAAGATGGAGGGTATCGAGTGGACGAGCGGTGGTTGAGTAGGTGGCGTTACGGAGAAGGTCGACTTTGATGAGGATTACGCTGTCTTCTGAGTAGTTGAAGAAGCGGTTCGCCAGGTTAGCTCTGTGGGGTCGTAACAGGGATACGGAGGGTGAGGAATCGGAGTAGCGTGCGAGAGCAGCAAAGTCGCGCTGCGTGAAAGAAGTCGATGTGATGTGAATGACGATATAAGTGCCTCCTGATGTTTTGTACACCACTTGGCGACTAAACACATTGCTTGCGGTACGATAAGGAACTCTAGCTCTGACGTTGTAAGGATCAGTATCGAGATCCGAATGCATGCTCTTAAAGAGCTCCCATTCCTCCCCGTCTACCTGTTGCACCTCAGCTCTGGTGGTACTGGTGGTGAACACCTGCATACCCACAAAACGATTCTTCCCATCCTGCATCGTGAGCGAATATTCGATCATCTGTCCCGCCTCGTAGTCAAACGAAATCACCACAACGTTCGCCATCGTCGCAACCCTATACACATTCACAGTGCTGAACCTTAACAACAACCCACCCGGCAACTCTTGATCCACTGGAACAATGTGACTGTCTCGACCTTTGAGGAAGTTGGTCCCGAACAGCTCTTCGTCGCTATCACTCCGCCTTTCCCCCACGGTGATGCTTTCGCCCAGAGATTCGATTGTGAGGGCAAAGTGGGTCCTTCGAGACTCGGTGGTTTTGTCGTATCGGATGAAGTAGAACTTGCTCTTTGTCTGCGGGTTTTCGAGCACTGTTGTGCGGAAGAGATTGGCTTCAACTTTGTGTTTCGTGTCCATATCGTAGGTCTGAGATAAGTTGAATCCAGGCTCGTCGACAATCTGCTCCATCATCGCCAAGTCCATGAAACTAGAAAGGAAATACCCCTGTCTCTTAAGCTCGGTATACTTTCCAGTCGTTTGTCTGTGCTCGTCAATCGCCGCCCCATAGTCATAAGAAGTATAGACATCAGGTTCGGCAAGTCCACCCCAATTCGTACCGCCATACACTATATACAACGACAATAGTGTCACTCTCTGAGACCACAACGCAGTATTCGCCACCCGAGTGAAACTCGCATTTGTCATCCTCCCACACGCTTCATACCCAGGTCCTCCATAAGGATCGTAACTTCCACCCTGGAACTCTGGGATGTTGAACGGCTGATCGGGGTTCGTCTCCTCATGATACTTCAGGTAGTCATCGCGGAATGGGACCCATGTGGATGGGTGCGAACAGTCAAAGCGTTTAGGGTAGGAGTCGAGACCGTAAAGATCGACTAGATCGACAAAGTTGGAGTCTCGACTAGGATCGTTATACGTGATTGGAACTGATATGCCGTGAAGTTTAAGGATGGAGACGAGTTCGCGCATGTAGGCTCGTTCTGCGGTGCCTGTTTTGTATTCGTTATCTGCTTGTACGAGGATTACGCTTCCTCCTGTAATGCGGTCTGATTGAGAGCTGTTATGGACGAGCTGATGCTTGACTACGACTTTAGAGATGGCATCGATGTAAGGCTTCCATGCGTTTTGCCAAGCTGTGTCGTTGGTTCGGAGTACAGCATCGATGTTGACTTTCCAAGGGGCTATACCGCCCATGGTGGTCTCTGCATTGATGTATAGACCTGGTCGAACGATAACGAAGAGACCTTCTTCTTTCGCCATCGTAAGGAAGAAGTCCAGGTGGTTGACACCGGTGAGATCGATCGAAGCAGGATCGGGGGTGGGCTGGATAAGACCCCAATGTGTGTAGATCGAGGCGGTGTTAAAGCCAGCGGCTTTGATCTTCTGCATCACATCCCTCCATAGGCTGGGCACGGGAAGACGCCAAGGATGGAACTCGGCTGCAAGAATGAAGAGTCGTTGTTGACCACCAGCGAGAGCTAGACTGTATTTGTCAAAGACGATGGCTGAGTTGTTGCTGGCCAGTGGTAGGGTCCATTTCTTGGATTGCCATGAATCAGTACCGTGGTACAATGCGGTCGCATCCTGATGAGAGGAGGAGGATTGGAGTGAGAAAGGCACTTGGTTCGCACTTGCAGGATGGAAGAGACACGCAAGCCCTGCGGCGACACAGCCTGTCAAAGCTGCGGCCGTCAGCCTCATCCTGAAACCATTCCTATTTCGCTACCTAGAAGCGCGAACCAAGCAATTCCGGCCCTGTGTCGATGCTCTGTCGGGGCTTGAGCTCTATACAAAGGAGAGACAGATGGATGTCTAGGGAGCAACCAATGTGGGGATCGCCCCGAGCGCGGTATTTGACAGGAACTTTGCTTGTGGGGTCGGTCGTCGGAATCGTCCGCTTTTCTGCGCCTTCGAGTGCTAACCGCTGAATCCTTGCCCGGCTGACGAAGTCGTCTGCAAGAGCAAGCTGGCTCCTGCTTCTCGCTACAAGAGCTTAGAAAGCTATCAGGATAAGCATGATTAGCATGATGCAAGTCAAGAGGTGCAGAATGCGTGAACCGTGCACATTGTGGAGGGAAGCAACCGAAATTTGGCCGGCGGTTTTCTCACACTCAACGCTTCTATCTGGCAAGGCTGTTCTCATGTCTTGCTCCTATTGGTCAACTTCAGCATGGATGGATGCGATCATCTAATGGAGGCTCCTTTCTGCAACGCAAGCTCCCCTCACGAGTTCAGACGAGTTCTCGCTTGGTTTCTGGCTGCCAATGAGTCCCTTCTGTTGGCCAAGAGCCCGGCCCAGGTAAGCTGTCCCTCATCGTTGATGCATGTGCTGATATCAAACCCGATTCTGTGGATGAGAATGCAGTATTATTCCAGACGACAGAGAAAAAGCGTTTTGCGTCCTAATGTATAAATTACAACGACGCTCAGTACAGACGAAAAGGACAAAACTTTATATGGCGAGACAGTGTGGTCAGATGACGGCTTCAGGACTGCCTGAATAGCTAAAGAAGCTCGTTTGCAGACAACGTGCAGCGATAACCCGCGAACGGCACGACGAATGAAGCAAAAGAATGCATGTTTCGTGACGCCCTCAGCGTAGCTCGGGTGGATGGACCTGTTGCAGCGTTGGCTTAGTTGTTGACAGGAGGAACGGGACCCTCGTCCTGACCCGAGTTGTCAATGTTGTGGAAGTCGAGGATCTCGGAGTACATCATGACCTTCCATGTGTCAACAGGCAAGTCGGCGTCGTTGAACGACCAGTCGAATGCCTCCTCAGCCTCGGGCTCGTCAGTAGGGTCGTGGTAAGGAGCGAGGTATGGATGCGCAAGAGCCTCAGCGGCGCTGATACGCGTTCTCGGGTCGAAGACGAGCATCTTTTCGAGCAAATCCAATGCCATAGGGTCTGCATTCTTGAACTTTTGCGAGAAGGGAACACGCTCGCGCTTGGGCAAGGACTGGACGAAACGGAGCGTGTTTTCGGAGCAGATGGTCTTGATTACCTCATCTGGTGGTGTGCCGAGGAGCTCAGTGATGATGGAGAACTGGTTGACGTGGTCCTTGCCTGGGAAGAGGGGCTTGCCTTCGAGCATCTCGGCAAAGATGCATCCTGCACTCCAGACGTCGACGGCAACGTCGTACTTTTGCCAGGTGAGCATGATTTCGGGAGCACGGTAGTATCGTGTGCTGACGTATCCAGTCATCTGAGGGTCTTGGATACGAGCGAGACCGAAATCGCAAATCTTGAGATCGCAATTCTCGTTGACGAGAATGTTGCTTGGTTTCAAGTCACGGTGGACGACACCTGCCGAGTGGACGTACTTGAGACCACGGAGGATCTGATACAAGAAGTACTGGATGAACTGCTTTTCGAGCGGTCGGCTGGTGAGAAGACGGTGAAGATCGGTACCAAGGAGCTCAGTGACAAAGTAGCTGTAGGCAGAACAAACGAGCAAAGCGCAGAGATGCAAGAGAAGGATGTTTTGTCAATTTCGCAGTCCTAGTGAGCAAAATTGGCGGAGCACTTCGGCGCTGCAAGACCCCCATCTTTCGAAACAAAGAAAACTGCTTGATTGGATGTGTTGTCTGTCACATCCAAGGCAGATAGGTGAACGCTATCGTACTGAAATACTCACATATCTTCAAGAGGCGAGATGAAAATGTCGCTAAGACTGATGATGTTCTCGTGACGGATGTGCTTGAGCAATTTGAGTTCACGGTAAGTTCGCTTGGAGAGAACTGGAGTGGAGAAGGGCTTCATGATCTTCTTGATGGCCACAGATGTGTTTGTGAGCTGGTCGTTGGCGGAGCAGACGAGACCGAAAGCACCCATTCCGACGGGTTGCAAGTCGACATATCGGGTGGTGACCTCGAAGACGGTACCGAAGATGGATAGTTTGACAAAGTCGGCCATTTTGAATTGTAAAAGAAGGAATGCAAACGAATGTTTTGCGGTATCGAGACTGAATGAGCCCGGGAACTGAACAAGAATCCAAAGACGCGGGAGGGTGACGCTTCGTGAGAACCAGGTGGGAGATCGTAGCGAATGCGAGAAGCAGGAGACCGGAGAAGCAAACTACAAACTAGACAAGCTGATGCAGCGGGTATGCAGGAACGAGATCGTTTGCGATAGGTCGTCGAAAGCGGCAGTGAGACGCGAAGGTGATATGTCGCGTTCGAGCCGGATGAGACGATGTGCGTCGCAAGCAGAACGAAGCTATTGCAGGAGCGGACGAAAAGTCGAAACGCGTGTCTTGGTAGGCGAAGGAGGAGGAAGGAAAGAAGTTTGCGTTGATGTGGTACCACGGATGGCAGGAAGAGGAAGGCAGACGGTCAATGTCGATCGGTGTTGGAATGGATGGTCGTGGGTGTTGTTGTTTGAGATGGAAAGAAAGAAAACGACGACGACAACGACGACAACGACGACAACGACGACGACAACGACGACGCAGGGTTGTGTGTTTCTGTGGCAAGGCGAGGAGGCAACTCAGAAGACGGACGAGGGTCAGGGCACAAGAGGCTGAGGCGATGTTGATGGATGAGGCGCGGCGGCACAGCAGTCCAAGAGCTGTGCGTCTGCCCTCTCCTCTCGGGCTGGCTCGAGTGTCAACTGCCGCTGTGATGCGTTTCGAATGCAGAGCGAACAAGAAAAGTAGCACCGTGAATTGAATTTGTTTCCCACAACTGATTAGATACAACAGGCTCAGCCGCTGAGTAAGCAAAAGAGGAGACAGAGAGAAAAAGGCGGAAAAGCCGAAAGCTTAGAGAGCAAAAGCGCAGAGAGTCTGGCTGCTGAGACTGGGTAATCAAAAAAAGGAATAAGGTAATAGGAAAAACGAAATAATACCGAGCGGTGGATGTCCTTGTGGAGAGGCAGCCCGCCAGTATTCCCAATGTATAGATTACCAAAAGGATAATAATGAAATAGCGGCCGGGAGAGTGATGTGCGGAGTTGCACTTCTGCATTTCCAACACACAGAAATTGCTCAGCATCAAAGAGAGAGAAAGGCGAAGAGCGGTGCGCACTTTGCAAATGTGTGAATCAGGCTTGCATCTCTCGCGAGAGGCTCAGTCGAATTACAGGAGGCGATGCCATTCACACGTCAAAGCAGACAGTAAAGACTTTAGAGTCTTTGGAATCATCGTGTCGAGATCTGAGCGAAGCGAGAAAAGCAAGCAAGGGTCTTTGCAAAGAAGACCTGTGTAGTGGTGGTGACAATCAAGGGTCGTCGGGAGAGAAGGACCCCTAGTGGCGTGGCCTGGCGAGATTCTCGGCTCAGCGAGGAGGAGAGGGTCTCGATGGTATGCTTGCCTCTGCATCTCATCACTCTTCACACTAGCGAACATGGAGCGAAACACGAGAGGAGAATGTATTCAAATGGCATTTGGTTTGTATGTATTGACAAGGGAAATACTCTCGTCGATCCCGAAAGACTCGGTTGTTCCGCATTGTTCAGCACTGGGCAATGAGGTCACTACACTGCTCATAATCCCACTTCCATATGCATTTGTAATGAATTCAGAACGAGGAGCGACGATCGCCGCTTGCACCCTGAACACGCTTCTCGGCCGTGAGACTTTTGGATTTTCTCCACTTCAAGCAGCAGCTGTTGCTGTGAGAGAATTGAAGGTAACAATTAATATACGGCGTTATCGGGGTCACGATCAGACTCCCTTTACCACAGCCGTATGTTCTATGTAATGCTTTATTTTCATGGTGTGAGACTAAATGACAAACACATATATATACTCCATTCACTGCTCTGGTCCCATCCGAGGCAGGATGTGTTTCTTCATTTGTACCCCTGTGTTGCTATGATACCGGGTGCCACTGTGCTGTCACCATGATAACAATTGCGTACCTCATTGTGCTTCTCGCTTACGTGAGCCTCCCGTGTCTCGATGTCTCGGCCGTAACACGTGCATCTTGCTTGAGATGCCGACACATCTTCAACTCCCCCCTTCGGCGGGATCTCCAGTCCTATCATCCTAGCCAATCGTGAGGTGTTAAGACCCTGTAAGGGTTTTGTCAAGACATCTGCAACGTTGTTTGCCGTTCCGACATATTTGATTTCCACATCGCCCTCTTGCACGTGATCGCGAACGAAATGATACCATGTGTCGATGTGCTTTAACTTCCAATGTTTGGCTGGATCTTTACTCACCTGTATGCACCCCTGGCTATCTGTGTATAGCATGGGCCGAACGCCCGTGGTCTCCAAATCCCGGAGCAAATATGAGAAGAATAAGGTTTCTCGTACCGCTTCGGAAGTGGCGACAAACTCTGCTTCGACTGCCGACAATGCCACACACTTCTGAACGTGTGATTTCCAACTTACCGGACATCCATATACATATGTTATCGACCCCGAGGTGCTTCTTCATCCATTTGTGGGGTCGGATGCCCAGTTTGCGTCAGTATACATCGTTACCGGTGTATCCGAGTGCTCGTTTGTCTTTCCTCCTAGGTGCAACTGATATTCGTTCGTTTGGTTCAGGTACTTTACCACGTGGATAGCTGCCTTCCATGCACTGTCGATTGGGATCGACATATATCGCGCCAATACGCCGACGGCAAAGGCAATATCTGGTCGGGCTGTGTTGGAGACCCATAATAGTTGGCCGACCAATTCTTGATACTTCTTTGCTCGCTGAGGTTCACATCGCTCGCCTCCGGCGATGTTCGCTACACTCAGCATGGGTACCCAAGATTTCTCGTTTGCTCCTCCTAACCATTTGTTCACCATTTCCTTGATGTATGCCGTTAGATTCAGAGATATCCTCCTCCGTCTTCTATCACGTGTGATCTTGATACCCAGAAATTCTTTGATTCTTCCATTGTCTTGCGTCTCCCATTTGTCCATGATCTCTCGCTTTGCGCGGTCTACTTCATCACGACTGGGTGATGTTATCAGCATGTCGTCCACGTATGCTGTGATGATCGTGATCTTGTCGCCTGTCCCTCTCGAGTATAGGCATGGTGCGCTCGGCATGCAATGAAATCTGATTGTCCGGAGATGTGAGTCTAACTCAATGTTCCATTCTCGGCCCGGTTGTTTCAAACCGTACAGTCCTTTCACTACCTTCAACACTTTTCCGGGTGGTATTTCGATTCCTACTGGGGGCTTGAGGTATACATCATGGTGTATAGTGGAGTTCAGGTACGCTTGCTTTACGTCAATAGAATCCATTTCCCAATCTCGTACTGCTGCGACAGCGATCACCCCTCGGATGGATTGGATGGGTGCTACTGGTGCGAAGACCTCTGTATAGTCGATGCCCTCGCGTTGAGTGAAACCTCGTGCTACGAGCCGGGCTTTGAACTTTGTCGGTACGAGGTTTGCATCGGTTTTGATCTTGAGTACCCAACGTGTGTCGACGGTGTTTGCACCCTTTGGAAGGTCGACTATCTCCCATGTGCCCATCGCCTCCAGTCCATCCAGCTCCTTTCGCATGGCCTCCTCCCAGTGCTTTCTGTCCTCTCCACTCATTGCTTCATGTATGGTTGGGTCCAGGTTCTTTCTCCGTTCGGGTCGCGTCACTACGAGTCCATAGAATTCGCTGTCAATTTGAGTTTCGGCGATTGGTCCTTGTTCCATCACTTCCGCTGTTCCTTCGCGTAATCTTTCTTCCGAGTCTGTCTCCATATCCATGTATTCTCGTAGTGGCTCTTCATCTGTTTCGTCGAATATATTTTCTTTGTTGTATCCTAGATCTTCGAAATTTTCTTCTGTCATCATCATTGGGGGTGCCTTTGTATCAACCGGTCGCCACTCTGTTCTGTCTGACCAGCACTTTGATTCCATGAATTTTGCTGAATTGCTCCAGAAAATGTTCGGATTGTAGTCCGGGCTGTAGAAGAGCCAGCCCTTCCTCTCTAGACTGTACCCTAAGAAAATGGATGTGACGGCTCGCTGGTCCAATTTCTTGTTGTCCCGTTTAATCTTGGGTATGTTTACCCATGCCAGACAACCAAACACTCGTAGGAGCTTTAAAGCTCGTTCCGGCGACTTGCCAAACATCGCTTGATAAGGGAATTCATTATCAACACTCGGAGTGAGGTTTATCTTGAACGCCGCAGCTCTGATCGCGTATGGCCAGAACTTCTTGGGTAGTCTCCTCTGCATTAGCAACGTTCTCATCTTCTCTCCAAGGGTCCTGTTCATTCTCTCTACCCGTCCATTTTGCTTGCTGTTGTACCCTACGGTGGTTTGCCACTCTATGCCCTTTTCTAACGACCATTCTAATGCATCATTGCTTTTCCATTCCGTTCCTTGATCGGATCGGATCGCTTTTAGCTTCCGATCCGTCTGTGTCTCCAGGAACGAAACAATCCTTTTAAGTTGCATAAAGGCATGGCTCTTTCGTGTCAATGGCTGTGCATACACATACTTGCTATGATCGTCGACCAGCACCAACGTGCATGTGTACTCCGTCACGTGGGACGAGTCTATTATTAGATCGACGTGGATAAGGTCCAGGGGCCCTACGGCTCTTTCGCCGCTACCTTTCCCCATCCGAGCGCTTGTGCTCTTGGATCGTATGCACTGCTCACATGTCAGAGCGGTGTTTGAATCCAATTTCATGGTATGCTTATCCTTTAACTTGCTTGTGATCGCCTTAGCTTTATCTCTTCCTGGGTGCCCGAGACGCTCATGCCATAGTTGTTGCTTTGAAACTTTCGGCTCATTCTCAATATGCTCGAACTCCTCATCAACACCTTCAAACAATGGTGCTGATGTGGTCATCGCGCTTTCTTGCCATGTGTCGCCTCAGAACTCCAGAAGTCCTCACTCGCGATTCTTTGCAATCTTAAGTGTCATGCCGTTTGTTAGAAAAATTTGGCTGCCGGTTGTGTCCAATATCACTCGTGCTCCTTCATCCGTTAATGAATTTGTTGACAGAAGGTTAACATTAAGGTGCTTTACATACAATACATTTTGCAGGGAGATTTCCCCGTAATCTGTTGATATGCTCGCATCTCCTATAGCTGCCGCTTCCAAGACCTCGCTTCCGGCAGTAATTATCCGCTTTCGGTAAGTTCTCGGGTGGATGAGCATGCTGTAGTCGTTCACCATATGATAACTCGCCCCCGAGTCCAAGATCCAATAAGCTGTTTCTTTTGGATTCGAGGGGTCCTGTTGTCTCATTGGGAGGGTGAGGGAGCACCACGCTTCCTATTTAGGTTCAGCGAGGGGGGAGTCCTTGGGAATGGTAACCAAGGCGTCGCATTGACTGATACCATGTCCCGGTCGCTTGCAGATCCAGCATCGGATTCGGCGTGGTTTGCTTGCGTTCCTCGAGCTCGCGTGGCTGTTGTCGGCTTCGGCTTCGGTCTCTCCGGCCCGTTCATTTTGATCGTCGTTGCCGGCGGTTCTAGCACTGGCTTGTCGGGGATCGGTCCTTTGTGCGGGGACGCTCTCGACAGCAGTCTGCCGGATGCTTAATGCGGTGGCAAGGGCGTTGAAATCGATTTGATGGACGGTGGCAACTGTCTCCTTGTACACCGGATGCCGGATCGTGCATTTCTGCAGGGCCGAGAACAATGTATCATCAGCGAATGGTTTGCCGAGGAGGCTGCTTTCAGTTTGTATGGACCGGATCTCTTGAATTAGCTTTCTGGCGTCCGAGTGAAACATCTTTGTATCGTTGAGTTGCGAGATAAGCGCAAGTCTGTGAGACGTCTTGGTGGCTTCATTCGTGAGACCGTTTTCGATCTTTCTCCATACTTGGTTGAAAGTAAGGTACTCCTTGATTACATCTAGAACGAGGTAATTTACATTGTGTTCTCCGGTAGTGTCAATTGTTCCACGCAGGGCGTTGATTAAAGCATCGTCAAGGGAGCGGCTCCATTTCGGGTGTTTCTTGTTGTACGTTCCCTCGAGGTGTTTCATCGCATGAGGCACGGATCAGAGGAAAGATTTCACGTGAGCGCTCCAGCTATGATAGTTTCGTGACGTGAGCTTTGGCACGGGTTCGAGGAGCTTTGCTAGGGTGCGAAAGTTATATCGCTTGTCGCCATCGTCAAAGTCGGAGTCGGAATCGGTGTCTCCGTCAGCTTCATCGTTGATGGCCTCCGGCTCGTTCTCGCTCGTGGCATTATTGTCGACCCGAACCTGGGTGTTCTTGCCTTTTCTGCTTCCTTTAGTCCTCGTTTCGGTGTCTTCTACCATGGTTGTCGGCGAGTTTCGGTTAGCTCGGTGATAGCTTCTTCAGACTCTTAATCAATTGAAGGTAACAATTAATATACGGCATTATCGGGGTCACGATCAGACTCCCTTTACCACAGCCGTATGTTCTATGTAATGCTTTATTTTCATGGTGTGAGACTAAATGACAAACACATATATATACTCCATTCACTGCTCTGGTCCCATCCGAGGCAGGATGTGTTTCTTCATTTGTACCCCTGTGTTGCTATGATACCGGGTGCCACTGTGCTGTCACCATGATAACAATTGTGTACCTCATTGTGCTTCTCGCTTACGTGAGCCTCCCGTGTCTCGATGTCTCGGCCGTAACACGTGCATCTTGCTTGAGATGCCGACGCATCTTCAACTGAGAGGCATGTGGTTCAGGAGCCAACTGATTGTGGAAGTTGGAAATTGAGTCGCCGCCCGCTACTGCCTCGCAGCGCTCGGTCCAACAACGGAGAATCGCTTCCGATCCGTTCGTAAGATGGTGGCGATCTTTCCCTCCGATTCTGTGGTCTTCATATCTTCTTCTCGATAGATACAAAGCAGACGCTGTCAACTTAGTCACTATCCTCGCCTTCCTTTGTCGACACAGCGTATTGCCTTTCCAGGCTCGCTAAACCTTTCAAGATCACTGCCGCCGGCTTTCATCGCGGAATCCAGCTACCATATCCATGGATCGATCTTCCTCGTCTCACTGAACCATTCCGCTTATACCCGCAAAACACCATGCCTGAACCTCATCTTCCCTCAAACGCTTATGCAGGTGCCTTTGTACCTGGCAATCCACGCAACTCCGTTGAAGCTATCCAGACCAGAATTCGCAAGGCCAAGCAATTCAACGAAGAACTCGCAGACTATTTTGCCGCTCGTCGTGAGCTCGAAGAGACCTACCTCAAGCAGCTACAAAAGGTTTCCAAACGCAGCTTCCTCTCCGACCCATCCTCCATCCCACCCGGCTACGCACCCGTTTACGAACGTCTCATCCAAGAGCTTGCAGAGGTAGCCAGTGCACATGCCGAACTCGAGAAGCGGATCGCAGAGGATTGCGAGGCTCCCCTTCGCAACACCACTTCCAAGGTGGAATGGGATCGACTTCAAACCCATGACGAGTGGCTCACTCTCTACATGCGAGAGCTCAACTCGCTAGAGATGCAACTTCAGAAGGACGAGAAGAAGCTGGAAGGTGCTTCACAGAAGAAGGCGTTGCAAGCCAATGCTAAAGTGCAGGAGACCGAGAAGTCCATAGAGCTTCGTATGTTTCTCTGGGAGAGGGAAGCTCCCGCTGCGTTCCATGGCTATCAGCGCATCGATAACCAGCGTCTCGAGCTGTTGAAGGAAACCGTGGCCAAGTTCGAGACGGCACAGAGCGATGCTGCCCAACGCATCATGTCGAGTTCGGAGAAGACCATGCAGGAATGCTTGACCTTTGATACTCAGGCTGATATGCAAGACTTCATGCTCAAGAACGGCTCGGCTGCTCATCCTCGTAACGCACGAACGGCAACCTCCCGCCCAGCTCCAGCACCGGCGGCGCCAGGACTCAACCGACAGCCTTCGATCGCTAGTCGCAGCATCAGCAGTCGCAATGGTCCCGATGCATCGGCGCGTGGACAAGCCAATGGGGCAGGTGCAGGAATGGGTGAGTTCGGCGCATCAAGTACGTCTCTCCACTCGGCCGACCGTACCATGAGCAGCTCGCAAGATGCAGCGACGCCCAGCAAGTCGGGCGGCTCGACACTCAAGAATGCATTCAGTCGATTCGGACGAGGTCGCTCGAAAAAGGACTCGGCCAACACGCAAACTATGTACGGCGGCTTGCCCGAGGAGCCAAACGATGATTCTTCTTTCTCGTCCATCAACCGAAGTGGAACCCTCCGACAGAACTCGGCTGCACCAACAGGCGGCTCTTCCTCTCGCAACGCTGCATTGCTCTCTGCTGCTGATGACTCGATTGACTCGATGGCTCCTGGCTCAGGCGGAGGACTAATGGCACCGCTTACTCCCTCAACTGCTGCGGCGAGAAAGAACTCGGCAAATGTACCTGCTACAGGATCCTCTTCCGGCGTTGCTCCTACATCCGACCTTGCTTCTACATCTGGCTCCGCACCCCTTGTCGATTCTGAGGGCTACTCGATCCCTCCACCCGACCGCAAGCCATGGGAGACTGCTGCTATCGGAGGAGTTGCCGGTGTTCCTGGTGGTGCTGCAGCCGGATCCTCCCTCATGGACGACAACGACGACTCACGTGATACCTTTGACAACTCCATCAACAGCCGTGTTAGCAACATGAACATCAGCAGTCAACCCATCTCCGAAGACGCCTCCAAAGACAAAGCTGCACTCGAACGTATGAAGTCGACCCTCCTCACCAGTGGCCCACCTTCTCGTCGAACTACCACCCGTCGCGACCGCAGAGATGTACGCAATACCACCTACAACCCGGCCTTTACAGGTGTTGGTTCAGGCGACGATAGCAGATTGAGTCAGTTTGGAACGCTCAGTGCTTCTCCACAGACGAGTACGCCTACTTCGCCTTGGCCCTTTGGGGCGCAGAGTGCATATACTGGTGTTGCTGGTGTTGGACGTCATCGTACGCAGAGTATCGCAAGTGTTGCGTCGTCAACCAATCCGTTCGAGAATAGTTCTTCTTCGTCGCCCATCAAGGCCAGTCTCAGTGAGAGGGTGAATGTTATTTTTGTTGGGAAGGAGGTTTCGAAAGTTATGGTCGTCGGCGAACTTAGTGTTGCCGTAGCTGCTAATCTTGGTGCTGGGGCGGTGGGTAAGCCATTGCATATTAGGATTGAAGCTTTTGAGCAGCTCGAAAAAGCAGCTCCCAATCCTGCTTTCCTGAAAGCGGTGCCTGGTGGAACAACTCCTGGTGAATATTTATTGGACATCAAATTGCTTCAAGAACAAGGTGTTCGTTCAGGGTTGCCGGCTAGTGGAGCTCAAGCGGTGGTGCTCAAGTATCAACTTCATGTGTCCGAGTCTAGGAAGGAAGAGTATGTGCCGCTGTCGCTTCATGCTCAGTGGCGTTGTGAACCTCATCAAACGTCGTTCCTTATGACCTACTCTCCGTCAAGCATCTGCAAGTTTTCCGGAGAAGGTCCAGCAGTGTTGCAGGACCTGCAGGTCGCAGTGCAGATTCAACCGTCGAATGTTAGCAACATCATGTCCAAACCTACGGCCATGTTCGTGGCGGAGACAAAGAGTTTGTTCTGGAAGGTTAACGAGAATCTCTCACTGCTGGGGATGGGGGCAGAGGTGAACAAGTTGTTGGCGAGATGTCAGATTGAAGGTGCGCAGACGGTGCCAAGTCCAGTGTACTTGAAGTGGAGGATTTTGGGTAAGACGATCTCCAGTCTAGGTATTACGACGGTTGGTGAAGGTGCAGCAGAGGGAGGAGCGAAGATCGAGGAGGTTGTGAGACAGTGTACTGCCGGAAAGTTTATTGCTTCGCCCTAAGGAAGGCCGATTTTTCACTTTTGTTGTGTGTAATGGAACATTATCTTCACTATCGACGCTTCGAGTGTGAATTCATGAAGAGGTTCTGTGTGATGTTCGACGGAAGGGGAAGATCTGCATAGAGTCACATTGAGCATGGGAAGATCAAGATCGACAGGAATTCAGCAATCTTCCACAATAGTCAAGTGTGTATGTGTGATATTGCGATACGATGCCAGAGTCGAAAGTAACAGAATGTGAACGTAATGAGGGAAGATCACGAACTAGCGATCACTAGTCCGTGCTGAAGTGAGATTTTTGACTCAGTTGCTCTCTGGCTCCAAAGTGGTACCACGACGAACGGTACCCCAACCGACCAATCTCCAGTGCTTGTCGATTCTCCTCGAAAGTGCAATCTTCTCTCCGACCTCGGTACATGCTGGACTGGTCAAGAAGATCTTTGCCAAGTCCGCCTTGACACTCATAACCCTACCACCGGTGGAAGTGGAACCGATGTTGACCATCAACACTTCGTTCTTAGCCAACTTCTGCACCTTGGTCTGCTTCTTATCGTCCGACTTGACACCGAGGAGGCGACGGAGCAAGAAATAGTTGATCTCCAACTCGGTGTAAATGGCGGGGAGTTGACCGACCGCACCGAGAACCTGACCTACAAGACGATCAGCACGGCACAAAGTAGGATCGATCTTGGTACCGACACCGATCAACCCACCGGGAACGGCGAATTGAAGATCGTTGTGTTCGGCCAACAACGACTCGACACGGCTGAAGATGGGCTTGCAGTGAATCTTGCCCTCGTTATCCTTAGTGACGATACCAGGACGAACTTCAATCTCCTGACCGATTTTGAGAACTCCCGAAAGAATCGAACCACCTGCAACACCACCACGAAGTTGCTCGACTTCAGCACCGGGCTTGTTGACGTCAAACGATCGAATGACGATCAATCGAGGTGGAGAGGTGAAGTCACGAACGGGAACAGGAACACGCTTGACGATGTATTCGTTGACCGCGTCAATGTTGTACTTGAGCTGGGCGGAGATGGGGACAATAGGTGCGCCGTCTGCGACAGTACCTTTGACAAAGTTGACGATGCTCTTCCAGTGCTCTTCAGCTGCCTGTTCTCGGATCAAGTCGACCTTGTTCTGCAAGATGATGATGTGCTGGAGCTTCATGATCTCGACAGCAGCCAAGTGCTCCGAAGTCTGAGGTTGAGGACACGATTCGTTACCAGCAATGAGAAGAAGAGCAGCGTCCATAACTGCAGCTCCGTTCAACATGGTAGCCATGAGAATATCGTGACCAGGGCAATCGACGAAGGAAACGTGACGAAACAAGTTCATCTTCCCGCCACAACCAGGAACCTCACAAGCTGGATGAGGCTCCTTGTCAGAGGGATATGACTTGTAGCACTGTGGACGAGGGCATTCTTCTCGTTCACACTTGTAGATCTTGGCATTGGCGTAACCAAGCTTGATGGTGATATTTCGCACCAACTCGTTCTTGAAACGAACGGTCTGCACTCCGGAGATGGCCTTTACGACGGTGGATTTACCGTGAGCTACGTGCCCGATGGTGCCAATGTTGATGGTGGCCTGCTTGGCAATCACTTCGGGGCTGAGAGGATTGAGGTTGTCATAGTCGATGCTGAGCGCCTGCAGATCTTTTGTGATCTGCTGGACGTCGGCGTTGGAGGCAACTGCTGCTGCCATTTTGGGTAAAGAAAGATAGGGTGATGAGGATAGTTGAGCTGTCAAAAAGGCGCAGTTGCTGTGAAAGGAAGCTGCGATTGTGTTTTAGCTGCGGTGTACAGAGTACTGGTCCAATTCGGCGATGCTGCTGTATGCGAGTGCTGGTGGCTGAGATGAGCGTGCGCAGATACTGAAGAGACGTGCAAACGAAAGACGCGGAACCGGTGACAGATGCAAACGCCGAAAAACCTCGAAGGACGGAAAGAAGCGCTGATCTGATATGTGTCGTCAATGCGAAATCGAAGTTCTGCCGCGATGGAAGAGGGTAGGTCGAGATGCAATAGGAAGGGGTGGGTAGTCGTGAGGCAAAGATCGGAAGGCTGTAGTGATCAATTTGGCTTTCGTTACGACTACGATCACAACTCCGTTCCAAAGCTCACTCGAGAAGGCGGCGTTTCGGTAGCGGCCGAGTGAACAACGAAAAACCGACAGAAGGCGCGAAAAAAAAAAATGCAAGAAAGTCTTCCTCAACACTGAGACTGCGCTGTGCTACTGTGTTTCTGAACGAATGGCAAGTCGAGCTGAATTTCGAGCGCAGGCGCAGGCGAGTCATTTTCTTCCAGAAATTGAGGCCGCACGACTGGCTTTCTGTAGTTGCACAAAGGGAAAGAAGTTGGATTCGTGCGAGTGAGAGTGCCCTTTCGAGATCCCAAGATGATCCAACAACCAAGCCGCCTCCTGCAACGGCGATGTTGCACCCTCTTTCTCATCCGGCAAAACCGGCTAGACATTCGATATAACAAGTATTGCTAGGAAGAGCACAAGCACACACTCCATCGCAGCAGGAGCACATATTCAGTCTAAGAGTTTGTCATTGCGTTTACCGGGCCGACGCAGACGACAGAGTGAAGTGACATGAATCTTTATGATGTTGAGCACGAAGCTAGAACACACATTGCTTAGTGGTGAGCCTCAACCTTGACATCGGCAGCCGCCTCACGAAGGTAGGCGTTGACATCTCCACCCTCGGTGAGAGCACCTTCCGAGGACGAAGAAGCGACGGCCTCAGCGTGGTCGGGCTCAGCAGCGGCGTATGCCTCGAGCTGCGAAGAAAGCTCCGACGACGAAAGGACAGCGGGAGCCTTAGGCGCAGAGGCTGTCTGGAACTCGCGGACTTGGCCCTTGTGCGAGTCGGCAGCCTGAAATACATTATCGATTAAAGGTTGAAAGGGTCGAGATGGAGGATAGCGTCAGTGAAATGTTCGGTCGAGTGTGGGGTTAGATCCATGATCTGTGCGCTTGTTTGAACTCACCTTGGGGGGAGCCTTGTAGCCCTTAAGCTCCTTCACGTAGAGCTCCTGGACAAAGTCTGCATCGTCCGTTAGTGGCAGTGTTGTGCAATGAAAACAAGTTCGAAACAAACCTGGTTAGTGAACCGTTGGAAGAAAGTAATCGATGTTGAATGGTTGGTCAATGCGTACCCTTGGAAGCGACGGCAGAGCTGGAAAGGGCTCGGACCTGGGATCGCGAGGCGGATCGGACCTGTTTATAGCGTCATCAAAGGTATCAGTTGTGTCGGAAAAGTGGTGGTCGAATGTCAGTTGAAAGGTTCAGGGCTGGTGTTTGCATGCAAGGAGTCGAAATCTGCCAAAGTGCGGGTTGGCGAGTCGAAGTAGTGGCCAATATCGGTAGTGGTACATACAGCGCCGAAAGTTGAGCGGGCGACGAGCTGAGCGAAGACCATTTTGAATCGAGGAGGGTATGTGAGGATGAGAGGTGATAATGGAGATGATAGGGCGTGTGTGATCCATGTTCGACAACGTCAACGACGATGAAGTGTTAGCAGCACTGTCAGTCTAGCTCGCTCTCGCGAAGCTTCGCGGATCCGGGCAGATTTGAAGTTGAATTTCGATTTCGCAATCCTGACTGTCGGTCTGCGACGAAATTCTCAAGGAAATTCCCAAGTGCCCGATTTCAACCATTCAAACAGTTCCGAGGCGAGCCGGACAACTAACATCCCAATTAGAAAAATCCAGCTCACAGCCTGCGATCGACTTGCTGCTGTCGTGCGAATGGCAGACAGCTACCCTCAAACAGACACGCTGTGTGGAATGACGTTGGCTCGTGCAGCTTTCAAAGCCCAGCTTGGATTGCGCTCTGATACTCCACTTTTAGCAATGAACAACTCAGCTTTGCAAGGGTTCCGAATCAGAACTCTGTCGTAACAAGCCGGTCTACGCCAAACATAGCCCTTTGAGTCCAACCCATCCTTCCGTGCTACCACCAGCCACTCAAGCATCTATCACAGTCTACTTCGGAATGTCCCTTCTTCGCGTTTCCACTTCCACGCTCGCCCGCGTTACCAGGGCCCCCACTTTCGCTATGGCTGCACGAGGCTACGCTGACGGTCCCACTGACAAGGCCGGTGCCACTGCTTCTTCCCAGGGCTGGAAGAACCGTGAGCAGGTAAGCATCACTCTCTACGATATCTTGTGCCACCAGCAAAGTCAGTGAGCTGACGACCTATCTCGCTTTCGTCCATCTGTATTGAATTTGACCTCGTCTCCTGGAATAACAGGCCCAAGAGAACCAGTACGTTCAGCAGGCCGAGAAGGAGAAGCTTGCCAAGCTCCGCGAGTCTATCAAGAAGCAGCGCGAGCATCTTGACGACGTACGTATCCATCGCCATTCCCGCCATTCTTTTATTAAGTCAACTGTTTGCGAAAGCTGACTGTTCCCCCCTCTATCTACAACCTTCCATGCCGCACAGGTCGAGAGCCAGCTCAACAACCTCGACAAGAAGTAAGAGCACTGTCGTCATGGACGTCTCGCTGCCATCACTACTTCTGTCCCTTCGACCAAACATCAATGATACAATCTAAGCACAGCACATAATCTTAAGCTAATGGCTGAAATGCAATCGAATTCAATCAACATCCAGTCGATTGTGTCGTTGCAGTGGTTTCAGGAAGAAAGGCTAAGGGTTCTAACTTGGGAAAAGCTTCAGGCGGTTTCACGCTCAGCGACCATGTGCTGCCAATCTGCAGCATCAGGATCCGTCTCTCCTCCATCAGCAGCATCACTCTCAACAACCTCTTCCTTCTCAACCTTCTCCAACAGCCGCCAACTCCCCTTGCTGTGACTGAACACTGCGTCTCGCTGTTCCAAATACGCGGCATAGTTGCGCAGTGCCTCGAGATTTGGACTCTCCACCCGACTGTAAGCGGCTTCGCTAAGCTGGGCCTTTTTGAAAGTGTCAATGTTGCCAATGATGAACATTGCGCTTTGAGCTCGTGTCAAAGCAACATTGAGTCTTCGACCGTCAGCGAGGAAGCCGACGTAGCCCACAGCGTTGGTACGAACTGTCGAGAAGAGAATGACTTTCTTCTCACGTCCTTCGAAGCCGTCAACTGTGTGAATGTCGATGAATCCGAGTTGAGACGATCGTGCGCCAATGGCAGAGGAGGATTTCTTGCGTGCATCAGATCGTTCGTTTTGCAGCATCTTCTCCAGCAAGATCTGCTGACCAGCGTAAGGTGTAACGATACCAATGTCATCACCAGTCAGCTGGGGGTTACGACGAAGCAGGTCGACGACAACGTCGACAACAATTCGTGCTTCTGACGTGTTATACAGCGACGTAGAGTTATCCGCTTTTGACTCGCGACCCTGGTGATCGATAAAGCAGAGCCGTTGTGCATCTTGGCTCTTCTTCTGACCAGCAGTGCGAGTGCGCCAGTAGCTAGATTCAACGGGCGCGATCTGCTCTGTGCCCTTCCCGTTCTGCAGTGCGCCGTCGTAGAAGGCCTTGTTGGGGAACTCGGCTAGACTGGGATGCATACGGAACTGGACGTTGAGCATCGTTGATGGAATGTTCTGGCCACTTTCGATGAGTCGCTCGAACAAGCTGCAGGATAGTCCACCCTGCTTGGCTTCGACGCTAGTCACGACAGGAGGAAGTTGCTTGTGGTCACCAATGATGGACAGATGTCGACATCCCTTCATCAGCGGCACCAACGAGACGGGCTCGGTGGCCATCGATGCCTCGTCGAAGAAGACGACTGGAAGATCGATCATGTCGAGTTCGGGCGAGCCGGCAGCGATGGCGGAACCGCAGATCACATCGGCGCGGTTGAGGATCTCGCCACGGATCGAGGCGCGCAGGAAGAAGTAGGTGGCCTTGAGCCGATTGAGCTGCTTCTTGACGGCTTCGTATTCCACCGAAGCAGTGCCAGCTTGACTCTGTGTTGCATCTCGCTCCTCTTTACGCTCAGCCATGACGTCCTTCCATGACTGTGCAACAGCCTCGCCATCTGCACCGACACTCTCATAGAGCCCGTTTCCAACTTTTGAGGAGGCGGAGCCAGACATGCGTCCCATCTCGTAGTCGCTCTTGAACCTATCGAGTGTTTCGAGACGCCTCTTGATTTGGTCGAGCCTTGCCTTGGCGGGATGGCGGAGGAAGTAGGCGTCGAGCGTGTACTGATCGATGCCAGCTCGCGCGCGTGCCGAAGGACCGATACGCACCACACGAAGTCCAGCCTTGATGCAGCCATCCGCAAGGTTGTCCACAGCAACATTCGTATGCGCAGCAAGCATGATCGGATGAGGAATCTGGAAGTCTTGTTTGAGCAGCTTGATCGCAGTTACGATGGTGCGGGTCTTGCCAGTGCCTGGTGGACCTTGAATGAGCGAGACGCGCTCACGCAGCATCATGGCGACCGCTTGAGTCTGCGACCGGTTGAGCTCAGGCAACGGGTCGCCATCGATGATGACGGGGTCTCGACAAGAGAATCGATCGTACCAGCTCTGCACGCGGGCGTCTTCCCAGAAAGCGCCTCTAGTCACTCTATCAGCAGGCGGCTCGATACCGAGGATAACATCGCTCAGCCGCGTTCCGGACAAGATGTACTGGAAGCGGGAGCCGTAGTGGGTCTCTATGAATTCCACATCATGTTCCAGAGCCTCCAAAGCGATTTTGATGCGCTCAAAGGTAAGATCATTGAGGCCGTAATCCAGACGCCAAGAAGGACACGAGACAAGATCGATGTCTTCGTCATTCTCGTCGAACTTGAGCCGTATGAAGTTTCGTTGTCGCTCGACCACCTCAGCCTTGATCACGTAGTCGTCCTCCAACAGCGGTGGCGTTGCACTCTTGGCAGAAGACGAAGCGACTGCGGATGGCATGATTGTGACCTTGTCTCCCGCACGAAAGAGCGTACGAGGCAGAGGCTCAGCGGCATCGAGCTTGAACACAGCAACCTTTTTGCCGAAATGACGGCGGCTGTCGTCCTGCCAATAACCTTGCAAGCCGTCAATGGCGATGCCCTCCTCTATGAGCTTGTCGATTGGCGCCTTCCGTCTCTCGGCGATTGCAGAGAGCTCTTGTGTGCGTTCATGATCGAGGAGCTCGGTCCACTTGTCGCAATAGACTTTGGCCGCTTGTCGCAAAGGCTCACGCTCTGCGTTTCGATGAAGAAGCTGTATCGCTTGTTCTCTGCTGATGCGCAAAGATCGGTCGTCCATCTTTCGTTCAGCCAGACGCCGGGCTTTGGCAGCCACTTTGCTTTCAGTGCCAGTAACCATAGAGACCGTTGCTCTTCTGCGTTGTAGCGGAGATGATAATGAGCCCGAGAGAATTGTCTTTTTAGAGGCGTCGCAGCAGCGCTTTCTCCAGTCGAAGCGATCAGGGTGTGCGACAAAGGCATCTCTGTAGAGATCTTCTGGCCGGGATGGGCCGAAGGGCCATTGTGTAGCAGCTATATGGCGGTCGAGAGCCTCCATGGATGAATCTGCTTGCTTGCCTTTGTCTGATGTAATTTGTGTACGATTCCACCATTGCGGTTGTGTTCCTTTGTCTGCATCCATGAGGCTGGGCGCCTGGCTGCTACGAGCGAATGTTTTGCTCCATGTCAGGGTCGAGCTGTATGATCTCCTTGAACCCGTTTTCGTTGTATATGGAGTGTCTGTGTCTCCATTGTCGGTCAGAGGGTTCTTGTTAGCATCGAGGGTGCGACTGCCAGAATATGCGCTGGAACGAGCATGGCGAACTTTTGTCGAGCGATTGCTTCCAGAAGCTGAGGGCAACCGAGATGGACCAGCGATACAGGCCCTCTCCTCCCTTGGCGGCTGAGCTTGCCCTTGAACGAGCTCAGTGGCTCGTGGGGCGGATGTCACCGCATGTCGTGCGAGCTTATGCGATGCTAGGCCGAAGCGTGAGGCGGTAATGATGTCGAATGGAGGCAAGGCAAAGAGATCTGCTTGCTCGGCTATTAGCTTTGCAAAGCTCCTTCCACGCGTGCGTCTATATATGCGATTGATGGGCGAGTTGGTCGAGTAGTGGATGTTGAGATGGTAGAAAGTGGCGATAAGGTTGGAGATGGAATTGATCGAATTGATCAACGTTGTGACACCTGTCCCAAGGGTCTGTGGAAAGGCTGAGTCGAGCTTCCGCTTCTTTTTCATTCAGAAGCTTCTGGGTGGGCGCAAATCGGGCTCCAATCGGTTCTCGCCTTCTGCCGGGAATCGCACACACGCTGACGCATCTGGTTTTTGCACCAATAATTTTTAGAGCTTTTCTAAGAAGTGCTGACCTGACCGACTTCTTGTTTGAAGGTCCGTGTTGCCGTTATGCTTGCCTCATAGCTAACTTATGTTCCTGCAACGATCAATGCATTGCTCTCGACTTGATGACATGATGACGTAATGGTATATGGTCAAGTCTCAAGAAGCCGATCCAGATGGGGCGAATATGAGCGAAGCAAAAGATGAAAGGTATGGCGTCTGTCTACGCATTCGAGATGCCGATACGGTCTCCAACACGAACCATGGTCTCGAGACCAGCTAGCGAATTGTCCAAGAGATCCTGGTCCCACTTGACCTTGGCCTCGGGTGGGAAGACACAGACGACGGTCGAACCACCGTAAGCAAACCAGCCTAGCTCCTCGCCTCGCTTTGCAGAGGTACCCTGATTAGCATTGGTCCAGCCGATCGATCCAACGAGCATAGCCCCAATGGCAACAAAGGCGACTGGAACCGCAGGACCTCCATCACCCTTAGGGGACCAATTGAGCACAACCACGTCTCGTCTGTTCTGAGAGAATACGTCAAAGCTGGCGTTGACGGCTTGCGGCTGTTTGTTGCACCCGGGGTGGAAGAATTGTGAGCGAAATCGGTTGTCCAAAGAATGGAAAGCCGCAAATGAGGAAGCAAAAAGATGGCCGCGAAAACAGGGTGCAAATTAGAGTTGAGTTTGATGTCAGATCCTGCTCCGCATGGATGAGCACACTGATGCTGATCGCTTATACTCACGTTGACAGTAAAGTATTCTCCCGGAACGTGCTTTGTCGGTCCACACACAACAGGACCAACAGGGTGGTGGTACCGATGGTAGTCGGCTGGTGCGAGTCGGAGGATGGCCAGCGAGCTCCCTGGCGGGAAGCAACGGTCCGCCAAGTTTGTGTCGCCGACAAGCCTGTTCAGCGTGAAGCCTTGGCCTTTGATCCAGTATTGCGTCGATTCTGCGACATCATTGAACACTGTCAGTCTGCAATCAGCACACGATGAAACGACCGCTGCGTTGTCTGGTTCGGCTATCGGCCTTGCTCCCGGCTTCAATTTGCGGAAGAAAAATGAGTTGAAGCTGGGATACAGTGACGGATCTGGCTGCAAGAGCTCGTCCAAATCGATCGAGTAGGTCGAGATGAAGCTTTGAATATGCTCCAACACCGCCTGTGGGTTCGACTCGTCATCGTACACTTTCCCCTGTCGGATCGAGACAGCCTTGAGCAGATCTTCGACTGACTTGTATCGCAGGAATGATTGCTCTTTGCTTTTGTAGAAGAGAAGATGCATGCCGATACGAACATAAATGGGCATGCTCTCGAAGATCTTCTGGCCTGGCTGACCTCGAATGGCGACGTAGTTGCCCATGTGGTAGCTGGCGAACAGGCGGTCTAGGGTCGACTCGAGCGAGCCAGGGAAGAAGCGTCCCCACCAATGCGTGTGCTTGTGAACTGATATAGGACCGGGTGTGATTGCTGTGTGATCTGATGTGCCTTGGTGCAGCTTGTCATCGGTCTCATGTACTGGGCCAGAAGAGACGAGGTGCTCGAGCACCGCTGCCAGAGCTTCATGCTCTCGGTTTTGACTTGAAACAGAATCTGACGACATGTTGACGATGTTGTGACGGGAGGATCTGGGTAAATAGCGCGCTGCTGATTGTCGAAGGAATCGTCGTTAAGGTGAAGCCGGCTCACCAAAGAATATTAGGCTCCAACCGGCAAACGAGCTGGGCCTGCATCGAGCTGCGTGAGTGACCTCAACTGGCGGCTTAGATAAGAGTCTCATAATGAACCATGCTCGCGAGGATTTTTTTCTATAGTAATGTTAGGCTTCGAAGGGCACACACTGAATTAAGGGAAAGTATTTCTAGGCAAAAAGACGTGCGAACGAAAACCGCGTCCAAAGATCAGGACTTCTTCACGGGCCAGTCACAGCTGGAACCATTCAATCTTCTTGATCATGGTTCGTCGACTCATCACGCACTTGTCGTCATCGCCTGTCGATCGGCACTACGTAGAGCATCGTGCGGGATGGATGAGAACGGCATCTGGATGCCATGCCAAGGATGATGCTGTCGCAAAAGGTCAGCGCTATCAAACAATCTAGTGGCCCAGAGCAGGTCAGTGCATGGTCCCTCTCGAAGTTCTGCACAGCACCGCTTGTGTCGTTGAACCCTGCAGCCAAGCACGATACTTGCGGGTTCTGCCTTGTTCCCTCTGCTGATTTGAAGGACTGCGATACTATTGTACTCCATACATGCTCTCTCATCCAAACTATCTGTATCACAATGCCGCTGAAGAGATAGATCAGACGGAATCGTGCTACAAGTGTGGCGTTGGGGATGGCAAACACGAAGGTCGAATTGAGCTGCTATCTGTGTTTGCACATTGCAAAGCGCTGTGAGGCGGCAAAAAGAGCTGCGTGAGGCTGAAGAGGCTGCTTTGCAGAGAGGCCGTCTAGTTTGACTGGAAACCCGCCAAGATGCTGCCAGACTACCTTGCGCGGCGAGCGAGCGGGCGAGCTCTCCCACAAAAAAAAACAACGGGCCGTCGGGCAGTTGACTGAGCTGCAACCTGAAATTCCATCGACCTCTTTGCGCAGACACGCGGGCCAACCAGCTTTTTTGACTTTGACTGGTTTGCCGCCTGTCCATTTCCAGCACGAGCGAGAGCTTGGCGTTGGCTCAGAGTTGGCTGAGGCTCCCTCACTCAAGCAGGGGGACTCAGCGACCAATTTTGGCTAGCTCACTCAAAAGCCCTCCCAGCCAAAACGTCCCCTTTGCCTTCCCACCCACACCAACCTCACACGCCAACTCTCATACATAGGTGAGCATATTTCCAAGCCCAACAGCCGCTGCCCAGAGCCAAAAGACGCGTCGAGACGTGATCATACCCTCTCAATGCCATCGTCGATGAACACACAACATTAGCCATCATACTCGACGCCATCGCTCGTCATGATCTGCTCGCGATCACGATCAAGGCGTTGACTTTGTTCCATCCGCAACCACCCATCCGCTTGCGTTGTCGGCAAGACATCGAAGCCTAGGCTGGGGAAAGGCTAGTAACCTTAGCAGCAGCGACCTGATAGACTGATCGAGTGCTCCGCAACACTTGACACGATCTTTTCGTTCCAAATCTGGCTCTGGCTTTCGAATGGATACCTGGTCGTCGTCATTATCGGCTTGGGAGAGAAGCACTCACATCATCGCGACGTGTTGCTTTCAGAGTTCTTCACTGTTAGATGACAGGCGAACGCGTCTCGTCTCCACTCGCGTAGGAAAAATTGGCCAATTCAATTCTTCTCGCCGACGTTGGCATGGAGTATTCACAGTGAACTGACACCTTGTGCTTTCCGCTTTCTCTCCACTTTCTCACCCTATCCGCACTTTTGTCCGCACCACATCCATCATGCACTCCAACGCTCTTGGACCGCGCTCTACACTCTACACGCTTCACAGTACACACTCCTTGCTCACTCTCGCGTCCTGTAACAACAGTCAAGATGGCCAAAGCAGACACCAAGACCAAATCGTCGACCTCGACGCAGAAGCGCACCACCAAGTCCAAGAAGGACCCCGCTGCCCCCAAGCGCCCTCTCTCGGCATACATGTTCTTCTCCCAGGACCAACGTGAGCGCGTCAAGGCTGACAACCCCGACGCCGGTTTCGGAGACGTCGGCCGTCTCCTCGGTGCCAGATGGAAGGAGATGTCCGATGCCGAGAAAAAGCCCTACAACGACATGGCCAACCGTGACAAAGCCCGTGCCGAGGCCGAGAAGGCTGCCTTCGCCAAGCGCCGATAAACGCATCCTCCTCTCTTCTCTCTCAGACTTGTCCAAATGATATCCCTCTCCCCTCTTTTTGCTCGTGTTCCGGCTTCTCTCCTCAGCTTCGGCGTGTTGGACGATTCTCCCCGCTCTGTAGCTTGCTAGCTGCTCGCTGCAGCGGCTCGTACCACACTTGTACTATTTCTTCATTCTCTTTTGATCATTCGTGAACAAATAGGGGTTCTCTTTGACTTGCGACTAGGACTGGGCTTGTGACGAACCCGGTGTAATTGAGACTTGTATTGAATCGGCGAAGCGCTGTCCAATCTGCGGACAAGATCGCTGATAAGATGCGCAATGCAACCGTGTGTGGAAGCGATGACCGTTTTCCCTTGCGGGGTCGACTCTTCTCATGTCTCTTATCCCGCACTCCTACGTCCTGTTGTCACACCATGACACATACAGTTCACCCTTGCATCACACCCCATCGCCATGACTAACACGACATCGAAATGATCGAAACAAGTCTATGAAACAACTGAGATAACAAATGCAATGTAGCGGTCCGTCTTTCCAGATCACATGGTCTTGGCGCCCAAAAGACTCATGATCTCCTCGTAGACAGTGAAGACGATACCACCCGACAGAACGAGACGGGCAAGACGTGGAGTGGCACCTCGCCAAAACGCGAGAACACCTTCTTCTCGCAAGGTGATGGCGGCGCAGTTGAATGTGTTGCGGTATTTTGTGCGTGCTTCGAGTGTCTGCATTCTTGTTTTGATGACGCTGTTCGAGTAAGAGAGGAGTAGAGGAGGAGAGGCGGGTCAGTTCTTCGCTCACTGGTGGTAGGAGGAAGGACAAGGGGAGAGACTTACTCCAATGGCATTGTAGCGTCTGCAAAGAACGATAAGGTCGACACAAGGATATTCGGTATGGTCGTTGATACGAAGAGAGAGAGTGTCAGCAAGCCAACCAAATCAGAGTCGGCGGAAGACAGGAGGGTGTAACGCTTACAGACAGTAACGATACCCGCAACCGCACCAATACCAAACGTGATACCACCTGGCAAAGGCTGACCAGGCCTTGCACTACCACTGACGAAGTTCTTCAATGTCGAGTATGTCCCAAACCTCACTGCTGAATTTGCACCTTGTCTCAGCATCACCGGGAACAAACCTCTGTAGATGCCCCTAATACCTTCTTCCTTCATAATCGCCGCTGTACCTGGAATCAATCCCTTTGGATACTTGGGTACTGCTCTTTTACCGTCATCGATCAACTTCGTCTTAATCGTCTCCGAAGGTGTAACAGCAAAGACCGCTTCCATCATACCGGCGCCCAATCCAGCCAACAACGAACGAGGACCCGAAAGTTTTCCATTTTCATCCTTGAGCATCGTCTTGAAGTGGTCGTAACTCAAGAATCGTACACCAGCTTTGATGGCGTTACCAGTGACAAGGGCACCACAGCCAGAGTAGAGACCGATGAAGCCATTTTTGGCGATTGTATTACGGACGATGGTAATGGGGCCTGGAGCTTTTTCACCTGCTTTAGCTGCGAATTGGGAAACGGTCTTGGTATACTCGATAGGGTAGGTGGTGAAACCTTCAACAGCACCAGCGGTGGTACCGGCTATGAGAGAGTAGAGGGGCTTGTCTTTGCGTTGGGCGGTTTGTGTTGGTGTAGCAGCTGCCTTTTTGGGTCCTGGTGCGATGTCTTTGATGCTGCTGTAGGCTGAGGAGGCGGCCTCCGAGACCGAAGATGAGGCGGGAGAAGCTGCGTTGCTCATCTTACCGCTGCTGTGCTATTGATCTATGCTGGGAGCGTTGAGATCGACTAGGAAGGGAGATGCGTACGTGGAAGCGGTTGAAAACAAAGGTGGGATGAGTCAGCCAGAAGCGCAAGTGTGCGGAGAGGGAAAGAGCGATTGACCAGAACCTGGCTGACTCGTTCAGAAGATGTGGAAGCTCGTATCTGCAGACTCCGAGCTTTCAACTTTTGACGCTCACTCTACCGAACTGTTAGAAACCCAGTCTAACAATTTGGACCGGGCAGACAATTTTGGCCAATTTCACGTGACCACTCACTGTCGACCAACCTTCTGGTCACCTTTGCTCTTCAACTGCTTCTTACAACCTCCTCCAAATCATCATCAGTCCTTCTCGACTTCGAACCTTTTACTTCGTCTCTTTGAGAAGAAGCAAAGAGTCGCTGAAGGCACAGGCACAATTTTCCTTCAAGCTACTCTCGATCGACCTTCTGCGGGCGCTTCTCGAAGCTTCCTTCATCCCAGTCATCTACGTCTCTTGCACACGAGCCTGTAACTGCATCACCTCGACGCATCTTCCAACGAATCGTTCGCCTCATCTCCTCATACCATAAACGGCATCGAATTCAGGATGGTATACATCAAAGACTGGCCCGAATTCCAAGCACGCAGCATCAAGCTGTACCAACAGAACCCTCATAAAGCACGCTACCTCATCAAATCTCGGCCCTCAACACAAAGTCTCACGCTCAAAGTCACCGATGATACCACCACAATCAAATTCCGCACTCGTTCTGCAGCTATCTTGGGCCGATTGGAGATTTTCAACAAGGCGATGACGTTTGCAATGGCTGGTTCGAGTCAACCTTTGCAAGATGCGAATCCGGAACCTGCGCCAGCACAAGCAGCAGCATCAGCAGCAGGAGCGGCGGCAACAGCGATAGCTGCGGAAGCGAAAGGAGATGCAGCAGCGACAAATGGTGCTGCAGCAGCAACAGCAACACAAACAGGTTCGGGAGCAGCGTCAGATAAGAAGAAGAAGAAGAAAAAGGGGAAGAAGTAGTCATCCTTGGATGGTCATCTGGCAATAGCATTTCCAGACTTGGGTTCGACTCAGACTGTACTCGTATCGGCAATCAACGGTTCTCCCATGCATGCATACACACAGTGACATCGATTCGTTTGCAGTCACCCACCTTGTTGTGATCAGACTTGTGCTCGGTACTATTACATGTTTGGAGACAAGGCAGCTTTTGGGAAAGTGGCCTGAGCTTACTGGCGCAGATCCAATCCGGCCACCAACCCAGCTCGAAATGGCAAATCCTTTATCTCGGTCTTATTCCTCTGCGTCAACCTCAAATATCTGTACAACAGACTACCTGCATCCTTGAGCAGGATGTAGATTGCTGCACCCACCGCGTTTCTAAACCAGACCGGATCCAGATCGTCGTATCTCGGTGAATAGCCTAACAGCGTGAGTCTTTCGGAGAACGATTCCTTCTTGTCCGATTTCCCCTCTCCCGCTGCGGCATCAAAGTAAGGCACGTTACCGCGGAAGAGTGATGCGATTGGCGACGGAGTTGATGCATTCTTCGTGGTGGATGTTGGGGTGCTTTTTGTGGTATAGAATGACGACAAGACCGAGGATGTGGGGACGTTCTTCATGCCTAGTAATCGAACCAAGAGAGGTGAGAAGTGTGCAAGACGGGCGAGTATACGACCCATTAGGTTTGCAACGAAGGGCAGGGAGAGAGCGTCGAGGCAGAGTCGTACGAACGTATGATGGCTGACGTAGACTGTTTGAGTTGGTTCCCCATCGTCTCCAGCTGCGTCTTGTGCTTCTCCTCGGCCTTCTTGTGTAGCTCGGATCTGGAGCATGGGTCCACCTGTGCCATCTGGCATTGGCTGGTCTCCCAGTGGAGCGTCGCCGTCGACCAAGAACGTCTCCGGTTCACCAACGATGATGACACGGCGTCGGTTGCGCCTGCCTCCATTACTTCGAGTCGTGCTGCTGTTGCTGCGTCGGCCGCCGTAGAAGGGGCTCAGCACTGTGCGGTAAACTTTACGCTTGAGGGCGAGGTAGAAGACTCGGATCCAAGGCACCAGAAGCGCTGTCAGAGCCGGACCGGGCGGGTATGCCCGGGCGTTGAAGATGCTCGATTCGAGGTACCTGTCAAAGAGTCTGCCATGAGCAGCAGTCGCAGTAACCATCGGAATGCTTGTAATCGGAAATGCAACCAAAGTAGGCACCCACGTCATCGCGGACTCGAAGATGTTCAGCCTCGAAGCGATCAATGCAAAAGGAATGAGCGGGATGTCGACCCAGTAGTGCCATGGCCAGGGTAAAGCGAGAGCCCTTTGAGCGGCATCTTTGCCGAGGAACATGCGGATAGCGATGCAGCCATATGTTGTACATGCGACCAAGATTGAACCTCCAAACAGCGTGACGGCTCCGATAGGCTCAACGCGTGTGGCGAGTCGATCGAAGAACTCGAACACTCTGAGAAGAGGAGTCTTGTTGTTGATGAGAATGTACGGAGCTTTGCACTGAGGACATGTGACGCAGGATTGCAAAGGGTGGTCACGCTTGCTCTGGTCGATCCAGCGCAGCAAGCAGCTTTCGTGCGCAACGAGCGTACAATTGCAAGGGTGAACGAAGCGCCTAGGCCTTGAAGTTGAGACGGAGCTGGAGGAAGAGAATGACGGTGCGGGAGGATCTTCCTCTTCCTCTGAGCAAATCCAACAAGACTTTGTCCTCAGATCACGGACCGTGACTACCCTTTCATTGGGGTTTGAGTCTGCGTTCGATCGTGCGAACCGTAGAGGTAGATCGTTTGGAAAGCGATAGACTCGTGCTGATCCGTCGACATTCGTATAGCTCGTATCAGCAGCTGCTGAGGAGCTTTCAGTGTTGTGCGAATGAACGTGATCGGAAGCGGGTGGCGAAGGAATGAGATCGTTCTCGAGTCTTGCGATATGCTGATGTGAAGTCGACGGAGCGGAGGGTTGCTGCTCCGAATCGGACGTAGGTGTGCGGGGTCTTGAGACGGACGGCTCGTTCTGATCCCTTTGTTGATCAGACATGATTTGTGAGGGGTCTAAGCTCGACCACTGAGGTACTGAGATGATCTTGGTCGTGAGCAAAGAGCTTCGTTGACGAGGATAAAGGGATGATGAGCGGGTTCACATGACAAATTTAGTTCCGTGTTCCGAGGTTTTTTTTTGGCAAAGCCTCGACATGCAAAGCGCAGCACGCGAAATGAAAGCGCGCAATTTGCCGAAGCTTTGAAAAAGGGTCTTTCGTCACAAGTATGCCGGCTCTGTGTTACTCTTCTCATTACCACAAACCACTATCCGCAACACTGCCATCAGGCGAGATCGGGAACGATGTCACTCCTCGAAGAGCCCCAGCAAGATACTTGGGATCTTCAAGCGCACAAGATCACCATCTCCGCCCATGCCGGTCCTAGTCAGTTCGCATCTTCGTCCTCCCAAGCATTACAACCACAGTCACACGAAGGCGGCTTCTTCTACATACCCAACTTCATCACTGAGGATGAGGAACGCTTCTTGACCGAAGCTCTTCTCTCAGCTCCTAAGCCCAAATGGAAAGTGCTCCAAAACAGACGCTTGCAGGAATGGGGCGGACAGATGCACGATAAGAACAGCACCTTGATGCCGCAAAAAATGCCCGATTTTTTCACCAGCTACCCGGATCTCATCACAAGACTTCGCAAGACGGGTGCTTTCGAAGGCTCTAAGCATGGCGAGCCGAACCATTGCCTTGTGAACGAGTACCTTCCTGGTCAGGGCATCATGCCTCATGAGGATGGTCCGGCGTACTTTCCTGCAGTAGCTACGATCAGCCTAGGCTCACATGCGCTGCTTGATATCTACCGATACGTAGATGAAGATTTGCAAAAGGACTTTGACGAGAGAATGGAAGAGCATGACAAGGAGGCCAAGAGGATCGGTACAGCCGAGGACGCGAGTGCAGAGGATTCGGACAAGTCGAGAATCGTACCGAAAGAGAGGATCGAAGGCAACGTCAAGATCGTGCGAGGTGCTAGAGCAAGGGAGCCCAACCCCATTTTTTCGATATTGCAGGAGCCTCGATCGCTGCTCATCACAACAGGCCAGGTTTACAAGTCTTACTTGCATGGCATTGCCGAACGGAAGCTTGACATGGACGAGCACTTGTCCAAGGTTGCGAACGAGCATCTGCTCGCCAATGCTCCGCTGCGAGCTGCGGTAGAGAAGGCCAAATCGAAAGATAGAGAAGAAGGGGCTGCCAAGGGAGAGAAAAACGGAGAAACAGCTGGGCTAGCAAGAGACACAAGACTCAGTCTGACATTCAGAGACGTCGAGAAAGTGAGCAAAGGAGTCGCTGCCATGATTGCAAGGCGGAAAGCGATAGAGGCAAACCAGTCACCTTGTCGTGTACTCAAATACCCTGTGTACTAGCAATCACACAATCAAGGCAACAGCAAACACTGGCGCCATCTATTAGTTTTGCATTAATGTGACGACGGCCGAGACCCAACAGCGAACGCCATTGCCGCACCGACAATCTCACTCACAACCTTGGCTTCCTCCACATCTCTTGGGCTGTAGACGAGGCAGTATGTTGGTGGCAGGCCGATAGCCTTGACCACTTTCGCATCTGTTGTTGCGGGTACTGAGCTACTTGACCACCATCGAGCCGACCTTCTACTAGAATCTCCCGTGAGCCGGGTCAGCCAAGCTGGCCATCCGATCCAGAATCCAGTGTAGGAGGGAAAGCCGGCAAGCGGATGCAGCTCGCCCCATCCTTTCTCGACCACCAGAGCAGCGTCGTCTGAGTGCAGTGTCATGTGCAGGCTTCCATCCAGTCCGAGTCCCAATCGGAATCCTTCCTCAGCTCCTGCTGCTTGCTCGGTCTCGGTCGGGTTAGGGCAGCGATGAATGTGAACCAACTCGCCTTTCATCGATGAGAGGAACCGTCTGGAAAGTGAGCTCGGGAACCATGCTGAGCGAGTGGAGCGCGAGACGCCTTCGCTTCCCGTCACGAGTGTATGCGATACCGCGAATAGTGCGATGGAGTCCTTCTCGACGAAAGAAGAACCGATGCGCAGATGTGAAAGTTGAGATTCGGCTTCTTTCCGTAACACTGACTGGACGTGTTCAACCGCCTCCCGAGCTTCTTTGATAGCTACCTCCACCGAAACGCCATCCTCTTCGACATCGTGGTGAAACTGATCAAGCTGTCGATGAGGTATCGTCCCCGCTGTCAACGGGTTCGCTCCGTTTCTACGCGGCAGTTTAGCACCTGTTGTCAGTTGGTCAGCGTCCTCCTTTCCTCCTGTCCCTGTCTTTGGCAGAAAAGCTCGTACAAGCCTCGTACTCGTCCAAGAGCTGCTCAACGACAATGGAAAGAGCGCAAAGTAGTGCAAAGCCCATCCGAACACATTCTTTGGTAATGGACCGCCGGGAAGCGCAAGAAAAAGGCGATAGTCGAGCCAGAGCTTGGAGGCAATTTGCGAAACGAAATACGAAGCGAAGAGCGAGATGGTGACTGGAGCTTTGCGGTATGTCGATACCACCGCTTGTAGAGCGGAGGTTGGATGTGAGCCATTCATGCTGGCCTGTTGTTGCAGAGGAGTGTTGCAGCAAGTTAGGGTTGGAAGAAGAGAATGATGTTCAGCGCTGCTGAGTGGGCGAGCGAGTGGCACTTTACGCGATGAGTTGTAGTTAGATATACCACTTGATGAGGCCACAGTCAGGCTAGATGCCTTTGTTGTGCTAAGCCCTTTGAGGGGCTTCATGAGAATGTCGGCCACGTTGTTAGCTGTTCCGATGAACTCAATTGATATATCACCATCCTGTACATGATCCCTAACGAAGTAGTATCTGGTGTCTATGTGCTTGAGTTTCCAGTGTTTGGCCGGATCCTTACTGACCTGTATGCACCCTTGACTGTCGGTGCGCAGTATTGGTTTGACTCCAGCGATTCCTAGATCTCTGAGTAGGTATGAGAAGAAGAGCACTTCTCTTGCTGCTTCAGACACAGCGACCAGCTCCGCCTCTACTGCTGATAGTGCTACACATTTCTGTACATGTGACTTCCAGCTGACTGGACATCCATACACATATGTGATTGCTCCGGACGTACTCCTGCGTCCATTTGTAGGGTCGGAGGCCCAATTTGCGTTGGTATACATAACTACTGGTTGACCTGTGTGGTTTCTATGTAGCCCTCCTAAATTCAGGCAATAGTCGTTTGTCTGATTTAGGTACTTCAATAGGTGTATCGCAGTCTTCCACGCACTATCAATGGGTTCTGACATATACCTTGCCAGGGTTCCAACTGCGAATGAGATATCTGGCCTTACTGTATTGGATACCCATAAGAGTTGCCCCACTAACTCCTGGTATTGCTTGGCTTGGTCTGGTGCACATTTGTCTCCTCTGGCGGCTCCCGCCACACTCTGCATTGGAATCCAGGTTCTTTCGTTTGACCCTTCTAGCCACTTACTCACCATGCTCTTGATGTATGCAATCAGATCGAGTGATATCTTGCCTTGCTTTCTCTCTCGAGTGATCTTGATGCCTAGGAATTCCTTTACTGGTCCATTGTCCTCTGTTCCCCATTTATCCATGATCTCGGCCTTAGTGCAGTCGACCTCTTGGCAGCAAGGCGACACAATCAGCATGTCATCCACATATGCCGTGATGACCGTGAGTTGTTCACCCACCCCTCTTGAGTAAAGGCATGGAGCACTTGGCATGCAGTGGAAACCGATCTTTCGGAGGTGGGAATCTAGTTCGATGTTCCATTCGCGGCCCAATTGTTTTAGACCATAGAGCCCTTTTACAAGCTTCAACACCTTCCCTGGTGGTATTCTGGTCCCAACTGGTGGCTTTAGGTAAACGTTGTGATGTAGACTTGAATTAAGGTAGGCCTGCTTGACGTCAATTGAGTTGACCTCCCAATCTCGCACCGCTGCTATGGCCAGCACTCCTCTTATCGCCTGGATGGGTGCCACTGGCGCAAAGGTCTCCGCATAGTCTAGGCCCTCCCTCTGGGTGAATCCTCACACTACTAATCTTGCTTTGTACTTCGTAGGGATCATGTTTGCATCAGTCTTGATCTTGAGCACCCATCCTGTGTCAACTGTGTTCATGCCTCGTGGCAGGTCGGTTATTTCCCATGTCCCCATTACCTCCAGGCTGTCCAGCTCCTTGCGCATTGCTTCTTACCAGAACCTCCTATCCTCTCCAGCCAGTGCCTCGTGGATGGTTGGGTTCAGATTCTTCTTTCCTTCCTCAGCCCTTGCTGCTGTCAGTCCGCAGTAACTCCTCTTTACCCAAGTCTCCAGGTTGCACATGTTCCTGGCCGGTCTCCAGTTTGGCCATGGACCCCTCTTTTCAGGTGGTACTGGTGTATACTCCTCCCTTTCTTTTGGGCCTTCGTTAGGGGCTTTGTCTTCAATGTGCGACACTTCAAGCTCCTCCTCTTCGAGGGCCAACTCCATGTCGACATACTCCTCCAGGGGCTCTTGCTCTCTTTCATCAAACAGATTTTCTTCTGTGTATCCCAGGTCATCGAGATCCTCTTCAATAGTTGGGACTGGTGGAGGTCGGATACTTATTGGTCACCATTCTGATTGGTCTGACCAACACTGTGTCTCCATGAACCTTGCCGAGTTGCTCCAGAAAATGTTCGGAGAGTAATCAGGGCTATAGAATAGCCATCCCTTTCTTTCCAAGCTGTACCCTATGAATATGGCTGCAACTGCTCGCTGGTCCAGCTTCTTGTTGTTTTGCTTAGCTTTCGGGACGTTCACCCAAGCAAGGCATCCAAATACGCGCATGAGGCAGATGAACCGTTCTGGTGACTTCCTAAACATGAGCTGGTACGGGAACTCTCCGTCGACGCTGGGAGTGAGGTTGAGCTTGAACGCTGCCGCTCGTATTGCATGTGGCCAAAACCTTTTCGGTAGACTCCTTTGCATCAGTAGCATTCACATCTTTTCACCTAAGCTCCTGTTCATCCATTCTACCCGTCCGTTTTGTCTGCTATTGTATCCCACAGTTGTTTGCCATTCTATGCCCTTTGATAACGACCATTCTAGCACTTCATTGCTCTTCCATTCGGTTCCTTGATCGGATCGGATTGCCTTTAGCTTCCTATCCGCCTGTGTCTCTAGGAATGAAACAATCCTTTTGAGTTGCATAAATGCGTGGCTCTTTCGCAAAAGTGGCTGCACGTGTACATACTTGCTATAGTCGTTGACCAGCACTAATGTGCATGTATACTCTGTCACATGTGATGAGTCTATGATTAAATCGATATGGATAAGGTCTAAGGGCCTCACAGCTCTTTCGCCGCTACCTCACCCCATCCGAGCAACCGTACTTTTGGACTGTATACACTGCTCACATGTCAGAGCCGTATCTGGGTCCAATGCTATTACAGGTTCGCCTTTCAACTTATCAACAATCGCTCTGGACTTGTCTCGACCTGGATGTCCTAGATGCTCATGCCAGAGCTGTTTTGTTGAGATCTTTGGTCTCCGGTTGGCCAGCTCGAACTCTTCATCAACCCCTTCAAACAGTGGTGTTGATATATTCATCGCGCTTTGTCGCCACGTATCGCCTCGGAACTCTAACAGTCCGCGCTCGTGATCTTTTGCTACTTTCAGCAGCATACCGTTTGCCAGGTGTATTTGCCTGCCTGTGGGGTCCAAAGTCACACGTGCTCCTTCATCTGTCAGTGAATTGGTTGACAATAGATTAACATTGAGCCTTTTGACATACAACACATTTTGGAGATAGACATCTCCATATTCTGTTGCTATGCTGGCATCTCCCACAGCAGTCGCCTCCAACACTTCGCTTCCAGCAGTATATACACGCTTTCTGCAGTTTCTTGGGTGTATGAGCATGCTGTAGTTATTAACCATATGATAACTCGCTCCTGAATCTAGGATCCAACATTGTGTTTCTCCTGACTTTGGGAGCTGTTGCCAACTCGGGGTGAAAGAGCACCAGACCTCCTAGTTGGTCTTGGCAAGGGGGGAATTTTCGGGAATGGTAACAGAGGCATCACATTGCCTAGCACTGTGCCCGTGGCGTTTGCACACCCAGCAACAGATCCTCTTCAGTTTGACTGCGGTCCTTGCACTGCCCGTGTCTGACTCAGCGTCGTAGGCCTGTTCTTCATTGGTGCCGGCAGTTCTGGCGCTTGCTTGGCGTGGGTCCACTTTCTGGCCAGGAACACTTTCCATTGCAGATTGGCGCGTAGTCAAGGCTGTTGCAAGGGCATCAAAACTAACTTGGTGAATGGTGGCAACTGTCTCCTTGTAGACGGGGTGTCGGATCATGCACCTTTGGAGCGCGTCATCGCTGAATGGGGCGCCTAGGAGGCTAGTTTCTGTCTGCATGGCCCTGATTTCTTGGATTAGCTTATGAGCATCAGCATGGAACATCTTGGCCTCGTTGAGTTGAGCAAGCAGTGCTATCCGTCGCGAGGTTCTAGCCGCTTCACTGGTCAGGCTCCTTTCAATCTTCTTCCAGGCTTGGTGGAAAGTTAGGTGATTCTTGCTGATGTCGAGCAGGAGGTGGAGGATGTTGTGCCCCCCTTCGGTATCTAGGGTGCTGCGTAGGACACCCACTAGGGCATTATCAAAGGTTCTGTTCCATTTCGGGTGGCTTCTATCGTATTTGCCCTCTAGGTGCCGCGTGGCATAAGGGACTACTCGAAGGTTGGCCTTGATGAGTGTGCACCAGCTGTAGTAGTTGCGTGACGTGAGCTTGGGGACTGTCTCCAAGATTTTGGCTAGGATGCGATAATCGTACCGATCGTCATTGTCACCCGAGTCTGACTCTTCTTCGGCTTCGTTGTCATCGGTGACTTCCTCATCGATTTGCACTCGTTGTGTTGTTTTACCCCTTTTTCCCCCTTTAGTCCTCCTGGCTGCTTCGCTCGTGCTGGCTTGGTGATCGCTTTCTCCTGCCATACTGAACGTCATGGGTTTGAGCCCCACGTTGGGAGCCAGTTGTAGTTAGATATACCACTTGATGAGGCCACAGTCAGGCGCTCAACACGTTCAGGTGAATCTATGTAAAAGGCTTGGTTTTATTCATGAGGAAGTGACGACTGAACAGGAGTATATATACATGCCTTGGCACCCGACTATGCTTACTCCTTCGAGTCATGCCCATGTGCCATGAATCTCCCTTCATAACTGTTGTCATGTTATCATGCCTCCTGCATACCATGGTGTCAATCCTCTAGCGTAGGCTGCATGTGCCCCCACTAGCTTTGCATCTATCTCATCTTCTTTGTCACTTGGTGTCTTCCCGATTTCCCAATCATGAGTGTTCTGATCTAACACATCATGCCTTGACGATGCCAGTGTATCTTCAACTCGATGAGATCTGACACTCGAGAAAGGGTCCAAAGAGATCCAGTTGAAGATACACTGGCATCGTCAAGGCGTGACGTGTTAGATCAGAACACCCATGATCGGGAAATCGGGAAGGCACCAAGTGACAAAGAAGATGAGATAGATGCAAAGCTAGTGGGGGGCACATGCAGCCTACGCTAGAGGACTGACACCATGGTATGCAGGAGGCATGATAACATGACAACAGTTATGAAGGGAGATTCATGGCACATGGGCATGACTCGAAGGAGTAAGCATAGTCGGGTGCCAAGGCATGTATATATACTCCTGTTCAGTCGTCACTTCCTCATGAATAAAACCAAGCCTTATACGTAGATTCACCTGAACGTGCTGAGCGCCTGACTGTGGCCTCTTCAAGTGGTACATCTAATTTCAACTGATCCTAAGGCCAAATTCCAGTTCTGTTAGGGCCACCGATATCTGCACATTGCGTTCTCGTGCCAAAAAGATTTTTTCGAAATCGATATGGATGGCGAGATACCAAAGGGCGGGCGCACTCCTCTCTGCCTAATTGCCGGTTTTTTTTGCTGTTTTCAGATAAGCCGTCTGCTGGCTTCACTTGCTGCTGTGCGTCTCAGTCGTTTGTGACGCCGTTTCTCATTATTCTCGTGGTCTGATACGAAAACGTGGGTGGGTTGAGGGAGAACAACTAATTTGGCTTGCAAGCGAGAGAGATGTTGAAAGTAGACAATCCAACATGGTGATGTAAGCAGACATAAGGCGATATGAGAGAGATCAGGCTAAGCAGATCTGATCGGAGATTAGACAGAGACAATCACACCAGGGATTGGATGCAACCTGGTCCCTCTTGTTGTAAGGCATTGTCATTAAGTAGATAGCACCCACACCTGGTATCAGCCTCAGAGATGTATATATATTTAGCTGAGAACACTAGGTTCTTGCCATGTTCACTTTAGTCAATTGAGTATACATGTTTCTGTCTAAACCAGCAGTGACATTGTACTTAGACTCTCCCCGATTGCCAGTTATCAGGACTCAAACATTTTCACTTTTCAACAGGTTATGAGCCCAACAAGCCAATACACTGTCAGCGGTCACGTGCCTGAAACCTGTGATCTGTAGTAGAACCGCTTCTATTACAGATCTTGTTGAGATATGTGATTGTATATGTAGTATTGTGATTCTTGTCAAGTTATGCCATAGTGATGTCCCTATGACTTTACTCGCTCAAATCTGTGATTGGAGTAATGCTATTGCAGATTTCGACTGACCACTGTGGACACTCTGTCCAGAGGTAGCTCGGCACGATCAATATCAATACGTGAGTTGTGGTAACACCAAGGCCTGGTGTGAGTATGTTGTTGGGTGGTGTTGACACAAGTGTCCAGTATGTCGACTATTGCTTGAGGTGATCCCCGGACTGCAGTGGACTACTGCCTTTGGTTCTATCTCTATCCGGACTGCTGGTTTGCTATGAACCACCTTTGGATGTCAGTGAGCGGTGATACAACACACGTGCTACAAGGAGAGGCAACCTGATAGATTATGACTGCGCTGACTGTAACTAATGTATACTTATGCTTGAAGTGATAACTAGTTAATATAGTGTGTAGAGTGGATAAAGATCCACTTGTCCACCTACGACGAGAAGGTATGCTTATATACATCTTTGCAGTGTCACCTGCGACACAGCTCCGGCTCTCTCTCCAGAGAGTACCCTCTTCATCGAGCCCTGTCCTCCTTGAGCTGTGTGTCGACCTCCTCGACACAGCTCTTCCTCCTGTTGTCTTGTTTGCTGGTGTCACTGACACAGCTCTCCTTCCTTTCAACTGGCGACTGTTCTCCTGACTCTTGTATTGACCCCCTGAGTGGTAACCAGCTGCATGCTTCTGGGCTCGGTCCCCGTCTCGGCAGAGCTTGGTCCTCCTCGCATGTGAAATTGTCATGTGATCATTCTTGCCACATGATCATATGGTAGATCTCATGGAGTTGGGTGGCAAGGACATCTGGGTCTGCCACCCCATTGAAGCAGGGAGCTCGACAATGAACTTGGGAGCAGAAGGATGGGCAAGATGAAAGGGGGTGCGAATCACCACTCAGATGAAGTGGGAATGGCCCCTGTCAATTATGAAGCTGGCAAGGACCATCCATCTGCAAGAAGCAAAGGAAGCTGTGCTAGCGAGCGGCATCGTAAGGCAGACAGGCCTGCCAGGGGGAGTCGAGAGGAGGAGGAGCAGCGTAGAAGGAGACCACATGGGGTAAGAGCAGTGTTGTCAGGGGTCGCGCGCCTGAAACCCAGGTCGGTCTGTCGAGATACTCGGTGACTATCAAACTGTGCGACAGCTATTGTCTCAGTATCGGTCTCGATGAGCTTGTTGCTTGGCGACTATCGAGTTGCACGATGACAGCGGGTGGTGTCTGTTGTATATGCTATTGTAGGTTTCGGCTGACCTCTGTGGACACTCAGTTCAGAGTTGGCTCGGCACAATTGGTATCGATACAAAGGTTATGATGACACCAAGGTCTGGTGTGAGTGTTGATGGTGATGAGGTTGATGGTGTTGGTGGTGAGGTTGGTGGATGTCGATGATAATGAGGTTGATGGTGTTGGTGATGAGGTTGGTGGCGTCAACACGAGTGTCCAGTGTGTTGACTGATGCTTGAGGTGATCCCCGGACCGCAGTGGACTACTGCCTTCAGTTCTATCTATATCTGGACTGCTAACCTGCTATGGGCGCCTTTGGACGTCAGGTAGTGGTGATACAACACACACACTATGATGAGGAGCAACCTTGATAGATTGCTGCTATGCTGACTGTAACTAATGTATACTTATGCTGGAAGTGATAACTAGTTAATATGGTGAGTAGAGTGGATGAGGATCCACTCGACCTCTGATGACAAGAAGGCATGGTTATATACCTCTTCACAGCGTCGCCAGCGACACTGCTCCTGCTCTCTCTCCAGAGAGTACCCTCTTCATCGAGTACTGTACAGGGGGGGCCCTCTAGCACCACTCCTGTCCTCCTGAGCTGTGTCGACTCCTTCGACACTGCTCCTCCTCCTCAGGACCTACTTGCCGGTCTCCTATACACTGCTCCTCCTCCTTCAACCGGTGATGGTTCCTTTGGCTCTTGTCTCTCGAGCCCCTGAGTGATAACCATCTTCATGCTCCTTGAGCTTGGTCCTCTTCGTGGCTGTGCCTGGCCCTCCTCGCATATGGGCCCGGTCCTCCTTTGCATGTGAATTCGTAGGAGTTCATGGTCTCCATGGAGACTGCACTATGACCATGCTTTCTACTGGTATCGACTAGCTCTCCAATACCTGTGCTTCTTCATATGAACCAGTGACCCTCCTGCTTCTTGGGCATTCAGGCCCATGACAAGTGTCACCAGCGACACCGCGAGGACATCTATATAAAGCACACCTGCTCCTCATCGTAGTAGTTGAGTGGGGGTGTCATGGGCCTGAATGTGCAGGAAGCAGGAAGACCCGTGTCAGGGGTCGCAGCTGCGAGTCTTCGGATGCTTGGCATGGGTTCATGTTCAATGGAAGGACCAGCAGGGCAAGTACGGGGCTAGAGCAAAGCCAGCCATCATGATTGGGTATAACGACAAGCACAAAGCATGGAAGTTTTGCAACCCGGACCAGCCTGCATCAATTCAATGGAGCAACTCAGCAATGTTCCATGAGGGCAAAGGATGGAGTGATCACCAACAGGAGGCAGTCAGGCCTGTGGTGACTGCAGAGGTCGAGGAGGAGGGTGTCACACCAGCCATAGTGGAGGAGGAAACCAGATCAGAGGCCGCAGTGGAGGATCTCCTACCAGCTGTAGACAGCACAGTAGGTGCCGCCAACACAGCAATACTGAACCTGGACCCAACGCTTGGGGAAGTGTTGAACAGTGAGGACGCCCAGTTCTGGAAGGAGGCAATACAAAAGGAGCTAGAAGGACTTGAGGCAATGGGGACTTGGGAGGTGGTGCACCAACCACCAGGAGTACCACTTGTGGACTCTAAGGTTGTGCTTCGGCTGAAGCTTGACGCTGATGGTGTACCTGTTAAGCACAAGGCACGACTGGTTGCAAGGGGCTTCACACAGAGAGTGGGGATCGACTACCAAGGAACCTTCTCTCCAGTAGCACCCCTCGGAGCGATCAGAGCCATCTTAGCACTAGTGGTGCAGAACAACTGGGAGGTGCATGCTCTGGACATCACTATGGCTTACTTGAACTCCATGTTAAAGGAAGCAATCTACATGAAGCCGCCGGAAGGATCAGGAGTAGCACCCGGCAAGGTGTACAAGGTAGTCAAGGGTCTATATGGCCTAAAGCAGCCTGGGCGAGAATGGAATCAGGAGTTCGACAGGTCTTTGCGACACATGGGATTCTTCCAGGTAGAGTGCGCTCCCTGCATCTACACCAAGGGACAGGGTGAAGATATTGCCATTGTGGTCATCTACGTCGATGATACATTAGTCATAGCACCACAGCTGGAAACGGTCCTAAAGGTTAAGAAGCAGATTGGCCAGAGATGGAAGATGGAAGATAGTGGTGAGGTCTCTCACTTCCTTGGCATCAAAATCAGTCGAGACCGTGCAATGCGCACCATGACAATTGGTCAGTCAGGGTACATTGACCAAGTGCTAGCAAAGCACCTGGACAAACATACAAAGCCGACCATGGTTCCAATGCAGAGCATACCAGAGGGAACCCTTGTTGCAAGCACAACACAACAGAAGGAGTATCTGGTGATCGTTGGCAAGCTGCTCTGGGTTGCCAACAGCACCCGGCCCGACCTTAGCCTCACCGTGGGCGTTCTTGCTAGACACATGCGTGAACCATCACAGGAGCAGTATCAGGCAGCACAATGGGTCTTACGCTACCTCAAAAGCACAAAGGAGGTTGGATTGGTTTATAGGGCAAATGAGTCGCAAGAGCCACTGGTTGCGCACAGCGATGCAAACTGGGCGAACGATGCCACCTTACAGAGAAGGAGTACATCAGGGTCAGTGGCGTTAGTGTGTCATGGGGCTGGAGGCGCAGGAAGCAGGAAGATCCGGCAACTCATATGAAGGGAGCACAGGAATCAAGGAATCGGGCAGATCGTAGGATTTGCAACAAAGTTCACTGAGATCGGTAATAGGGACAGCTCTATTACAGATCTCATCTGGATCGGCGCGAGCGAGGGTGATGTTACAAGTCCCGCCGGGATCGGTAGTTGAAGAGACCATGTGGCAGATTCTGCGGAGATCAGTGGCAAGGACGAGTGTATGATGAATTCACATGTGAGGGGGCCGAGCACTGCCAGGAATGGGTCTGAGCTCAGGAGCATGCAGTTGGTTACCACTCAGGGGCCGCAAGATGAAGATCCAGAGGACCTTTGCCAGTCGAAGGAAGAAGAGCTGTGTCATGGACACCGGCGAGCAGGTCACGAGGAGGAGGAGCAGTGTCGAGGGAGACGACACACAGCTCAGAAGAGACAGGAAACAGTGTTGCCGGCGACACTGAGAGGATGTCTATAAAGAGTATGCTTTCTTGCCACAGTAGTTGAGTGGATCGGTATCCACTCTACTCACCATATAAACTAGTTATCACTTCAGCATAAGTATACATTAGTTTCAGTCAGCATAGCAGCAATCTATCAAGGTTGCTCCTCATCGTAGTGTGTGTGTTGTATCACCACTACCTGACATCCGAAGGCGACCCATAGCAGGTCAGCAGTCCGGATATAGATAGAACTGAAGGCAGTAGTCCACTGCGGTCTGGGGATCACTACAAGCGATAGTCGACACACTGGACACTCGTGTCGACACCACCAGTACCCACACTCACACCAGACCTTTGGTGTCACCATCAAGTTTACTTAACATCGTATCGTATTTGATCGTGCCAAGCTACCTCTGGACGGAGTGTCCTCAGTGGTCAGTCGAAATCTGTCAGAACATCAATACAACAACAGATTCCAAGGAGAATAGTGACAGGGATGGCTCTGTCGCATATTTCACTAGGAATCGAAGTACCACTAGCACTGTCGCATAACTCGACAGAATCGGTAGTAGTATCAGTACTACTACAGATCTCGGGTTTCAGGCGTGCGACCGCTGACATAGTGTACGGGAACCTGGTAGCCTGGAAGTCAGCGACGCAAAAATGTGTATCATTGTCTGCTGTCGAGGCAGAGTTCATTGCAGCCACAGAAGCAACACGTGAGGTGCTCTTCCTCAAGCAGCTGCTACGCTCAATTGGCATTGCCACAAGCACCCCGACGGTCTACTCGGACAACACTGGTTGCATACAGGTTAGTAAGGACCCAGCACAGCACTGGAAGCTTAAGCACATCAACACCAAGTATCACTTTGTCTGTAACAACATCCAAGAGGGAAGGGTGCAGATCAAGTATGTGGACACCACAAGAAACTTGGCAGACGTACTCACAAAGCCCATTGGGAGACAGGCAATGCAGCAAGCAAGATCTGGGCTACACCTGCAAATACCGGCAGCGGTGTACGAAACGGGGTCCCCGAGCTACGCGACAGTATTGAAGAACAGAGGTCACACCTTGAAACAACAGCATAATGAACAGGGTACATATGCTGTTGAGGGGGGGAGTTGAAGTAGATAAAGCCACACAAAGCATAGAGACTGCAGAGGTAGTGTTTACAGCCAAGTAAAAGGCTTGCACAAAAGGGGCTCTGCAGTGCACGCGTGCATGCATTGCGAGTGCGCGCGAGTGGCGAAGACTTGAAAATTCTTGACTCACGTTTGTATTTAGTACCATCATCATCAACAAAACACTTCAACTTACTCTAGTTTTCAAGGGCAAAAAAAACTGAACCCCTAGTGGCGGCATTTGCGCGAGTAGATCACGTGCAACATCTCTTGAGTGAAAACTCAGGTCCAATACTGAAAACTCTGCCGCATGAGTATTCCTGAAGCAGTGTTTTCAAAAACTGGAATATTTTTCAAATTGGCAGAGCTTATGTAAGTAATGAATATTCAATGCAAGTGAAAACTCAACAAAAACTTGAGTTTGTGAAAAAAAAATAAAAATTGAAACCCCTAGTGACACGGCGCCGATATTTAGCATCAAAGGATTGCTTGAGAGTCCCGATCAATATTATGAAGATTCTTCCTGAAGAGACAGCAAACCACCTCTTCAGTATGTTGTCCCTTCGAGATGCCCTGAGAGCATCGATCTGTCCGAAAGGTGCACTTTCCGAACATGAAAAGAGACGGCAAACACTACACACAGACGACAAGCTTGATCATGATGAAAGAGCTTGATTTCATCGTCATCATCCCAAAACGCTGTGAAAGGTGGGAAACGAATGTACCCAGAGTGAAAGTGAAAGTAGACTCGGTGCTTGGACAGTGAAAGCCATTGTGTACAGAATTGCTTTGACAGACCATCGCCGTGAGTAAGCATGGGATTCGCCCTCCGCCCCGTAGAGTAGGAGAGTATTGGTCTTGCACCTTTCCGTAAACCATTCGGCCTAGTACTGAAATTGCTTCAGCGACGCCGAACAGTAAATAATTAAAGTGCGCTGTGTTTTGAGCTTGCGATAGCAGAGGCTGATAGATGTGAGCTCAGATTGGGGGAGGATGGACTGAGGAAATCGAGCCAAAGGGGAAGAGAGGAGCTTCATTTGGTGGGGATCACTGGTTCGGTCTGGTTGGTGAGAGCAAGTTGGATACGATGTACAGAGGGTCTGGTCAGCATAGAGGTTTGTGGCCAGCGATATGCGCAAAACAAGGCTTGGTACTCCCCATCCATCGATGGACGATGCAGAAGAGCTGGTGATGGTTGTGGTAGAGAAGGAAAAGTGCAGAAGTTACCAACCCGCTGTCGTGAAATTTGAAGCAACGCGCTCTCGTCCTCTTTTCTTTTTCCTCGATCCTCATCCAATCAAATCACAACTTCATCATGACTTCAATTGGTCTTCAAGATCGCCGGCTCATATCAACGGGTTGGAGGCAGGAGCCCGAGACACAACTGCGAGCATGAGACGCCTATCCTCACTGCAAAACTGTGATCAGAGCCAACGAGCATTTTTGAGCACAACAGAACGACATGAGGATGTGGAGAGTGCATTGCAGTACGTGACAGAGTGATACATGGGTGGAAGCTGGAACTACTGGTAGAAATCCATCTTCGAGTCGTCCGGCTTCTTGACGATCTGCTTCCACGCTTCCTCGAAGTCCTCGGGCATGATGACGTATCGGTTCTTGCGCACAGCTTGCAAACCTGCCGCCTGGCAAATACTGGCGATCTCGGCGCTGGAAAGCTTTTCGGGTCGCCCAACGTAGTCCTCGAGGTCGACCTCTGGACTCAAGTTCATCTTGCCGCAGATGGTCTGGAAAATAAGACGCTTCTCACGACGTGATGGTGTTGGGAATTCAATCTTTCGATCCAACCGACCGGGTCGAAGAAGCGCTGGGTCGAGTGTGTCTGCTCGGTTGGTTGCCATGATGACCTTGACGTTGCTGGCTTGGTCGAAACCGTCCATCTGGTTGAGCAATTCGAGCAAGATACGCTGCACTTCACGATCCGCACCGGTCTGTGCGTCGAAACGCTTTGTCGCAATGGCGTCGATCTCGTCGATGAAGATGATGGCGGGTGCATTTTCGCGCGCAAGTCGGAAGACATCTCGTACCATTCTTGGACCTTCACCAAGATACTTCTGTACAAACTCGGAACCAACAACACGGATGAAGCTGGCAGTGGTGGCGTTGGCAACGGCCTTGACCAACATGGTCTTTCCTGTACCGGGAGGTCCGTAGAGCAATACACCGCGTGGTGGGTCGATACCGATCTGGCGATACAAGTCGAACTGTACCAATGGCAACTCTACAGCTTCTCGGATCTCCTGCTTCTGAATGTCCATACCACCGATGTCCTGGTAGGTCTCGGTCGGCTTCTCGTCCTGACCCAGCATAGCGATGGATGAGTCTGCCTCAGGTGGCAGCACATCAACCAAAGCATTCGAGTGACGGTGTAGTGCAACACTTGAGCTGGCTTTGAGCAGCTCGCGGTCGATTGTGGAAAGAATTCGGACAACGTAATTGGATCCGGTGGTGGAACCGACGATGCCGGTGTGTTGGTCGATGGGCTCGAGAAATTGACCAATGACGAGTGGCACTGACTGAATGCGCTTGACCTCCTCTTGCGCCCTTACAAGCTCGCGTTTCAGATTTCGTTGCTCGTCCTTGACGTACTCTTCCATAGTGTTGAGAAACTCAAGGTGTTGTTGTAACTTTTTGTATCGAAGATATGTGTCCTCCTCTGCCTGCATCTCCTGGTAAATTGCAGCCTTCTCTGCAGCTGCATCTTCGAGCGTTGGCTCAGTGCGCTTGAGCGAAGCGATTCCAATCTCCTCCATGATATATGTTGCTTTTAGCGCTATTCAGTGCGCTTGCCTGACCCGGTTGAAGGCTTGTCCTTACTTTCGGAACTACGTTCTCCTCGTTTCGATCGTTGAAAAGGTTCCCACGGGCCAGTGAACGCGCTAGATGATATGCAGAGAGTGTAGTGGAGGGTTGAATGGTATAGAAGGGGTGATGCGAGAAGTTTGTGAGAGGTGATGAGCAACGATGGCAAACAAGTAACGCTGCGTGGTCAAAGCTGGGAATTCTAGACGCGCAAGTGGAGCAACACCCTCACACACAGGCGAGCAACCGTGATCGAAGCGCGCTCCACATTTTCGAATCGGCTCAAAATCGGGTTGAGTCGCAGCAGATCCTCCTAAGAAAAAGGGCATGCGTGGCAGAAAGGAGAAAGTTGGAATTCAGCTGAGTCGGATTGGGCAATCGGCACCTTTTCTCCCGGCTTCTCTGCGAGGGTGCTCAGCAGCCACTGTGGGCCACGGCTGTTCAACAAGGATTAGATCGAGACAACTTCAGCATCATCCACCATCACAACTTGCTTCTACTTTAGCAACTCATATCACGTATACTCACAACATGCCTCGTTCAAGTGGACGATCCTCCGGCGGCCGCCCCGCCCGTTCGCGCTCTGGCCCATCGGGCTCGCGAGGTGCTCACACCATGGCCGCCCCGCAACAGCAGCAGCACCAGCAGCCTCCTCAGGCATACACACAACAGCAGCCCGCTATGGCACAACAGTCGTCTGGTCCCGGTCTCTTCGGTCAGATGGCCTCCACCGCCGCTGGTGTCGCTGTCGGCTCGACCATGGGTCACGGTCTCTCCAACATGCTTTTCGGTGGTAGCGGCTCTGCCTCTGCTGAGGCTCAGCAGGCACCACCCCAGGCTTACGACCAGGGCGCCTACGCCGGTCAGCAGCAGCAGAACATGGTTGTCAGCTGCGAGCAGCAGAGCAAAGACTTCATCAAGTGTCTCGAGAGCAGTAAGTGTCATAACGCAGATGGATTTGATGCTCCACATGGGGGCCCTCCTTACTGATCTTCAAACTCCTTCCACCTTTGCTTTTGACAGCCAACGACATGAACTCGTGCTCGTACTACCTCGAGCAGCTCAAGGCTTGCCAGGCCGCTGCACGGCCTTACTGATCTGCGGAATGTTAGCCGTGGAAACCGTGTATCTTGAATTGTAACCCAGCATAATCATTAGATCAATCCAGCGTCTCCATTCTACACAGGGTCATGATGAGAGCAGATGCGATTTGTGCGATCATAGGATAATAGATACAGTATGACTACAGATGAGCTTGGTGATGGGGATTGCTTTGCAAATGCAATGAGAACAAGTACAACGTGATAACAAGATGATGTAACCGACAGATGCGAACGATGACTGAAGTTGTGGCGACCGAGAATGCGGGTGTGACAGACGACGTGTCAATTTGAACGTCATGAGGTTAAGTGAAGCAGTGATGAGTTGCGGCGCATCCTATGGATCCTCGTCGTCGAGACGACCAAAGCTGAAGCCTTCATCTTCGTGGCGCGGGCCAGGATGAGGATCCTCGTCTTCTTCGTCGTCAGGCATATCGTGGAGAGCAGCATTGTCTTGATTACGGTCGCCGCCTTCGAGTGCAGCATCATGCTTGGGACCAGAGTCAAGGTTGCGGGCCAAGGGTCCACCTGCGCGCAAAGCTTTTGGTGGCGAGAGAGAATGAGGTGAAGAGAACTTGCGCATGGAGCCGGAACAGGAAGAGATCGACTTGCGTCCCAATTTGTGAGCTGCTCCACTGGGCACACCCAGCGAGGCTTTGTCACGCGGCGCTGCTGCACTCTTGAGCCGTGACTCTTCCATCCTGCGTTCACGTTCGCGCTCTGCGAGTATCGCCGCGTTCTGAATAGCAATGGATTGCTCAAAGCCCATGGCCTGCACCTTTCGACCAGGTTGATAAGCACCAGATGACTGTGCCAGCTTCTTCTTGACCGCAACGGTGTCTCGAGACCAGCCAAATACTTCCAAGGGAGGACTGGTGCCGAGATTGGGTGCATCGTGCACGGACAAGCCGAGCAAGGCGGACTCAAGTTCAGCCTCTTTGGATGGATCGCTGAGTTGTACCGTTGTGATGGCATCATTGACTTCACGCATGGCACGGAGTGAGCGGATAGCGTCACGGAGGATTTCCGTCTCTGCTCGAAGTCGGTCCTTGGTAGGCGTCGGTGTTGCCTCTAGTGTCGAGAGAATGCGTTCATTTCGATCAAGTCTCTGCTCGAGCTCGAACTCAGAGCAGAGATGGATGGGTTTCTGAACGGCCGCCGAGTTGCGAGACGTTCTTGGAATGAATGCAAGCGAAGCTGCGCCATTCGATACGGACGAGTTGCGGATGCCACTTGGCACACTGCTTGTAGTAGGGAAACTTGTGCGAGACTGAGGCGACTTTACAGATGGACGAGAGCTGCCAACGATGCCGGCAAAGCCGGTGATCGTCGGCACCCTTGGAGAAGGGGGGGATAGGTTCTCGACCTTGACATGGTTCGGAGAGAAGGTAGAGCTTTCCACCTTGAGCTGAGCGGGAGGCGAGATGGACAGATTCGAGGTGTCGCCTCGCAAAGGCTGCTTGGAGCCGGTGGGAAGCAAAAGTCCGTTCATACAAGGACTGTATATGGTGGAGGAGGAGCTAATGACCGATTATATGGGAAGAGGGAGGTGTCGATCAGTCTTCTGTCCAGTGGCATGTTCCGAAGCTGGGATGATCGAGTTTGAGGTACCTCCGCGAGCTGCTTGGGTTAGACCGATGCAGGTGGTCGAAAGCTGGCGCAAAAAGTTGCAGAACGTAGGCGAAGACTCGCAGGAGAAGTTGGCAGAGAGACCTTAAACAATGGATATGAACTGTGCCAGCTAGAAGAATACGCGAGGATGTGAGAGTGCGAGGAGCTGCTTGATATGAGCTGTCGGAAGTGCCGGGTAAATGCTTGCTGCGGCGGAGAGATGCGGAGAATACGAGTGCTGAATATGCAGGAGAGGAGCGCTTTGAGCTTGCGAATGAAAAAACGAACAAGGGTCTGAAAAAAAAGGAGAGCGAGCGAGTAACTATGTGTGTGGAAAGCAAGAAAGGGGCAAAATGTCAAGTGAAGCTTGGCTTTAAACGAGACAAAATGGGCGGAAATGACACTCACACTCACGCACGACCGCGGCCCCACAGCGAAAGACAAACGAACACAAGCGCCACACACTACAGTAAGACTGTGAGTGACAATATAGTCGTGCCGCTAGAGATGGACTGGAAATGCTCTCCGTACTTTACTTTGGCGTTCAAAAGTGGGATCAACCGGAGTACGCTCCATGAGCATTCGATTGACCGGTACAACCATGCTCGCCAAAGGTCGCTTCCACGAACCTCCTCGCCTAGTGAATGCCAGAGTCAGCACCGGTGTCTGTTATGATATCGATAGTTACAGTAGCCTCGACTCACACCTGCGGACCGGCTTTTGGCTAACACTAGGCTGGGTGATCCAACTTAATCCGACATGAGATGCAACAAGAAAGCCAACCTGAGCAAGGTGGAAGATCTTGCCGATCTCGAACCGAATCGGAAGTGTAGACAAAAGAAGCAGCAAGAAGAATGGGGCCACTGGTAGCAGGTGACTGTCGGCCCTCGCCAAGGATCCTCCTGCCCGCCAACACTGTCTGTCATGCTGTGGGATGAATACGGTTTCGCCGACATCACTCGCCCTTTTCTGGCCTTCCAAATCTCCCTCTGCGCTTGATTCCGAATCGGGTTCGACGATTTCTACTCCGATCTACTATACTTACTCTGATGTGAAACTTTCATCGTCGAGTCTGAGTGACAGCCAAGCAAGGCGCTTGCAGGACAATTTTGCAAAAGAGGAATTCGACACTAAAATTCGAGTTTTTCCCTCTCTCTGCTCAGACCAGGCGAAGCACGAAACTTGTTCGAATTGGCAGGAGGGGCACACGTTTCAGCCAGAAAAGAACACGTCCAGATAAAGAAAGGGCGCGATGCGCCGAATCAAAAATAAATAAATCAGGAAATAAAAATTACCGCCTCCAGAGCAGAGGGAGGCGATGCGCTGGGGTTCCGGATCGTCGCCTAAAACGAGCCCAATCCATCCCTAACCCATCCCAAGCCATGATGCATCCGACACCATTTTGCAGCAAAAGCAAGCGAAAGCGCGATGCGTTTGATATTCTGCCGCGACGAAGCAAAAGGAAGCAGCAAGTCATCTCTCCGCCGCTGATCTTTCGCTCTGTTGCCGCCTTTGATGCCCTCTGTCCTCGAGCCTCTGTGGCCAATCTATTGCTCTCGTCGGCCTTTCCGCTCTCGTGTCAGTCTCCCCCCCACCGCGTCGGCTGAGTGACTTGCTGCTTCTGACTGCCAATCTACTGCCGCTTCTCATTCGTCCGTTTTGGCAGCTGCCGCCCGGCTGCATGCCCCCTTCTCTTCTCTTCCCTTTTAAACGCAATCGGACCGTCACTGCTTCCTTCACGCAACTCCTTTCGCTATCTACGATTTTGCTTCGCAGTCAAGTCGTCTGCCCCGACCCCATCCACGACGGGGACCGCTTCCTTTCACCGCGGTAACATCAAGGTGCTACCATCCTTCCTTCCGTTCTTCCTATACCCATCCGCAAGATCGCCGTTCGAGCTCGTCGCAAATTGGCCCTTTCCCATCACGGCAGCCGCTGAAGTCGATGAGCGACGTCTGCCATTCCCTGTTCACTTTCCTTCGTCTTGGTTTGCTTCGGTCCCTTCCCTTCCTCCTCACCGCTCCTGTCTCACGATTTCACGACAGTCCGAATACTACGCTTTCGCTCTCGCCTAGCCACGAGAATCGCGTAACGACGTGATCATCACTGGCGACAGCGACAGTGACATCGACCTACGCAACGGCCCAACCTCGCCGCTCGCTGCCACGCTACTCCTGGAAAAGGTCTGTCGTCGCTAGTGTCAGCAACCTTGCAACTCTCTCACACGTCTCGCTCCCCCCGCCCCCCACGTCTTCATGCTGTGGCATCGTCATCCTCGATCTCCTCCTCTCCACCAACTACGTCATTGCTTTCTTGCATCTGACCATCTCGGTTGAAGCAGCATCTCACAACAGATCGGTACGCGCGACAGCCAAGCGCGGCTCGGCTGCCGCTGCGCTTGCAACCATGGAGGACCTCTCCGCCGATGACGATATCCTTTCGGATATCCTCCTCGATAACCTCGAGTTCGAGCCGGCCATCTCAACACATAAAATGAATCCCAATTACAGGGGTCAGCGATTCGACCGCAATGCCGTCAGCTTGATCGTCAGAAAGCGTGTCGTCGAGCAAAAGGACATCACAGCCGCCATTGAAGATCTCGGCAAGCTCGGCATCATTCAGAAATATCTCGCCAACAAAACACAACGCCAAACCGCCAGCTTTCAAGCACATGCGCGACGCTACTTCGAAAGCTATCTGCCAGAGAGTGGCGTCGAATTTGCACTCACCACACGGTACAAGCGCGTCATGATCGAAAAGGCCGACAGAGTGCACGGCTCAGATCCAGAAGCATCGACGTCCGCAGTCAAGCTCGAAGACACGCCTGGCTCTCCAGGAAAGGACTTCGCAGAGGAAAGAGACAAGGGGCGTGCCAAAGAGAGATCGTCCTTGGATCGCGCCGCCACCAGCATCGGTGCAGCACCAGCAGCTTCCGAAAAGGCCGATCTCTGCGTTTTGGCCATGCGGACTTTCAAGCCAGGCGAGCTGATCAACTACTGCAAGGGCGGCTTGAAGGATCTCACCAAAAGCGAAGACGATGCACTACGCGAAGAGGCTACCGCCTCGCGCGAGAAGCGCAAGGACACCGAGTACAAGGGTGTTCTCGGCCCAGGGCGCGATTTCAGCGTCATCCGTTCCGCGAGAAAAGGTTGCAGTCAGCTTCTGCTCGGTCCAGCGCGGTTCGTGAACCATGACTGCAACCCAAAGACTGAGTTCTATCGCATGGGCGCCACCATGGTCTTCAAAGTTATCCGACCCATCCATCCTAACGAGGAAATCACCACCTTCTACGGCGAAAATTACTTCGAGTGGGGCAATTCAGAGTGCATGTGTGCCACCTGCGAGTCCCGCGGCACAGGTGTCTTCTCTGATCCTTCCGTACCGCAACCGATGGAACAGGTCGAAAGCTCTGAGGGCACAGAGGTCAAACAGGAGGACTTATCCGGCGCGAATGACGCCAACGGACGTCGGCAATCACGGCGGTCCAGTCGACCGGCAGGTGCATCATCTGCGCTACCCTCCCCATCACCGACACCATCCGTAACGCCTTCACTATCGACAGTACTGGGCGATGATGCTGCCGCCAAGAACAAAAAGTCGAAACGAGACTACCTTGCAGACCTCAAGCTTGCAGAGCACGGACCGTCAGACGACCGTTCAGATCCATGGGCTGAGGGCGCTGGGCCAAAGTGCCGATGTCTGACGTGTGGAGCTACATTCTGGGCGCTAGAAAAATGGTGGACTCCTGACGAGTGCCCACGTTGTGAGCGTCATTACAAGATCTTCAAAGCCGACTGGCCAGTTCGCGTGCCGACCGAGCGCTCCTTGGCGCGAAAAGCGGGCGGTGTCAAGCGCAAGACGAGTTCAGAGATGATCTCGGACCACCTTGCGAGCGCTTCTTCACCGGCGCGCAACGGCAAGGAAAGGTCCTTGACCCCAACAGATCACAAAGCCAACGTCACGCCAAAGTCGCAGAAGAAGCCGCGACTCAGCAAAACGCCAGACAGCAGCACAAAGACGCCCACTGCCGCCGCCGCAGCCACGAGCAAGGCGAATAAACCACTGTTGGCGTCTTCCCCAACAGCCTCTACAACTTCTCCGAAGCCCCCAGGTCGATCCGGCAAAGTCGAGAAAGAGAAGAGCGTCAAGCAAGAAAGGCAAGACGAAGCTAGCGTCGCTCGGTCGCTTGCCACACCCACGGTCAAGAAGACCAGCACCGTCGCTGCTCTCCCTACAGTGGTGCCCAAGCACGACGATTTTGGACTGGAGTCAGATGGCTCTGACCTCACGCCGGAGCCCGAGTCAGAGAATGGCGACGCAGTCAAGGCAGAGGATGATGACGAGGATGAGGACAAAGGACCTCGACCGGCTTCCGTCACCGCTCGTCCACATTCAGGACAGGCGGACAGATCGTCGTCCAGCACCAGTCCTGGGCCGCCGGGACCCAAGATGCTCGGCAAGAATGCAAAGACAGACGTATTGGCGCAGTACTGGGGAGCTGTCGAAGGCGATCGCAGAGCTCGCAGAAAGGCACCGGTCAATCCTGGGCCAACTCTGTTGGCTGCCAGACGGTCATCGCAGGACCTCACGAACAAGCCGTCGGAACGACGCTCCAGCGTCCGTGAGACCAGCACTGACGAACATGGTCTGACAAAACCGAAAAGACGCCTTGTAGCCGAGTCTGTCTCCGATGCTGAAGACGCAGTGCCTGCAGCAGTGCCTTCTCGCCCAGCCGCCTCAACTGTATCTAAGCATCGCAAGACTTCGAGCATAAGCGATGTCTCTCTTGCTCAGCTCCGAGCCAAGTCGGTGGCTAGACCGTCACCAGATCAGCAGACACCGTCTGCACCGGACAGCACTGCGTCGCCAACACATACGTCAAAGACCGCGCCGCCTGCACCAGCACCAGCACCAGTCCAGAAATCCTCGGCTAGCAATTTGCCCGGTCTGGCCACATCGGGAGTCGAACGCACGTCAGAGTCTAACTTGGCGCTCTTCTGGTCGGCCGGTGTAGGAGGGACTAGAAACCGTCGACAAGCCCAGAGGGAGCCAGTGACAGTCTTGGCCCCCTCGGTACCATCGAAGCGTCAGAGGAACGCTTCCGAGTCGAGTCGCAGTTGCACACCAGAGGTCAAGAAATCTCGCGGCTCATCAAGGCCGCATACTGGTAACGGAGAAGATGAAAGCAGTGGCAGGGATGCAAGGGGACGTTCACGTTCGGCAGCGGCATCGGAGGACAGGGACGGTAGCTCCAAGGAGACGAGCCAGAGCAATAGTGACATTGACGATGCCGACGTCCCTCCGGTGAAGCCATACATGTTCTCAGCGATCAGCAAGGTGCTCCAGTCCAATGGCAGCATGGATGTGAATGCAGGACACGAGGCAAAGGGTCCACTTCTCCCATCGGCACCGCTCTTCCGGCCGCCAGGCCTCATTCGGCCCGATCTTGCCGCCGCAGCCGCTCGTTCCAACTCTCCGCTTGCCGGACCGCCGCGTGGTTTGCCCGGTCAGCCCATGCGAAAGAACCTCCGGTGGGGAAGTGGCAAATCCTCAATTAGCCGGCCCTTAGGTCTGAATGGGAGTCCCTTGAGCCGCCCTCCATCGAGTATCAACGGCAATCCCGTCAGTGTCGCACCGCCTCGAGCGGAAGAAGCCAAGCCCCAGATTCCGCGTGCTATAGCCCCAGCACAAGCCGAACATGGCGCTCCTCCGCCCCAAGGTGCTACACCCAGGCCTTCGACTGAGCGGGCCGATGCAGCGCCATTGGAGCTCAGCCTTCACCAACCTGCTGCTGTCGAGCGCGATCCAAGCTATCCGGAGGCTCAGCCAACGGTCGCAGCGGCTCAGCCCGTGCCGGAGGTCAAGGTCGAAGCGAGCCCGCAGCCGAGTCCGTCCCCTCAGCCAGAACTAAAAGAAACAGCCGCTGCACCTGTTGCAACTGTTGCACCTGTAGTGTCAACGGCAACTGGGAATGGATCCTCATCGAACGGAGTTGCGCCTGAAAGCTTTCTGAGCGCAACAGTGGCCGAGAAGTGCTTTACACAAGTTCAGGATGTGGCTCCAACGAGATACTTGGTGGACGAAGCATCGAGTCCAGCCGCGGACTCATCAGACGCACAGCAAAGGCGTACGTCAGGTCGTGCTCGCAGGGCACCTGAAATGACAGCTGGTCAGATCCCCTACAAGGGCAGCCTGGTCAAGCTTGCTGCTCAGAGGGCTAAAGAAGCCAAGGGCGGGCCACACGCGGGCGCGAGCCCCCTTGACTCTCCTAGATCCACCGGCACAGCTTCTCCAGATCCTCGTTTCCAGAGCCCGAAAGCAGCTCGTCGACTCTCCAGCGACATCTTGAGCAATGCCGACAGCAGCTCTGGACACGTTCATGCTCCCTTCGGCAACGGAAAACCCACCGGCTCCGGCGAACATACCGGCCCGGCAGCCGCCGAAGCGTCCAAGGTCGGTCTCGTCGAAGACGTGACCATGGGTGAAGCGGCTCGCAGACACAGCATAGGCGCAGCAACAGCGACGTCGACCAACGCCACACCTATGGACGTTGATCAATGAACGCAACTCATTCCATCATTCCATCTTACCTATCTTATTCCGTCATTTTTATAAACTCTCTTGTATTTTTATATTCTCGAAGGACAAGCCTGCTCCATGTCACACAAACTCGCAATTTCGTAACCATTCGCCTTGTCATTTTCAACAAACACAGACGCATTTCAGATTGTGACGAAAGGTGTGATTGCATGCAAAACATGTAACCTTATGATGACGAACCCTCATTCTGTGTCTGCTGAGGAAGTGGAGTTGGGGCCACAGCATCCAAAACCCTAGTCAGATCGCCAATGACACCATCGATTCTTGCCTGGATACCGGAAAACAGTGCGATCTGTTCTTGAACCCCTCGTCTTTTGTCTTGCGGCGCCGCTTCTGCGTTGTTCGGCTGAACAGGGGCTAAGGAGGCAGGAAGAAGGGGGTGTGGGAGAACAGAAGCATGCTTCGAGTGGAAGTTGGCAATCTGATTCGAGTCAAACAGGGGGATGAGTCCTATTGGTGGCGAAGATGCTGGTTGAGATGCCGATGCTGGGACGGTGGTTGATGCTGATGGCGTTGTGGTGGAGGAAGAGGAGTTGAGTTGACCGAACCGCCTCAATGTAGCTTGACGAATAGCTTCACGCGGGTCTGATGGATCTTCACTCTCCGCCTCGCCCTCGTCAGGCGCAGTTGAAGTGGTAGGGTCGAGATCTCTAGCTTTGCCTTTGCCCTTACCTTCGCCTTCACCCTCTTCTGTACTGTGTGTAGCAGCCGGAGCTGCAACCCTTTGACCTGCCCCATTAGGAAGCGTCGGTCTCCTCCCATTCACGTACAGCGTCGAGGGAGGAGGTGGCATCCACAACCCACCTTCCACGGAATTCACTTCCCAACCCTCACCCTGCACAGGAGGCAGCCATCCATTGTTTCTCGGCAGCCCTGCGTGCCTTCCACTCTGACCAAAATCTAGCCCAGCCATAGCAGCCGACAATCTCGTTGCTCCATTTGCACCGCCTCGTGGCGTTGAACGTCCACTCCTGCTAGTTCTCCGTCGCGTCGCGGAAGCTTGACGAGCGGAAAGGTTTCCTTCCTCCCGAACCTTGCAAAGGTCTGATTGGAGGCGAGAAAGGAACCCTTGTAGGCGCGAGCCGTACTCTTGTTCCGCTGCGGTTGGGTCATGTGTGGTCGAATCAGTCGCATTTGCAGTTGAGGTGTTGGGCTGCTGTGGATCGGATCCGCTTGGGACCGCAGGACCAGTAGTGCCAGATTGTGCGGCGTCGTTTTGTTGCTGCTGCGGTGCTTGCTGCTGTTGCTGTTGCTGTGCTATCGGAGCTGGCTCGGGATCATCATCCAAAATCATTCGCCTACAAGTGGGACAACTCTGTTGTCTCTCCAACCAACTCCTCAAACAACGGAAATGGAAAATATGACCACAAGAAAGCTTTTTCGGTATCTTATTCGTCACCATCCCTGCTCCACCTGCAGCCGCAGTTCCGGCTTCACCCTCTAGTTCAGCCGCTACCATATCCTCTCTACAAATGATACAAGTACCATCCGTACTCTGCAAATCCGCAGCACTGGCATTTGGATACTTCGTCTCCATCTTCTTCACCGCTTGCCTGTAACGTATCAGCGCTTTCACCTTCATTGTGCAACTCCTGCCTGTGCTGTATAGATCGTGAATAAGCGACAGCGGGATACCGTACATCCTGGTGAGGAGGATAAAGAAGTAAGTATGCGTGCAGAGCCGTACTACATCGTGTGCGAGGTCGACGTAGAGAACGTAGAGGGATTTGGCCTCCCAGGGTTCCTCTCGGGCCGTATCGATGCAGTTCAAAATGTACTGCGCTATCGTGTTGCCGAGTAAAGCGGTGAGAATGATAAATTCAGAAGTGAACAAGACCATTATTCCCACTTTGATCTTTTTGATCAGCAGCATTTGCATCGAGAATCCAACCAGTATCAAGTCCGCTAACAATAGCGTGGTGAGGATCGACACCATCCTAGCATGGAAGATCCTTGGTACGCTAGGACTTTGCATGATACTAGCCACCCTTTCAGCCGAAAGCCAGTGAAAGATCTTCAAGAACAGCAGCGTACCAAATAGAATGACGAAAGAAACGCTGAAATCATCTCGAAAGATCGAAACAGCCAACAACGTCCCTACAAGGCTGTACCACGATCGTTCACAGACAAGTTCGACTTCTGATCTGCGAAGTTGTCCGAAGAACAGCAGTTGGAGTATCCACCCAGCGACTAATGCCATGACGAGGAGGAAGTTGAGTAGAATGAGAAGGCAGCCATTGGATCGACCGAGAAAGACGACTGCTGCGTAAAAATTGCTTCGTTCGTTGAAAGCTGTTCCGACTGCAAGAAGTGCTGCGAAGGTGGACAGGATGCTGTAGGCGTAGACTCTGGGTCTTGTGACCCAGGATAGCATTGCATTCGGTGGCATAGTTGCTTCGAAGGCTGTCGAGCAGCGACTGCGAGTTGCAGTTCTGTTGAGAGTTAGAAGGTGTTGGTGTCCCGTTTAGGCACGGTGAATGAGAATATCCATCGAAGACGCTTTTGGGTGGACCCGCTTTCGAGCTGAGCACTGGAAGTTTCAATACAGCTCTTCAATCAGCACCGCCGATCGATGTTTCGTGCTGTGACCAGTGTCGAGACTGGTGATGATGTTCCAAGAGGTGAAGGTGACGATGTTTCAAGAGGTGAAGGTGACGAGATGAAGTGTTGGTCTGTAGGTCTCCCCGGACTGCAACTCGTTGAGAAGGAGCAGGTCAAAGCGAAGGCTCCAGCTCAACGCACTGTGGCTTTAGAGCTTCCCGTGCGAATTTATGTTGAAGTCGTTCGTCAGAAGTTAATGATCACCCGTGTGGATTGCGATAATGAGCATATCTAAGTACATGACAATTGCTAGAGTATATATATGTCTCGGCGTCCTGTGTATCCGTATGCTTACACAAGAGCGATGAGGATGAGGCTCAGCATGGAGATTACGGAGATACATGTCGGCTATCTACTTGTCGGTGCTCTAAAGCCCTACAGTCGTCATGGTGTCCAATGGCCGAGACTCTAAAGTCCAGCAGTTGGCCCGGGTGGCATGTATATACCTCTGAGTAAGCAAAGTTGTCGTTTGTGTGAAATCGGAGCTAGAGTCGCATGCTCAGGGAAAACTGCATTCCCGGAGCAAGGGTCACGTGCTTTCATTGTCCCCCTCAGCAACTAAGCAAATGAGCGGTTCAATGTTAGTTAATCCTAGATGAGGTCGGGTTTGGCTTAAGAGGTGTTGGGAGACTGGTTTGGTGAGGAAGTCAGCAACATTGTAATCAGTATTGACATATTGCATCGAGATGTCACCTTCTTGCACATGATCATGAAGAAGGTGGTATTTAGTGTCGACATACTTGAGCTTCAAATGCATCATGGGGTCCTTTGTCATAGGCCTAAGGACACAGGTAGCATGGAGGCTGTTGGTTCATAGAAGGGGAGCATAAGGTACCAAGGCTCAGGTCAGAGAAGAAGACCACCATAGCAGGTCTAAGGATGGTTGAGCAAGAGGCCAGAGGCCTAGCTGGTACCAGTAGCAGGCATGATTGGAGGGCAACCTCCATGGAGAATGCAGTCTCCATGGAGACCATGGACATGGAGGACCGGGCCGTATGCATGGAGGTCTAAGCACCGCCACAAGGAGGACCGAGCTCAAGGAGCATGCAGATGGTTACCACTCAGGGGCTCGAGAGATAAGAGTCAAAGGAACTGTCACTGGTTGAAGGAGGAGGAGCAGTGTATAGGAGACCGGCAAGCAGGTCCTGAGGAGGAGGAGCAGTGTCGAAGGAGTCGACACAGCTCAGGAGGACAGGAGTGGTGCTAGAGGGCCCCCCTGTACAGTACTCGACGAAGAGGGTACTCTCTGGAGAGAGAGAGCAGGAGCAGTGTCGCTGGCGACGCTGTGAAGAGGTATATAACCATGCCTTCTCGTCATCAGAGGTCGAGTGGATCCTCATCCACTCTACTCACCATATAACTAGTTATCACTTTCAGCATAAGTATACATTAATTACAGTCAGCATAGCAGCAATCTATCAAGGTTGCTCCTCATCGTAGTGTGTGTGTTGTATCACCACTACCTGACGTCCGAAGGCACCCATAGCAGGTTAGCGGTCCGGATATAGATAGAACCGAAGGCAGTAGTCCACTGCGGTCCGGGGATCACTTCAAGCATTAGTCAGCACACTGGACACTCGTGTTGACGCCACCGAACTACCACCAACACCACCAGCTTTATCACCACCACCACCACCACCTTCACCATCACCTTCGTATCAATACTGATCGTGCCGAGCTACCCCTGAACAGAGTGTCCACAGAGGTCAGCCGAAACCTACGATAGCATATACAACAAACACCACCCGCTGTCATCGCGCAACGTAATAGTCGCCGAGTGACATAGCTCTTCGAGACCGATACCAAGACAATAGCTGTTGCACAGTTTGATAGTCACCGAGTATCCCGACAGACCGACCTGGGTTTCAGGCGCGTGACCCCTGACACAAAGGTCTTGTTACATAGTTTGGTGGGATCAGTAGTACCACGCTAGTACGACAGATCTCATGGAAACTTGTTTGAAGATGCTTCTTCCACCGATCCCGCGATAGCAAGACAATAGACAGGGAAGGGGCCGCCACCTAATGAAGTAGGGGCCCTACATGGTGATAAACTTGACAAAGAGGATGGGCGATATGAAGGAGGGGGTGATTCACCACTCAGATGAAGTGACAGTGGCCCTATCAAGGATGAAACAGCACGAGGTCTTCCCATACGCAAAGAGCAGGGGAAACAGTGCTAATAGGGAGGGGGAGTAGAGTAGACAGGATCGGTAGGAGAGACAACAGGAGGAGGAGCAGTGTCAGAGGAGGTCTCCTAGAACAGGAGCAGTGTCACAGGCGACACTGCGAGAAAGTCCATATAAGCCACACATGTTCCCCGTCGTAGTAAGTGAGTGGATCCTCATCCACTCTACCTTACACATTACTAGCTATAACTTTGTCATAAGTATACTTAGTAGTTTTCCATCAAAGGTTGCAATTGCAGAGCATTGCATCTACTTAGCGTGTGTGTTGTATCACAAGATACTTGATGCCATCCAAAGGCAGCACATACTGCAGTCCGGATATCCATCAACACCAAAGGCAGTTTCATACTGTGGTCCAGCTCTCTCGATCTTATACCAAAGGCAGTCGTCCACTGCTGTCCCAGAATCATTCAGCTCATCGACACACTGGACACTTGTGTCGAGTCAAACACATTTGCACCAGACCTTGGTGTCATCTCAAGAAACCTATTGGATATTGATTGTGCTGAGCTACCTCTGGACAGAGTGTCCCCAGCGGTCAGTCGAAATCCGTGATAACCTTTAGTTACAATATATTCAAGCAAGAACAGTCATAGAAGGCTTCTACGGCAGATTCCAGTAAGAACAATAATAGAAGGCTTTTACTACAGCTCTCACCGAGATTAGTAGTAGTTGCCTTTTACTACAGATTTCGGGTTTCAGGTGCTCGACCTCTGACACTCGGTATATTCAAAATGGTCGATGTCCGTTGAATCGTTGTAGTACATCCCATCTATGTCTTGAGCAGGGAGTGTATTGGCCTGGTCGTTCCAAGGTTTTGTTTCTAAGAATGTTGCAGCATTGGACCAGAAGATCAATGGATTGTGGTGTTGTGAGACAAATTTCCAACCCTTGTGCTCCTCATCATAACTGATGAAGATCGCAGGGATGGCACTATCGTCGAGCTTTCCTCTCTTGGCTTTTGGGATGTGCACACAGGCAAGGCAACCAAAGGTTTGGAGTAGCTTGAAGGGTCTTTGGGGGTCCTTGTCATAGAATTTCTGATATGGTATGTGGTTCTCGGTGTTTGGTATGAGGTTTTTTTGTGAAGGCTGCTGCATCGGCCGCAAATGGCCAGAAGGTTTGGAGAAGGTTGTGAGTTCACATCATGGCCACCATCATGTTCCTGAGGGTTCTGATGGTTTGTTCGGCTTTTCCGTTTTGTTCACTGTTATATGCGGACGTCTTTTGCCAACAAAACCCAGTATCGTTTTGCCATGCAGTTGCGTCTGCAGAGGTCCATTCCCCACCATTATCCGTTTGAAGTGTCTTGAGTCTATGGCCAGTCTGGACCTCGGCATAATTAACCCATTCCTTCAATACTTGTAGTGCATCGGATTTCGTTCTCATTGGCTTGACATATGTAAAACTCGATGCATCATCTACTGCTACAAGTAAACATGAGTATTCCATTCTTGTCAAGAAATGGGTCGCCAAGTCGACGTGCAGCAGTTCGAGGGGTAACTTGGCACACTCCCCACTACCTCGGCCCATTTGAGCCTTTGTTGACTTACTTGCTATACAGTTTTGGCATTCACAAGATTTGGTCTGAATCTTGTAGATCCTCTCAATGGATCGAGTCTTGTCTTGTCCAGGGTGACCACATCATTTGTGGATGAAGTCACTATTGAACTTGTGTGATCTGGGTTCATCCTCGGGCTCAAATCGGTCCGGTAGGTCAGCTATGTCGTTGTCAATCGTCATCGTGAATACTTCTGATGTACTTGGGAGGATTTCCCAATGTCTAGTGCGAGGGTTCGCATGTCCATATACTTTGCGGCTGGTAGGCCATTCAAGGCATACTTTGTCGGATTCGAAAGTCACACGTACACCATCGTTTGCTAAGGCCTGTATTGATATCAGGTTTATATTTGCATCTGGGACATAAAGTACATTGGTTAGATGCACCTCATGTCCATCCACATTAATAGTAACTTGACCTTGCTAGAATACAAATCATTGTTCCACCAGCAGTCTTCATAAAACCCGTGCACAGAGTGGAAGAGATGAGGATTGTATTGCTATTTGTAATGTGGTCAGTTGCACCTGAGTCTACAATCCATGAACTGGATCGCTGATCTAAAGATGGGCGGTAAGCAGAAGCTACGGCACACCAGATTGTAACAGGGTTTGCGCAGAAAGAATCTGGAAACAGGCATCAGGTGTCAAAAATCTGATCGGGCTAGCTGTGCACATAACTTGTGGGATTGACCACAACCCAGGAGTTTTGATTAATCTCACTGAGATCAATCAGAACAAGCTTAGCCAGCATGTTTTGCCAAAACATGCTGACCAAGCCATCAGTACAGCATGGACCAATTGTCACAATCAATTGATAGGAGGATCGGAAGGAGGAGTCCCTGGCATCAGAGGGATAAGGAGCATATGGGTACAGCTGCATGCAAGGAAGAGGACCAAGCCCAGTGTCATGTGGGTGGTTACCACTCAGGGGGACGTGCTCATCACCAGAGCATAGCCACAAGGGCGACCACATGATCAGGAAGTGTGACAATAGGTTTAGACAAACAAGCAAGGGATGTGTCATAGGCCTAAGTACACAGGTAGCATGGAGGCTGTTGGTTCATAGGGGAGGAGCACAGGTACCAAGGCTTGAAAGAAGACCACCATAGCAGGTCTAGGGATGGTCAAGCAAGAGGCCAGAGGCCTAGCTGGTACCAGTAGCAGGCATGATTGGAGGGCAACCTCCATGGAGAATGCAGTCTCCATGGAGACCATGGACATGGAGGACCAGGCCGTATGCATGGAGGTCTAAGCACCACCACAAGGAGGACCGAGCTCAAGGAGCATACAGATGGTTACCACTCAGGGGCTCAAGAGACAAGAGTCAAAGGAACTGTCACTGGTCAAAGGGAAGGAGCAGTGTATAGGAAACCAGCAAGTAGGTCCTGAGGAGGAGGAGCAGTGTCGAAGGAGTCGACACAGCTCAGGAGGACAGGAGTGGTGCTAGAGGGCCCCCCCTGTACAGTACTCGACGAAGAGGGTACTCTCTGGAGAGAGAGAGCAGGAGCAGTGTCGCTGGCGACGCTGTGAAGAGCTATATAACCATGCCTTCTCGTCATCAGAGGTCGAGTGGATCCTCATCCACTCTACACTCACCATATTAACTAGTTATCACTTCAAGCATAAGTATACATTAGTTACAGTCAGCATAAGCAGCAATCTATCAAGGTTGCTCCTCATTGTAGTGTGTGTGTTGTATCACCACTACCTGACATCCGAAGGCGCCCATAGCAGGTTAGCGGTCCGGATATAGATAGAACCGAAGGCAGTAGTCCACTGCGGTCCGGGGATCACTTCAAGCATTAGTCAGCACACTGGACACTCGTGTTGACGCCACCAACCTCATCACCAACACCATCATCCTCATCATCATCGACATTCACCAACATCATCAACCTCATCACCATCAGCACTCACACCAGACCTTGGTGTCATCTTAACCTTCGTATCGATACTGATCGTGCCGAGCCACCTCTGAACGGAGTGTCCACAGAGGTCAGCCGAAACCTACAATACCGTATACAACAAACACCACCCGCTGTCACCGCGCAACTTGATAGTCGCCGAGCAACTAGCTCTTAGAGACCGATACCGAGACAATAGCTGTCGCACAGTTAGATAGTCACCGAGTACCTCGACAGACCGACCTGGGTTTCAGGCGCGCGACCCCTGACACAACATTCATGTCACGGGATCGGGAATCGGGTAACCAAACCGAACATAGTGAGCAGTAAAACCACTACACCAGCTAGTCCCTTAGCTGGTGTACCCGATTCACACAACACTGATGTATAAGCATTTTCACTCCCCAAATGCTCTGGACTCGGAGAATGAAACTCCTATTCCAGTGACATTACCCCCCCTGTTAAACTCTGTGGTCCCTCACAGAGGCTACAGGCAGTCTGTGTAGCAGTCCAAGCACGGGGCTTGGCCATTTGTTGATGTAGCGGTCATGTGATCAGCCTTTTTCTCGAGGCCTCACACAATCAGGCTCATCATTATGTAAGCGTGTGTGCAAGCAGTTGAAGTAGATAAAGCCGCACAAAGCGTAGAGACTGCGGAGGTAGTGTTTACGGCCAAGTAAAAGGCTTGCACAAAAAGGGGCTCAGCAGTGCACGCGTGCGTGCGTTGCGAGCATGCGCGAGTGGCGAAGACTTGAAAATCCTTGACTCGTGTTTGTATTTAGAATCATCTGTCATGGGCCTGAATGCTCGGGAAGCAGGAGGGCACCAGTAGAGAGCATGGCCGTAGTGCAGTCTCCATGGAGACCATGGACTCCTACGGATTCACATGCAAAGGAAGAGCGGGCCCATATGCGAGGAGGGCCCGCCACGAAGAGGACCAAGCTCAAGGAGCATGCAGATGGTTACCACTCAGGGGCTCGAGAGATAAGAGCCAAAGGAACCATCACCGGTCAAAGGAGGAGGAGCAGTGTATAGGAGACCGGCAAGTAGGTCCTGAGGAGGAGGAGCAGTGTCGAAGAAGGCGACACAGCTCAGGAGGCACAGGGGTGCCAAGCAAGCAGGGTAGCAAGGAGGAGGAGCAGTGTCGAAGGAGTCGACACAGCTCAGGAGGACAGGAGTGGTGCTAGAGGGCCCCCTGTACAGTACTCGACGAAGAGGGTACTCTCTGGAGAGAGAGAGCAGGAGCAGTGTCGCTGGTGACGCTGTGAAGAGCTATATAACCATGCCTTCTCGTCATCAGAGGTCGAGTGGATCCTCATCCACTCTACTCACCATATTAACTAGTTATCACTTCAAGCATAAGTATACATTAGTTACAGTCAGCATAAGCAGCAATCTATCAAGGTTGCTCCTCATTGTAGTGTGTGTGTTGTATCACCACTACCTGACGTCCGAAGGCACCCATAGCAGGTTAGCGGTCCGGATATAGATAGAACCGAAGGCAGTAGTCCACTGCGGTCCGGGGATCACTTCAAGCATTAGTCAGCACACTGGACACTCGTGTTGACGCCACCAACCTCATCACCAACACCATCATCCTCATCATCATCGACATTCACCAACATCATCAACCTCATCACCATCAGCACTCACACCAGACCTTGGTGTCATCTTAACCTTCGTATCGATACTGATCGTGCCGAGCCATCTCTGAACGGAGTGTCCACAGAGGTCAGCCGAAACCTACAATACCGTATACAACAAACGCCACCCACTGTCACCGCACAACTTGATAGTCGCCGAGCAACTAGCTCTTAGAGACCGATACCGAGACAATAGCTGTCACACAGTTAGATAGTCACCGAGTATCTCGACAGACCGACCTGGGTTTCAGGCGCGCGGCCCCTGACACATGGTTCCAGGCGAAAGGAGTGCTCTGGGCCTCCTTACACAACAACTGTGTGAGAGGGTATGCAGTTCGAGAATACTGGGGGATGAACTTTCTGTAGAAGTTACAGAAACCTAAGAACACCTGTACATCATGTACTGGCGTGAGTACCGGCCAGTTGGTGATGACTTCTGTCTTGCTAGGGTCCATGGAGACACCTTGATCCGAGACCACAAACCCTAGGAACTCGGTTTGCGAAGTGGAGAACTGGCACTTCTCTGCTTTTGCATACAGACCTGCTTGGCGAAGACATGCCAGGACAGCAGAGACATGTCCTTGATGCTGTTCAAGGGTAGAGGAGTATATCAACAGGTCATCGAGGTAGATGATGAGGGACCTGTCTAACATACCCTTGAATGTGTCGTTCATCAGGTGTTGGAAGGAGGCAGGAGCATTGGTGAGGCCGAAGGGCATGACGTTGTACTGAAAGAGGCCATATCGGGTATGGAAGGCTGTCTTCCATTTGTCACCCTTGGCAATGCGAAGGAGGTTGTACGCACCACGCAGATTTATATGGGTGAAGAATCAGGCTTTGCGGAGTCGGTCAAGTAGTTCATCGATGAGGGGTAGTGGGTAACAGTTACAGATGGTGATCTGGTTGAGACCTCGATAGTCGACACAGAGGCGGAGGGAACCATCCTTCTTTTTAATGAAGAGGATGGGTGAAGCTGCCGGCGAGTCGGATGGAGAAATGAATCCCTTGGCAAGGTTCTCTTCCAGGTACTCCCGGAGGGTCTTGAGCTCATGTTCTGAGAGGCTATAGATGGGTCCGAAGGGTGGAGATTTGCCTTCCTCCAGGGGGATCTGATGATCATATGTGCGATGAGGCGGAAGTTTGTCAGCTTTGACTCTGCTGAACACATCGAGGTACTGGTGGTATTCCTGGGGGATGATATCAGGAAGACCAGCATCGTAAGCGAGAGCCATGGTGGTATCAGAGGATGTTGCGGTGGTATCGGAGGATGTTGTGGTGGTGGCGAGTAAGTGCTGCGATTGGACGGGGGAGGGGTAGAGAGTACCCGAGGTGAGACAGTCCGATTGGAGGGACTGGTCAAAGGCAATAGCATCGATAACATCAATATCAAGTGATGCAGATGGAAGGGTGGGCGACAGCAACTGAGATGGAGCCATCGGTGAAGGGGTTAGGGGAGGGCTTCACATGGTGATGTTGCCAGATTGCCAATCTATACTAGGATTGGCTCCTTTTAACCACGGTAGCCCCAAGATGATGGGACATAGACCAAGATCGGTGACTTGGAAGGTGATGTCAGCTGGGAAGAGCTCTGCAACGAGGCACGACAGCTGCACTTCCTTACTGATGACGACTTGGGTTTTGCCGTCTGCGAGCAAGAGGGTCTCGGCAAGCGGTTTGGAGGTCAGAGGCAAGGAGTGCAGAGTGGCGAAGCGTGAGTCTATGAAGTTGGTGGTGGCACCGGAGTCGATCATGACGTGATGCACTGGAAGGGAGGGAGGTGACAGAAAGCAGAGGGATGTAGATAGATATTGATTACCAGGGGGTTGTGAATCTACAGGAGCAAATGCTGTCAGTCGGTGCTTAGCAGTTCGGGCTTGTGTTGCTAAGGCAGCTGTTTTTGACAAGCCCGCTATTTTTTTGATTTGATGATAGGACAATCTGTAACGACGTGCTCTGAGGAAGCACAGTAGATACACAAGTTGTTTGTTTGGCGCCGCTTGTATTCCCCGGGTCCAGCTTCCCAGCTGTGGTAAGGGGGACACGAAGGGCGGAAGGAGAGGAGGGGTGGACGGTTGTCGGAGCAATGGGAGGGTTGGAGGCCAGCAGGGGTGCAGGGTTTGCTGACCGGGTGATCGTCCTCTTCTTCTCAGAGATCCGCTCAGCAATACGGTTATCGATCTTGAGGGATCTCTGGATGAGGGTTTCCAGGTCAGTTGGTTTGCCAGAGCGACTAAGGTCATCCTTGACATTCTCCTTAAGTCCTCGATAAAAGAACCAAGCCATGGCGTCTTCCCCCCAATTGAGGGTCATTTGCAACTGGCGGAATTGGGTGAGGTAGTTGGCTACCGAGGTGGTCTGGGCTAGAGCCTCGATCTCCCGCTTGGCAGTGGCAATACGGTCGGGGTCCCCAAAGACCACACGTAGTTGATGGATGAATAAGGGGTAGTCTGTGAGCCAGGCAGGAGGGTTGACAGCGCTAAGGTGGGGGTAGAACCACTGGTGAGCAACTCCACACAGGAGTGTGGATAACCAGAGGATCTGGTCGGAGTTGTTGATGAAGCGCCCTGGGTTGAGCCGCAGAAACACATCAACCTGGGCTAGGAATGGCTCCAGGTGCCCTCGCTCACCTGCGAAAACCTCTGGTTCTTTGGAGCGTAAACCTTGCTGAACAGAAGCATTTTCACTGGGTGAGGGAGCTGGAGCACTGCGAGCCTCGAGGGCTGCAAATAATGAACGAACCTGGTCCTCCAGGGATTCGATGCATTCAGAATGGTTAGGAGGGGGCATAGTGATAGATGTTGATGGAGGCGAAGAAGGTGAGGATGGTGGAAGAGGAGCAAGATGGCGACGAGTATGGAGACCGAGGCGTCGCAAATGCAAGGATCGACAAACGGAGAGTATAGATGAGGAGGAAGAAGAGGATGGAATGCCTGCTGACGATCAAGGAGAGAGGTGTCTTGATCGAGATGGTAATGAGGTCGAGGGTAGTGTTGAGGACAATGGGATGATGATGGTTCGACGTATGGATGGTAAGAAGGTGATGATGAGGATGGTAGTGTCGAAGGCTCCTAGAGAGGAGAATGGCGGTAATGATGATGATGACGATGTTAAAGAAGGATGATGGCGACGAAGGCTGGTAGAGAAGGAAAAGAGATACTATCACGAACCGGCCCTACGGTTGGCAATGACGACGAGGGCGAGATCGAGAGGAGAGGCAGAGGAGACTACCAGACTTCGGAAGGAGTAGATGAGAGAGTTGATTGCGAGAGTTGATTGAGAGAGTGACTTATGATCTCTTTTCCTTAAGGGAAAAGAGAGGAGAAGAAGGAAGGAGCAAACTATGAGATCGAAAGTACAAGACTCGATGCGACGAGTCTAAGACTCTTTTGCAGTGAAATGACGTGTCAATGTTAGATCTAGGATAATTACGCGAGGGGTCATGACCGAGTCATGACAGTACGTGGATTCTCGACTCTGGAGCTACACATCACATGGTACGTGATGAGGGTAAGCTCATTGCTCCGACGCCGAAGCAAGGATCCGTAGATACTGCTGGACACGAACGGTTGCGAGTACAGGCAATAGGCGATGCAACTTTGCGAGTAAGAGACGTTAAGATACCACTCACTGATGTACTTCATGTCCCCAACCTTAGCAAGAACCTATTGTCCATCCCAGCGCTGACTGAAAATGGTGCACGCGTGATATTTGAAGAGTCTGGAGCTACTATCCTCCAGCATGATGGGAGCATGGTCAAGAGCAAGACCAACCAGCACAAGAAGAGATGGGAGGTTTACGGTGACTCCCTAGCAGCACAGCTCAATGATCCCCTAGAGGGCATTGATGCCACCACAACACCAGCAAAACCCGCAAGCCACACGACGAGCAAACTATGGCATGAACGATTTGGCCATCCTGGCAGGAACAAGACCAAGCAAATCCAGGCCCACTACTTAGGAAGAGAGACACAGCTTGGACATGACGCAAGGGACTGCAACTGTTGCAGCCAAGCAAAGCAAACACACGCAAGAATGACAAGTAGCAAAACAGAGCGAGCCCAGGCACCCCTGGAGCTGGTACACATTGACTTGATGATGGACCTGAAAGGCCATCCCAACTACCACCATGCACTGGTAGTTGTAGATGACTTGTCATCCTATGTATATGTGAAACCACTCCTCAGCAAGGCCGAAGCATTCCCCGCTCTAAAGGCATGGATCAAGGCAGCAGAGATAGCAACGGACCACACGCTAAAGTGCATCCGCAGCGACAACGGAACAGAGTGGTCCAGCTTTGGAGCAGAAGAATGGAAACGAGAAGCAGGGTTCAGGTGGCAGAAAACCACACCATATGTCAGTGCCCAGAATGGGAGAGCAGAGCGCATGATCAGATCCCTTCAAGAAAAGATGTGTGCAATGCTTGTCCAGAGATCAGTACCAAAGGAGCTGTGGCCCTACGCCATCATGGCTGCAGGGCACACACTAAACTTGACACCCTCCACCGAAGCAAATAGGATTCCATACGAGGACTTCCACCACAAGTCTGCGCATGGTTTGGCCAAGCAGCTGCGTGTCTTTGGTTGCCTTGCTTGGGTCCACCTCCCCAGGAAGGATCATACAGGAAAGCACGGCATAAGAGCAATCCCAGGAATCATGGTAGGCTACGATGATGAGCACAAGGGCTGGAAATTCTTCACCCCCCACACCCCATCTATACGGTGGAGCAGCTCAGCCACATTCCATGAAGCCAAAGGTTGGCATGATCGCCCCAGTGTGCAGAGCCCACTGCAGTTTGGGTTCAAGAGCCTCGAAGCAGAAGGTACTAGACCTGAGACAGATAGCAACAAGCCCGAATTGGAGGTGGAAGTACTCGACATGGAGGACCCACTTCCCAAAATACACACTGTACCGCCCGCTGACCCTACAGATGACAACAGGTCGGAGCTCGATGTTGAAGAGATAATTGGAGAAGCACACACAGCCACCCTGCACCTCCCGCCGACCTTAAAGGAAGCACTTGCCAGCGACGATGCACAACAATGGCAGGAAGCCATACGCAAGGAGCTGGATGGGCTTGAGGCAATGGGAACATGGGAGATTGTGGATGTTCCACCAAACACTAGACTCGTCGACTCCAAAATAGTCCTTCGGCTCAAATTGGATGCTGATGGCATACCCGTCCGGCACAAAGCGAGACTCATTGCACAGGGCTTCACACAGTGGGAGGGTATCGACTTCGAAGAGACCTTTGTGCCTGTGGCACCACTCAGCGCAATAAGAGCCCTGTTATCCTTGGCAGTTGAGCGCAACTGGGAAGTCCATCAGCTTGACATCACAATGGCTTACCTCAACTCCACGCTCAACCATGTGATCTACATGAAACCACCAGAAGGTGCCAAGGTGCCGAAAGGGAAAGCTTACCGAGTCATCAAGGGACTGTATGGCCTTAAACAGTCGGGACGGGAATGGAACATGGAGTTTGATAAGTCCCTGCGACGCTCAAACTTCCACAGGCTCGACTGCGCACCATGCATCTACACCAGAGGAGAAGGGGATAACTTTGCAATAGTGGTCATCTATGTTGATGACACGTTAATTATAGCTCCAACCCTAGAAACAGTAAGGTGTATCAAGGAGGAAATAGGCCAAAGATGGCGGATGGAGGATGGTGGCAATGTCTCCCACTTCCTCGGGATCAAAATCACCAGGAATCGAGAAGCGAAAACCATGGACCTCGAGCAAACCAGTTATGTTAAGCAGCTTCTGGATGAACACTTGGACAAGCGCAGAAGGAAGTCTAGCGTACCACTCCAAGACATCCCAGTCCCAGAAACGGCAGCAAGCATAGCAGAGCGAAAGGAGTACCCACAGATCGTCGGCAAGCTTCTGTGGCTGTCTAATGGAACATGTCCAGACATCAGCCAAGCCGTCGGCGTCCTTGCACGCTACATGACACAACCGTCAAGGGAGCACTACAATGCTGCACAGAAAGTACTCCAATATTTGGACCACACACGAGATATCCACTTGCAATATGGCAGCAACAAGCAACAAGACTTTCTGATGGCACACAGCAATGCAAACTGGGCAAGTGACACTACAGCACAACACAAAAGCTCATCTGGCTCAGCAGTGTTCATGTGTGGCAACCTGGTAGCATGGAAATCAGCACTACAGCGCTGCACCGCCTTATCGGCGGTGGAAGCAGAATTTGTAGCTGCGACAGAGGCCGCACGAGAGGTCCTGTTCTTCAAACACCTCTTCGAGGCCGTCGGAATTGATGTTGGTATCCCTACAATCTTTTCAGACAACACTGGCACCATCCAGGTTAGCAAGGACCCCACGCAACACTGGAAGTTAAAGCACATTGACACCAAATACCACTTTATCAGAGACAATGTGCAAGACGGAAAGGTCAGGATCAAGTACATTAACACTGCAGATAACTTGGCAGACCTCTTTACCAAACCGGTGGGAAAGACTATACTACAGCGCGTGCGACAGGGACTGGGACTAAAGGCCCAGCATGATGCAGTGGCCCGGCAGTCTCCTGCCTTGCCACTGAGGGAGGCAGTTGAGGGAGATGCGACGAAGCAGGGATCCCGGCCGGGATAAAACTCCCGCTGCAGTCCCGCGCGCGCGAGAGCTACAAAGACTTTGAAACGTCCGGACTCGAGCTTGTATTTAGACTATCATCATCCACGCAGAATATCAGATTCCTCAACTCGAGTGACAGCTTTGCTGAGAGCGGCTCCTTTGCTTGCTTTTGCACCATAATATCAACCCTTTGACCATTTATGGCCGCTTCTTAGCTCTTTGCAGCAAGTACAGAGGCCAAAGATGGGGAAAAAGAGGCCCACCCTAAAAGGCACCGTCCAGCGCGGGTATGCCACTACCTCGACCCCCAAGAAAGTGCAGGATCCACCTCCAGCAGCAGCAGCGAAAAAGCCTGCAACCACCAAGACCGCCAACTCAGCAGCTGCAGTCGACTACGAAAAGATCAACGACGAAAGCCTTGCAGTCAACCTCTCTGCGGCCAAGTCGACCGGTGCCGACGGAAAGCCAGGCGGAGCTGATCACTTCGACCCTGAAAAGGAGGAAGAGCAGGCGCTCCAAAACCTCGTCGACAAGCTTCAGGACAGGGTCGAGAAGGAAGTCTCGCGCCAGCACAAAGCTATCGAGTATGACCGGAGATTTGCTAAGACACTGCCCAACTTCGAGATGGATCCAGAGCTACGTGATCAGGTGCTCGAGGTTGCAGCTGACCTCGGCAAGCAGGCAAAGGCGGTAACAGCACCCTTGAACGCATGCACTGGAGCACAGGACACAGAAGTCCCATCAGCCAACCTGAGCAGCCCTACAAACTCTACCGCTACGCCAGTCACCGCCACCTCAGGTACCACAACACTCTCGGGTAGCGCAACACCAATCAGTATCGGCTCTTCGCATATCCCTCTGGCCATGGCTACCCTGACAAAGGATCTGCAGAAGCTGTCGGTCAACAACGCCGGATCTTCTGGAGCAGCTTCATCTTCCACCTCAGCATGGACTGAGTCCGAAGACAAAGTCATGACCAAAGCACTGACCACCTACCAGATCCTCCTCAAGCTGGGTTTCTCGTCGGCACAGGTCGAAGACGCGCTCTCGAACGCTCTCTCTCCGGACGTTGAAGAATGCTTGTCGTACCTGTATCTGGCTCTCGATGAAGAGTTGTTGGAGGATGCCATTCGAGCTGGCGAGGGCAAAGCAGCTAAAAAGCGACGCGGCAAAGAGACCAACAAGAAGGACTTCCCATCGCTCAACGGTGCGGCTGATGACAAGGATGAGGATGAGGATGATGACGAATACGATGAGAGCCGACCGCCAGTATACCACGGCTACGATTTCACTCGAGTAGAATCACTTGGCAAGAACGATTTCGCACGCAATGAGCAGGCAGGCCCCACCAAGACTATTCCAGGAGCAGCTTCACCAGGGTCCACACCAGCCGCTTCTGTAGCGACAATAGCATCCAAAGCTGCACCTCGGACTCCCAAGCCTAAGGTCGACCAGGAAAAGGTAGACACCCTTAAGAAGTCGTGCGAGCGCCTAATCCTGCGGCTCAGTGATGACCTCGACTCGAATCAAATCGACACACTTGAAAAGCCCACTGCGACGTGGTCGATCCTGCGGGCGATGCAGATTCGCATCGATCAGGAAAAGTCCAAGTGGAAGAAAGAGCTCGGCAAGGAGGGCGAATCACACATGAAGCAGGAAGATGCCAGACTCGAACGGGTACTTGGCCGCACCAAAGACTTCATGCGCGAGTGCGAGCGCGGTGCGTTCTTCGACCAGAAGTCTGCCAGGGATGGCTTCCGACAGGTGCTTCGTCAGCGAGAAGAGATCGAGAAGCAGCTCAAAGCGGCAGAGGAGGAAGAAGAGAAGAAGCGTCAGCAGCGACGACGAGAGATTGAGGCAGCTGCTGGCATCGAGTCCGCCTCGCCAGCAACAGTAGAGGCAGCTCCGGCCGACAATGCAGAGTCAAAGGATAAGGCGCCGACTTCCACGGAGAGAAAGCAGGAAAGCGAGTCTCCTGACAAAGGGGAGAACGACAAGCCAGATGAGAAGAAGTCAGATGCTGGCTCCGATGATGAAGGCGGCATGTTCGGTGACTTGCTCAATGAAGGCCCCATCGAGGACAAGGACGCCGACACCGGTGTGACCGTCACCGTGCGTGACCTGCCAGCACGAGCAAAGAGTGGTGGTGGAGGCAAGACGCCTCGTGTCATGCTCTCGGATGCTCTTAAGCGAGCTGACCCGTATTCGATGTACAAGTTCACCGTCATCCCCTCGGGTGGTCGTCTGCACCGCAGCAAGCTCACTATCCGATGGAACGGGGGTAAAGTCATTCCCAACAAGAATACTATCAGCACCGGCATACCATCTTACGTCGACGAGTACACGCTCACAGCTGTCGGATGCGCGACCCAGCTTCAGTCGGACGACTTTGTCGCCACGGTAGCGCTCTTCTGCATCGACCGCGACAAATCGGTCCAGCGCGCACTGCCTCCTGGCTATCGCGAATGGTGGGAGGAGCTCACCAACCTGCAAAAAGATGAGCGAGACCGAAAGAGCCGTACTCGCTTTCAGCGTGTGCGTGATGTTGTTCGTGTCAGGATGGAGGAGGCTGCAGCGGCCAAGAAGGCAAAGGGAAAGACTGCACCTGGCAACGCTTCTGCAGCAGCGGAACAGACCGAACTGGGAGAGTTGTCGGCTGCTTCTGCACCCCAACCGTCCGAGGCGCGGGCCAAAGAGATTGCCGAGTACTTTAGCAACCGCATCGCATCACCTTCGTATCAAAAGATGCTTCCGGGTCGTCAGAGCTTGCCCATCGCTAACCATCGCCAGGAGATTCTCGACCTCGTCGAGAATAATCAGATCTTCATCCTCAGTGGTGAGACTGGTTGTGGTAAATCGACTCAGGTACCCGCCTACATCTTAGAGCACTGCATGTCGCAAGACCGCAACTGCAAGATCTACGTCACCGAGCCCAGGCGTATCTCGGCCATTTCTCTCGCTGAGCGTGTCAGTGAGGAACTGGGTGAGCCACGCAAGAGTGTCGGCAGCAACGACAGCTTGGTCGGCTACGCGATCCGACTAGAGAGCAACGTCGGCAAGAATGCGCGCCTGGTCTACGCTACAACAGGTATCGTCCTGCGTATGCTCGAGGGAACAGCCTTCAACGAAATTACACACGTCATCATTGACGAGGTGCATGAACGATCGATTGAGTCCGACTTCTTGCTCGTCATTCTCAAGACACTCATTGCGCACCGAAAGGATCTCAAGGTCATTCTCATGTCTGCTACTGTCGATGCTGAGCGCATCAGCAAGTATTGTGGTGGGTGCCCGACTATTGCTGTTCCTGGTCGCACGTTCCCTGTCAACGTTCATTACTTGGAAGATGCCGTTGAGATGAGCGACTACATCATCGAGGACAACTCACCATATGCATTCCGACCCAAGCGCGGCTATCGCGATGGCAACGCACGCAAACAGAACGCTCCTGGCAACAAGAGCAAGTTGCAGCTTCTTGCTCAAGCACCAGCGCCAGAAGAAGAAGAAGATCCTGCCCTGCTTGACGATGACGACAATGACCCTGACGGCCAAGGTTCTAGCATGGGCAGTCTCGGCAAAGCCTATCGCAGCAAGACGATCGACACGCTCGGTAGGATGAACGAGTACGTCATCAACCATGATCTCATCATCAAGATCCTCGAGCGGGTCTGTCTCGAAAAGGATCTGGAGTCGTTCAGCGCGGCTACACTCATCTTCATGCCTGGTCTTGCAGAGATTCGCAAGTGCCACGACATGCTTGTCGATCACCCCACTTTCGGTGGACCTGGCTTCCAGCTTTTCCCACTGCATTCGACTATATCGTCAGAGAACCAAGGCGCTGTCTTCAACGTGCCACCTCCTGGTGTGCGCAAGATCGTCATCGCCACCAACATTGCCGAGACCGGTATCACCATCCCCGATATCACCTGTGTGATTGACTCAGGCAAGCACACAGAGATGCGATACGACGAGAAGCGACAAATTTCACGCCTAGTCGAATGCTTTATCGCCAGGAGCAACGCTAAGCAGCGACGCGGTCGTGCTGGTCGTGTGCAGGAAGGTATCTGCTTCCACCTTTTCACCAAGTATCGTCATGACTCGTACCTCGATGAGCACCCGTTGCCGGAGATGCTGCGTTTGTCGTTGCAAGGTCTTGCACTCAAGCTCAAGATCATGAAGATCAAGATCGGCAACTCGATCGAGAATGCACTCTCGCAGGCTCTTGACCCGCCGAGCCCGGCTAATGTGCAGCGTGCCATTGCCGCACTTGTTGAGGTAAAGGCGCTGACATCGACGGAAGAAATCACACACCTGGGTAGACATCTGTCCAAAATGCCACTCGATGTGCATATGGGCAAGTTCCTACTCGTAGCAACTCTGTTCAAGTGTCTCGACCCAGCATTGACGATCGCTGCAGCGCTCAACTCCAAGTCACCCTTCATGACACCCTTCGGTAAGGAGCTGGAAGCAGACCGAGCCAAGCAAAGCTTCAAGCTTGGCGACTCGGATTTCCTCACCATCGCCAACGCCTTTAACGGCTTCCGACGCAGTACAGCTCAAAACCACCACCGTACCTTTTGCAACCGCAGTTTCCTCAGCATCCAAAACCTGCTTCAAATCGAAGAGCTTCGCCAACAGTACTTCTCATACCTCATCGATGCCGGCTTTGTCTCTGTCGACGATGCATTCCGTCAAGAACTCGACAAACTCCGCTACCGTTCCGGTGGGTTCGCCAACTACTCCAAACTTCGATTCATGACCATCCCTGCCCATCTTGACGTCAATTCCTCCTCTCTCGCCATGATCCATGCCACCCTAGCAGCCGGTCTATACCCCAAACTCCTCAACATCGATTCCAAAACTTACCAGCTCAAAACGATCGGTAATAATCAACCCACTTTCATCCACCCCTCTTCCGTCAACTTCAAAGCGAAAATGAGCGAACTTGTTAGCAGCTCAAGCTCTTATATGCTCTACTACACCATGATGCAGAGTAAGAAGTTGTATGCATGGGAGACAGGTTGGACGGACGATAAAGCGGTGTATATGCTTTGTGGTGATGGAGAGTTTAGATTGACGAGTAATAGTTTGTATATTGACAGGCAGAGGATTAGGATCGCCAGTGCGGATCCGAAGACTCTTGTGGCGCTAAAGACATTGAGGGAGGGATTGGGGAGGTTGATGAAGGCTAGTTTTAGGAACCCAGGGAAGGAATGGAGTGAAGGGCAAGAGAGGCTGTTTGAGTTGGCGCGTAGAATGCTGGGCGTGGGGGCGAATGAGAAGGATTTGGCGCTAAAGCAGTAGACCACATCAATAGACACCATGAACCACAACAAGCATGCTATTTCTAGACATCACAGCATGGTAGCAACATCCTATGCATGGTATCAAAACGATCACATGGTAGGATCAGAGCTACTATTTCAAGCATCTAGGTGAGGCTGTGTACGACCTAGAGGGGGTATCAAACTTTTTGCGTTTTTAAAAATGCGGGTTTTTCGAAGGGTGCGTTTTTCAAAAAAGCACAAAAGCTTACATAAGCTGCGCCAAGTGGAAAAAAAACGCGCGCGTTTTTAAAAACGCACGTCAGGAGACGACGGTATTGTGAAAATGCAGAACGGAGTTCACTCCACAACAGTGAAAGTATGTGACCTCTAGTTCGATCTCACACCTTCGCCACCTTCGCTCACTCGGATCCGTAGCATGTTGTCGAGGCCTGTGCGGTGTATCGGCCTGCCTCAGGCCCGATCATCGCGATAGGCATCGGCATACCGGCTATCCCATACCCGAGGTGGAGAAGCTAGATGCCACGTCATGTTTCATATGCTTACTGTTAGGTTACGTCTCCTATCGGCCGTATGACTTCATCGCGTTTTTGGAAACCTGCGTTTCCTTACGGCGTTCAAATTTCCCTAAAAAACAGTTGAAGCGTTTTGTTGATGATGGTTCTAAATACAAACGTGAGCAAGGATTTAGTTGAAGATGCGTTGGCATCTCAAGCAAGATGCACGTGTTACGGCCGAGACATCGAGACACGGGAGGCTCACGTAAGCGAGAAGCACAATGAGGTACACAATTGTTGTCATGGTGACAGCACAGTGGCACCCGGTATCATAGCAACACAGGGGTACAAATGAAGAAACACATCCTGCCTCGGATGGGACCAGAGCAGTGAATGGAGTATATATATGTGTTTGTCATTTAGTCTCACACCATGAAAATCAAAGCATTACATAGAGCATACGGCTGTGGTAAAGGGAGTCTGATCGTGACCCCGATAACACCGTATATTAATTGTTACCTTCAATTGATTAAGAGTCTGAAGAAGCTATCACCGAGCTAACCGAAACTCGCCGACAACCATGGTAGAAGACACCGAAACGAGGACTAAAGGAAGCAGAAAAGGCAAGAACACCCAGGTTCGGGTCGACAATAATGCCACGAGCGAGAACGAGCCGGAGGCCATCAACGATGAAGCTGACGAAGACACCGATTCCGACTCCGACTTTGACGATGGCGACAAGCGATATAACTTTCGCACCCTAGCAAAGCTCCTCGAACCCGTGCCAAAGCTCACGTCACGAAACTATCATAGCTGGAGCGCTCACGTGAAATCTTTCCTCCAATCCGTGCCTCATGCAATGAAACACCTCGAGGGAACGTACGACAAGAAACACCCGAAATGGAGCCGCTCCCTTGACGATGCTTTAATCAACGCCCTGCGTGGAACAATTGACACTACCGGAGAACACAATGTAAATTACCTCGTTCTAGATGTAATCAAGGAGTACCTTACTTTCAACCAAGTATGGAGAAAGATCGAAAACGGTCTCACGAATGAAGCCACCAAGACGTCTCACAGACTTGCGTTTATCTCGCAACTCAACGATACAAAGATGTTTCACTCGGACACCAGAAAGCTAATTCAAGAGATCCGGTCCATACAAACTGAAAGCAGCCTCCTCGGCAAACCATTCGCCGATGATACATTGTTCTCGGCCCTGCAGAAATGCACGATCTGGCATCCGGTGTACAAGGAGACGGTTGCCACCGTCCATCAAATCGATTTCAATGCCCTTGCCACCGCATTAAGCATCCGGCAGACTGCTGTCGAGAGCGTCCCCGCACAAAGGACCGATCCCCGACAAGCCAGTGCTAGAACCGCCGGCAACGACGATCAAAATGAACGGGCTGGAGAGACCAAAGCCGAAGCCGACAACAGCCACGCGAGCTCGAGGAACGCAAGCAAACCACACCGAATCCGATGCTGGATCTGCAAGCGACCGGGACATGGTATCAGTCAATGCGACGCCTTGGTTACCATTCCCAAGGACTCCCCCCTCGCTGAACCTAAATAGGAAGCGTGGTGCTCCCTCACCCTCCCAATGAAACGACAGGACCCCTCGAACCCAAAAGAAACAGCTTATTGGATCTTGGACTCGGGGGCGAGTTATCATATGGTGAACGACTACAGCATGCTCATCCACCCGAGAACTTACCGAAAGCGGATAATTACCGCCGGAAGCCAGGTCTTGGAAGCGGCAGCTAGAGGAGATGCGAGCATATCAACAGATTACGGGGAAATCTCTCTGCAAAATGTATTGTATGTAAAGCACCTTAATGTTAACCTTCTGTCAACAAATTCATTAACGGATGAAGGAGCACGAGTGATATTGGACACAACCGGCAGCCAAATTTTTCTAACAAACGGCATGACACTTAAGATTGCAAAGAATCGCGAGCGAGGACTTCTGGAGTTCCGAGGCGACACATGGCAAGAAAGCGCGATGACCACATCAGCACCATTGTTTGAAGGTGTTGATGAGGAGTTCGAGCATATTGAGAATGAGCCGAAAGTTTCAAAGCAACAACTATGGCATGAGCGTCTCGGGCACCCAGGAAGAGATAAAGCTAAGGCGATCACAAGCAAGTTAAAGGATAAGCATACCATGAAATTGGATTCAAACACCGCTCTGACATGTGAGCAGTGCGTACGATCCAAGAGCACAAGCGCTCGGATGGGGAAAGGTAGCGGCGAAAGAGCCGTAGGGCCCCTGGACCTTATCCACGTCGATCTAATAATAGACTCGTCCCACGTGACGGAGTACACATGCACGTTGGTGCTGGTCGACGATCATAGCAAGTATGTGTATGCACAGTCGTTCCTGGAGACACAGACGGATTGGAAGCTAAAAGCGATCCGATCCGATCAAGGAACGGAATGGAAAAGCAATGATGCATTAGAATGGTCGTTAGAAAAGGGCATAGAGTGGCAAACCACCGTAGGGTACAACAGCAAGCAAAATGGACAGGTAGAGAGAATGAACAGGACCCTTGGAGAGAAGATGAGAACGTTGCTAATGCAGAGGAGACTACCCAAGAAGTTCTGGCCATATGCAATCAGAGCTGCGGCGTTCAAGATAAACCTCACTCCGAGCGTTGATAATGAATTCCCTTATCAAGCGATGTTTGGCAAGTCGCCGGAACGAGCTTTAAAGCTCCTACGAGTGTTTGGTTGTCTGGCATGGGTAAACATACCCAAGATTAAACGGGACAACAAGAAATTGGACCAGAGAGCCGTCACATCCATTTTCTTAGGGTACAGTCTAGAGAGGAAGGGCTGGCTCTTCTACAGCCCGGACTACAATCCGAACATTTTCTGGAGCAATTCAGCAAAATTCATGGAATCAAAGTGCTGGTCAGACAGAACAGAGTGGCGACCGGTTGATACAAAGGCACCCCCAATGATGATGACAGAAGAAAATTTCGAAGATCTAGGATACAACAAAGAAAATATATTCGACGAAACAGATGAAGAGCCACTACGAGAATACATGGATATGGAGACAGACTCGGAAGAAAGATTACGCGAAGGAACAGCGGAAGTGATGGAACAAGGACCAATCGCCGAAACTCAAATTGACAGCGAATTCTATGGACTCATAGTGACGCGACCCGAACGGAGAAAGAACCTGGACCCAACCATACATGAAGCAATGAGTGGAGAGGACAGAAAGCACTGGGAGGAGGCCATGCGAAAGGAGCTGGATGGATTGGAGGCGATGGGCACATGGGAGATAGTCGACCTTCCAAAGGGTGCAAACACCATCGACACACGTTGGGTACTCAAGATCAAAACCGATGCAAACCTCGTACCGACAAAGTTCAAAGCCCGGCTCGTAGCACGAGGTTTCACTCAACGCGAGGGCATCAACTATACAGAGGTCTTCGCACCAGTAGCACCCATCCAATCCATTCGAGGGGTGATCGCTGTCGCAGCAGTACAAGATTGGGAAATGGATTCTATTGACGTAAAGCAAGCGTACCTGAACTCCACTATACACCATGATGTATACCTCAAGCCCCCAGTAGGAATCGAAATACCACCTGGAAAAGTGTTGAAGGTAGTGAAAGGACTGTACGGTTTGAAACAATCGGGCCGAGAATGGAACATTGAGTTAGACTCACATCTCCGGACGATCGGATTTCATTGCATGCCGAGCGCACCATGCCTATACTCAAGAGGGACAGGCGACAAGATCACGATCATCACAGCATACGTGGACGACATGCTGATAACATCACCCAGTCGTGATGAAGTAGACCGCGCAAAGCGAGAGAGCATGGACAAATGGGAGACGCAAGACAATGGAAGGATCAAAGAATTTCTGGGTATCAAGATCACACGTGATAGAAGACGGAGGAGGATATCTCTGAGTCTAACGGCATACATCAAGGAAATGGTGAACAAATGGTTAGGAGGAGCAAACGAGAAATCTTGGGTACCCATGCTGAGTGTAGCGAACATCGCCGGAGGCGAGCGATGTGAACCTCAGCGAGCAAAGAAGTATCAAGAATTGGTCGGCCAACTATTATGGGTCTCCAACACAGCCCGACCAGATATTGCCTTTGCCGTCGGCGTATTGGCGCGATATATGTCGATCCCAATCGACAGTGCATGGAAGGCAGCTATCCACGTGGTAAAGTACCTGAACCAAACGAACGAATATCAGTTGCACCTAGGAGGAAAGACAAACGAGCACTCGGATACACCGGTAACGATGTATACTGACGCAAACTGGGCATCCGACCCCACAAATGGACGAAGAAGCACCTCGGGGTCGATAACATATGTATATGGATGTCCGGTAAGTTGGAAATCACACGTTCAGAAGTGTGTGGCATTGTCGGCAGTCGAAGCAGAGTTTGTCGCCGCTTCCGAAGCGGTACGAGAAACCTTATTCTTCTCATATTTGCTCCGGGATTTGGAGACCACGGGTGTTCGGCCCGTGCTATACACAGATAGCCAGGGGTGCATACAGGTGAGTAAAGATCCAGCCAAACATTGGAAGTTAAAGCACATCGACACATGGTATCATTTTGTTCGCGATCACGTGCAAGAGGGCGATGTGGAAATCAAATATGTCGGAACGGCAAACAACGTTGCAGATGTCTTGACAAAACCCTTACAGGGTCTTAACACCTCACGATTGGCTAGGATGATAGGACTGGAGATCCCGCCGAAGGGGGGAGTTGAAGATGTGTCGGCATCTCAAGCAAGATGCACGTGTTACGGCCGAGACATCGAGACACGGGAGGCTCACGTAAGCGAGAAGCACAATGAGGTACGCAATTGTTGTCATGGTGACAGCACAGTGGCACCCGGTATCATAGCAACACAGGGGTACAAATGAAGAAACACATCCTGCCTCGGATGGGACCAGAGCAGTGAATGGAGTATATATATGTGTTTGTCATTTAGTCTCACACCATGAAAATCAAAGCATTACATAGAGCATACGGCTGTGGTAAAGGGAGTCTGATCGTGACCCCGATAACGCCGTATATTAATTGTTACCTTCAATTGATTTTCAAGTCTTCGCCACTCGCGCACGCTCGCAACGCACGCACGCGTGCACTGCTGAGCCCCTTTTGCGCAAGCCTTTTACTCGGCCGTAAACACTATCTCTACGCTTTGTGCGGCTTTGCCTACTTCAACTAAAACCCCCTTAAAGGTAAAGGGAAGCATTTGTGGGGAGCCTGTGCTTGTATCTGCTGGAGATAACGATCCAGCAGAGCGCGATATGATCGGAGATCGGGCGGGCCAATATGAAGGAGACTGAGGACCGTTGGGGTCCCATCCGTTGTCATACTTCCTCATTAGGTGGGATGATCCCACAGTCAGCCACAAACCACAAATGTATATAGATAATGAGCGGAGAGCTTGAGGCTACCACTACGTTCTTCCCTTATGTCAATATAGTATAGTGTTTTAGCTCAAAAGCTTGAACACCGTACTTGGACTGATATCTCCCGATAAGTGTCGATCAGAGTTAACTTCCAACAGTATCGGTGTCAGCGGTCGCGTGCCTATAACCCGAAATATGAGTTGAAGTAGATAGAAGCTACACAAAGCGTAGAGACCGCGGAGGTAGTGCTTACGGCCGAGTAAAAGGCTAGAGCATCCGAGCACGGACCGCATGTGTCACAACCTACTCAAGACAAGTGCTTTGTTTTGCTCCGCAGTCGATGCGGCTCTCTGCCGCTCCTCTTTTGTATATACATAGACTCCTTTTCTCCTCGCTCTCTCTCTCCCCCTCTTCTTCCATCATCAATCATACGAAAACTTCAACTATATGTGATAGAGGTTGATTAAATCCAATCTCGGTGAAATCTGTTGTAGAAGCCTTCTATTACTGTTTCTGCCGGAATCTGCTGTAGAAGCCTTCTATACTCCCTTTCGCTCAAATAGCTTGTCACTGAGAGTTATCAAGGATTCTGACTAACCGCTGTGGACACTGTTCAGAGGTAGCTCGGCACGATCAATGTCCAATGGTTTCCCTTTGGACAACACCAAGGTCTGGTGTGAATGTGTTTGTCTCGACACAAGTGTCCAGTGTCGACTGATTGATGTAAGCGATCACGCACCTGAAACCAGGTTGGGAGTGCTCCGGTTGATTTCGATGGGATCGATGGAGTGGGGACTGTTTGGTATGTTTCGTCCGAAGTAGCCAGACAGTTGCGTTCTGATAGGTGTCAGCGGTCGCACGCCTGAAACCTGCGATCTGTGATAGAACCACTTCTATTACAGATCCTGTTGAGATATGTGGTTGTGTGTGGTGTATTACGATTCTTGCTGAGTTATGCCATAGTGACATCCCTATGACTGTACTCGCTTGAATCTGTGATTGGAGTAATGCTATTGCAGATTTCAACTGACCACTGTGGACACTCCGTCCAGAGGTAGCTCGGCACAATCAATATCAATACATGAGTGGTGGTAACACCAAGGTCTGGTGTGAGTATGTTGTTGGGTGGCGTCGACACGAGTGTCCAGTGTGTCGACTATTGCTTGAGGTGATCCCCAGACCGCAGTGGACTACTGCCTTTGGTTCTATCTTTATCCAGACCGCTGGTTTGCTATGAACCGCCTTTGGATGTCAGTGAGTGGTGATACAACACACATGCTACAAGGGGAGGCAATCTACTTGATTGCGACTGTGCTGACTGAAACTAATGAGTACTTATGCTTTTTTGAAGTAATACTAGTTATATGGTGTAGAGTGGAGGAAGATCCACTTGACCACTTATGACGAGAAGGTATGGTTATATAAATTGTGCAGTGTCGCCAGCGACACTGCTCCGGCTCTCCCTCTCCAGAGAGTACCCTCTTCGTCGAGCACTATACAGGAGTCCCTGTCGAGGCGCCTCCTCCTTGTCGAGTCCTGCTTGTCTATGGCTCTGTCCTTCTTGAGCTGTGTGTCGACTTTCTTCGACACTGTGTCAGGGGTCGCGCGCCTGAGACCTGGGTCTGGTGGTAGTACTAGTGCTATACCGGTCTCGTCGAATCGTTTGGCAACTATCGAGTTGTGCGACAACAGCTCGGTGGTGTTGGTATGAATGTTGTTTGCTATTGCAGGTCTCGACTAACTGCTGTGGACACTCCATTCAGAGGTGGCTCGGCACAATCAATACCAATACGAAGGGGATGGTGACGTTGGTGGTGGTGAGGAAGACACCAAGGTCTGGTGTGAGTGGTCTGATTGATGATGAGGTGGGTGGGGATGATAATGAGGTTGGTGGCGTCAACACAAGTATCCAGTGTGCTGACTATCGCTTGAGGTGATCCCCGGACCGCAGTGGACTACTGCCTTCGGTTCTATCTATATCCGGACCACTGGTCTGCTATGAACTGCCTTCGGATGTCAGTGAGCGGTGATACAACACACGTGCTACAATGGAAGCAACCTACTTGATTGCAATTACACTGACTGAAACTAATGTATACTTATGCTGAAGTAATACTAGTTATCTGGTGAGTGTAGAGTGGATGAGGATCCACTCGACCTCTGATGACGAGAAGGCATGGTTATATACCTCTTCACAGCGTCGCCAGCAACACTGCTCCTGTGTCATGGGCCTGAATGCTCGGGAAGCAGGAGGGCACCAGGAGAGAGCATGGCCGTAGTGCAGTCTCCATGGAGACCATGGACTCCTACGGATTCACATGCAAAGGAGGAGCGGGCCCATATGCGAGGAGGGCCCGCCAAGAAGAGGACCAAGCGCAAGGAGCAGGCGCCGCCAAGAGGAGGACCAAGCTCAAGGAGCATGCAGATGGTTACCACTCAGGGGCTCGAGAGATAAGAGCCAAAGGAACCATCACCGGTCAAAGGAGGAGGAGCAGTGTATAGGAGACCAGCAAGTAGGTCCGAGGAGGAGGAGCAGTGTCGAAGAAGTCGACACCGCTCCGGAGGCACAGGGGTGCCAAGCAAGGAGGAGGAGCAGTGTCGAAGGAGTCGACACAGCTCAGGAGGACAGGAGTGGTGCTAGAGGGCCCCCCTGTACAGTACTCGACGAAGAGGGTACTCTCTGGAGAGAGAGAGCAGGAGCAGTGTCGCTGGCGACGCTGTGAAGAGGTATATAACCATGCCTTCTCGTCATCAGAGGTCGAGTGGATCCTCATCCACTCTACACTCACCATATAAACTAGTTATCACTTCAGCATAAGTATACATTAGTTTCAGTCAGCATAGCAGCAATCTATCCAGGTTGCTCCTCATCGTAGTGTGTGTGTTGTATCACCACTACCTGACGTCCGAAGGCGCCCATAGCAGGTTAGCGGTCCGGATATAGATAGAACCGAAGGCAGTAGTCCACTGCGGTCCGGGGATCACTTCAAGCATTAGTCAGCACACTGGACACTCGTGTTGACGCCACCAACTTCATCACCAACACCATCATCTTCATCATCATCGACATTCACCAATCTCATCACCGTCATCATCAACACTCACACCAGACCTTGGTGTCACCATACCCTTCATATCGATATTGATCGTGCCGAGCCACCTCTGAATGGAGTGTCCACAGAGGTCAGCCGAAACCTACAATAGCGTATACCACAATGCCACCTGCTGTCACCGCGCAACGTGATAGTTGCCGAGCAACTAGCTCCTCGAGACCGAGACCGAGACAATAGCTGCCGCACAGCTGGATAGTCACCGAGGATCTCGACAGACCGACCTGGGTTTCAGGCGCGCGACCCCTGACACCGTGCTAAGCGAGTGTTTCACACCCATCTGTTCTGCAAATGCCTTCCATGCTCCTGATATGAACTGTCGGCCTCGGTCCGAGACCATATGATCTGGGTAGCCGAAGAGTCTAACCATGTGTCCATACAGCAGTACTGCAGTCTGCTTTGCAGTGACTGTCTTATAGGTCGGGGCCAGGATGGCAAACTTGGTTAGCCTATCGACAATGACGAGGATGGAGTCATAGTTCCTTGAAGGTGGTAGTCCTTCAATGAAGTCGAGGGATATCGAGCCCCATGGCCTGTCTGGTGTGGCAAGTGGCTGTAGCAAGCCATACGGACGATGACGAGGAGCTTTGTACCTCGAACATACTGGACAGCTAGCTACGTAGTCAGCAATCCAAGCTGTCATGCTCGGCCACCAATAATGCCGTTGAGCCGCTTTGATGGTGGCATCTCTCCCTACGTGCCCTGCAGTGACGCCGTCATGACATTGGGTCATCACCATGAATCGCAGGTGCTCTATAGATAGAGACTGTCCATCTACCTCCTTTGCACTCCTTGAGTGTCGGTTATTGGTCCTTCCCGGCATGGTTACCTTGGGGATAACCAACCTACCTCCACTGTACCATAGGTCATCCCTGACCTCGAAGGGCTTCTTCGAGTGTATCTCCTGTAGCTCTTGATCTAAGGGCTGGAAGATCTTGACTAGGTCTTTGAGCCCTTTTGATGCTATGGACTCCATCGAGAGCATGGGGGCCACTAGGGTCGAGTCATCTGTCTCCTTGAACACCCGAGGAGGCAGTAGTTGCCTCACGTTATGTTCCTGCTCCTCATCGGCTGGTTGCATGTCAACTCGTCTGGTGAGAGCATCAGGTTCTCCCCCCTTGTCTCCTGGTCGGTACTGCAGGATGAAGTCGAAGTCTGCTAGCAGTACTGCCCATCGAGCCTGTCTGCCAGTGATGCGTCGCTGTGACTTGAAGTACTTGAGGGCTTCATGGTCCGTGAGGATGACTAGCTGACTAGGTAGTCCAGCTAGCATGTGTCGCCATTGAGTGAGGCAGGCGACCACAGCTAGGAGCTCCTTGTCATGGATCTCATAGTTCCTCTCGGCCGAAGACATCTTCCTGGAGTAGAACGCCACTGGATGCCAGCGTTCCTCATGCTCCTGCTTGAGTACTCCTGCTATAGCAAAATCACTTGCATCAGTTTCCAACCTTGTTGGGAGGTGGTAGTCGAAGTGCTGGAGCACTCCTGCTGCTGTGAAGGCCTGGATGAGCTGATGGAAGGCTTGTTGGGCCTCCTCCGGCAACTCAAACTTCTTGAAGCGTTCAGTTGGCTTTACCAGTGATGTCAATGGCTTGGCTATCCGAGCGAAGTGGGGTATGAATCTCCTGTAGAAGTTGGCAAAACCCAGGAACCGTTGGATGTCATGGATAGACGCCGGCATCGGCCATTCCTTGACCGTTCGTACCTTTTCTGGGTCCATCTCGATACCTGTTGGCTTGATGATGTAACCCAGGAACTCCACCGTCTTGGTGTGGAACTCACACTTCGACAGCTTAGCAAAGAGCCGATTGCTCCTTAAGCGAGTGAGGACCTCGGTAACATGCTTCACATGTGACTCTTCAGTGTCACTGAAGATCAGGAAGTCATCTAGGTATACCACTACATATACTCCAATGATGTCCCGGAAGATGTCATTGATGAATGACTGGAAATGAGCGGGAGCATTGGCTAGGCCGAATGGCATCACTAGGTACTCATAGAGTCCCAACTGGGTGCCAAATGCTGTCTTCCATTCATCTCCTTTAGCAATCTGGATGAGATTGTATGCTGCTCTGAGGTCGAGCTTGGTATAGATCCTTGCTTTCCTGAGCAAGAACAGCTGCTCCTCGATGAGAGGCAATGGTGCCCTGTTCTTGACAGTGATCTCGTTGAGGCCTCGATAGTCCACACAGAGTCTGAGACCTCCATCCTTCTTTGGTACGAAGAGCACTGGTGATCGTGCTGGGCTCTTCGATGGTCTGATGAACCCCTTCTTGAGGTTCTCGTCCAAGTACCTCCTCAACTCGGTCATCTCCTTGGGTCCCTTAAGGTACAGGGGCCCTTGAGGTGGCTTTCCTCCTTCTATCAATTCAAGGTGGAGATCATGCTCGGTATGATGGGGCAGCTTGTCTGCTTCCACTTCATCGAACACATCCCGCAGATGTTGGTATGGCTTTGGTATGTCTGCAGCCGTCACCACCTTGTCCACCTCTACCTCCATCTCTACTCCTTTGTCTGCGCCTGTAGGTACAAACCCAAAGGCCGGGAGCGATGATGGTGGCTCCTCCAACAGCATGAACCCTATGAGTCCATCTTCCAGAGCTGCTCGCAGTATGTGCTCTGCCGAGACAAACTCGTTTCCATGAAGGGTGGGTCTCCTCATGGATAGGTCCCCTGCTCTTGCTGCTTCAGGGGGTCTCTTCGGGGGTCGGTCCTGCTCCTGAGTTTTGAACTCCAGCTGGCCCGTATCCCATTGTATGGTGGGCTTGAGCTTCCTTAGCTCAGTGAACCCTAGGATAAGGTTGTAGTCGGCAGTGTCGGCCACTGAAGCTTTGACCATACCCAGATTGTGTGTACCAATAGATACCTGCATGCTTGCAGAACTATTGATGCAGAGTTGGTGTCTGGTGACACCATGGATCGATCTTGTTTTTGTAGGTTTTGTGGGTATTTGGTACTTGTTGATGAAAGAATCCGAGACTATAGACAAACCAGCGCCGGTATCGGCTAGTATCCGAGCAGGATGGTCTTGAACCATTCCTGAGAGCTCCAATACTGCTTTCCCTCCGCTGGTGGCGAAGCATACTTGACAATCTTGGTATATACATAGTGATGGCGAGGAGGTTTGTAGAGCAATGCACGCCATCAGTGCATCACCCCACTGACGTTTCCCTCGTCGTCGTCATCGTCTTGCTCGTCCTCGTGATCGGAGTCCATATGCTGCTGATAAGGCTGGAGGTCCATGTCCTCTTGCTCCGGCTCGGTGTTGCCCGGGGGGCTGTCTCCGGAGTCAGTAGCCTCGTCGAAGGGGTCCTTGGTTATGACCATGACCTTTGGTCCCATAGGTCGTGAACCTAGGGAGTCTACCCTCCTGCTAGGGCAGTCCTTGGCCCGGTGTCCGATGCCTTTGCACACATGACAGGTGTTGTTGCTGCCTCCTGATGGTGCCGGGGTTCCTTTCGGAGCTGGGGTGTAGGGAAGAGGACGGTTGTTGGAGTGAGGAAGGTGTTGTGTGGTTTGTCGGGCTGGATAGGGTTGTGGCGGTTGATAAGGTTGCGACGGTTGATAAGACTGAGCCGGTGATCGAGTTGGATAAGGTTGCGCAGCCGATCGCCGAACGGGAATTGAACTCTGAATTAGCCGAGTTCCTGGAGGTGACGCATTGTTTGCTTGCACGTGTCTAGCCGAGGCCTGCTGCAGCAGCATTCTTTGTCGATCGATCTCTTCGACTTCCCGGAACCACTCCCATAGTTCCTTTGGGGGATTCCTTTCAAACTTCTCCTGTATGCTGCGAGTAAGGCTTCCTCTGAAGAGGTCGATGGTTAGCTCATTGTCTCCTAGGTTGACCTGTCCTTCCAAGTCTCTGAACTGCTCTACGTGTCGTGTAGCAGCTCCTGGTGCATCACTAGTGAGTCTGAGAGCCAGCAGCTTGTTATAAGCCTCCATCCTAGCATTCCGGGGGTTGAACTGTTCAGCTAGTCGTTTAGTGAAGAACTGCCAGTCATTGAATAGCCTCCCTTCTCTAGCTCAATCAAAGCATAGCTTTGAGGTCCACCACTCTCGAGCAGTACCTTCCAATTGAGAACCCAGGTGGTTGATCATCTGGGTGTGCTCGTACACTTGATTGAACCTAAACCAAGCTTTGGCTTCTAGAATGTAGATCTCTATGTCTCGGGGATTGAACTTTGGGAACGGGGTTGCAACAGGCTTTGAACGTTCTGTCATGATGCTTGCCTCCTCCTCCTGGTCCTGAACATAAGGGTCCATTCGGCTCCTGCTGTAGGGGTCCACCCTGGTTTTGAGATACTTCGGCCCGGTGGGTGAAGCATACTTTTCATAGTTGGTCTCGGCATGCTCACTCAAGTTGAATGAGACTGAGTGCCTTGGTCGAGGTGCTGGAGTAGGAGTATTGGGATCTCCTAGCATAGAGTCCTCTCCTCCTGCCCGGTCTTGGTCTTCTGAGTGTGAGGGCTCGACTGTCTCCTCTCCACTCAGGTGAGCCCGTCGTAGTCGTTCCTCCCGATGGCTTTGTCTGGACAGCTCTAGCTGAGCTTCCATTAGTGCTAGTAGCCGGTCTAGCTTGCTGTTGAGGTCCTGGTCCGTCATGGTGATCGTGAGGAGCTGCTTGAACGATCCACTCTAATGTCAGGGGTCGCGCGCCTGAAACCCAGGTCGGTCTGTCGAGATACTCGGTGACTATCAAACTGTGCGACAAGCTATTGTCTCGGTATCAGTCTCGGTGAGCTTATCGCTCGGCGACTATCCAGTTGCGCAATGACAGCGGGTGGTGTTTGTTGTATATGCTATCGTCGGTTTCGGCTGACCTCTGTGGACACTCCGTTCAGAGGTGGCTTGGCACGATCAATATCAATGCGTAGGTTGTGATGACACCAAGGTCTGGTGTGAGTGCTGATGGTGATAAGGTTGATGGTGTTGGTGATGAGGTTGGTGTATGTCGATGATGATGAGGATGATGGTGTTGGTGATGAGGTTGGTGGCGTCAACACGAGTGTCCAGTGTGCTGACTAATGCTTGAAGTGATCCCCGGACCACAGTGGACTACTGCCTTCGGTTCTATCTATATCCGGACTGCTAACCTGCTATGGGCGCCTTCGGACGTCAGGTAGTGGTGATACAACACACACACTACAATGAGGAGCAACCTTGATAGATTGCTGCTTATGCTGACTGTAACTAATGTATACTTATGCTTGAAGTGATAACTAGTTAATATGGTGAGTAGAGTGGATGAGGATCCACTCGACCTCTGATGACGAGAGGGCATGGTTATATACCTCTTCACAGCGTCGCCAGCGACACTGCTCCTGCTCTCTCTCTCCAGAGAGTACCCTCTTCGTCGAGTACTGTACAGGGGGGCCCTCTAGCACCACTCCTGTCCTCCTGAGCTGTGTCGACTCCTTCGACACTGCTCCTCCTCCTTGCTTGGCACCCCTGTGCCTCCTGAGCAGTGTCGACTTCTTCGACACTGCTCCTCCTCCTCAGGACCTACTTGCCGGTCTCCTATACACTGCTCCTCCTCCTTCGACCGGTGATGGTTCCTTTGGCTCTTATCTCTCGAGCCCCTGAATGGTAACCATCTGCATGCTCCTTGAGCTTGGTCCTCTTCTTGGCGGCCCCTCCTCGCATATGGGCCCGCTCCTCCTTTGCATGTGAATCCGTAGGAGTCCATGGTCTCCATGGAGACTGCACTACGGCCATGCTCTCTACTGGTGCCCTCCTGCTTCCCGAGCATTCCGGCCCATGACACGCGCTACCTCTGGACAGAGTGTCCACAGCGGTTAGTCGAAATCCGTGGTAAACCTTAGTTACAATCTATCTGAGCGAGAAAAATCCTAGAGAGCTTCTACAGCAGATTCCAGCGAGAGAAAGATAATAGAAGGCTTCTACAATAGATTTCACCAAGGTTGATCTTAATCAACTTTTACAATAGATTTCGGGTTTCAGGCGCGCAACCGCTGACAAAGGTCACCTGGCCCCTACCTCTTGATTGCCTTCTCCATGGTGGCGTATCTTGTGAGATTGGTGTGATCAGCTCCTTGTGCTAGGTTTTGTCGAGATCCATCATACAGCCCCTCTTCTGCACACCTGGTCCTATGACAAATTGATGGTATTTCAGAGGTTAGCGAGGCTTGGCGACGATGAGAGTGATATCACGTCCAGCCACAAACATCCCGGCCGAGAGGCCAAGATGAGCGTGACGCGGTACACGTTTGTGTTGGAGATGTGTACCTCATAGCCAAGAACAGCGCATCTGTCACGCCTGGGCACTTTCTTGTGCGAATACATGCCGCACGAGAGCATTCGAACCGGCAACTTCTCGTGCAAATACATGCTGCACAAGAAAGGTTTGATTCCATTGTTGCTTTGTACGGAAGCTAGTACTTAAACTAGCTTCCCTCTAGATCCTCCTTCCTGAAATCCACTTCGTTACTCCATTACAACGCGCATATAGCCTGCGCATGTAACAACATCTGTTTGCGCGATGGGTTGCTTCGTCTCTTCCGGCAACGACTCTCCAGGGGGAGGTTGAGCTTCTTGTGCAGCATTCCCGGCTTGTGATTCGGATTCGGTGTGAATTGACGAGTATTGATATACTTAGGACAATTGCCCAAGCTCTCCATAACCTCAACCTGGATCGTCCTCTCATCCTTCGTTCCGACATTCTTTTCATTGACGAATCCGGCGAACTTATTCCTCCTTCTATTCTCAAACATAACCCCCACCCCTGCAATCAGTTTCAACCCTGGATCCTGGTAGCTTGTGTCATCGCCACGGACGAGCGAAGTCATACCGAACTTCGCTCCCTCTCTAAGCGCGATCTCGACTGGATGATCTTCGTGCAGCCTCATCGACCCAGCAACGAGCGAGGTGAATGAAGGAGATTGTATGAAGCCTTCAGATCCGTCTCGGCCAGTGAGGAAGCTAGCCCACGGTCGGCCAAGCGAGTCGAGTGTAGCTACTGGAAGGATCTGGAGTGAGGTGTGGAATCGTTGATGTTGAGTAGTGAGTTGGGGACGAAAGATGGGATGGACGCCTGCTACGGCATCGACGTGACCTAGGGCTGTTTGGAGGGCGAGTTCGCCTGAGTGCCATTTGTGAGTTGTCATGTTGGGCGGTCGTGGTTGGTGTGGTGATGTTGATGGAGGTGAGGTGAAAAAAGGCTCAAGTGGGAGGAGCTAGAGGGTGTACAGGATGGGAGCATGGTCCAGCTCAGCTTCAAGTGCGGAGGGCACACCAGAGCAACCATGGTGAGCTCCAGGCGGGGCGGGGCAATCAGAAGTCTCAAGGGTCTTGCTCAGGGTCAAGGCGTTTGACAGCTGCTGTAGAACTGAAAAAGAGCTACGAAAGTCCGCTGTTGCTAAATTTCGTCGAGGCGGGAAGCAACGTAACACTGTTAGGATAATGGAAGAATACGGGTGTCGACACTCAGTGGTCGACGATGGTCTAAGCACAGTGTTCACGCTATTGAGCTAAAACACTATACTATATTGACCTGGAGAAAGAATGTGGTGGGAGCCTCGAGCTCCCCTCTTGATATATATACAAAGTGTCGGCATATGCCAAAGGTGGGAGCATTCCACTTAATGGCGAAGTGTGTCAATGAGCGGGACTAAGTTGTACCCAACCTCTGATCAGATCGGCTTTGCCCGATCTCTTTTGTGTCCGCTTACGTCAACTCGCATCATCATATTGAATCGTTTCCTTCAGCAAACACAAGCCTCTTTTCGCTATCTTCGCGCAGCTCAACGTTGTGTACAAGTCTCTTTCATCCCGGCATGCCCACTTCGTTGACTTCGGATACCCAAATGCAATCTCGGCTGATGTGACGGCAGTTTACGTTGGAGTGCAGAGTTTGACTGGCCGCTGATCGGCTACAGGTCACTCAGTCGGGTTCCGAACCTTCTTGCCGCCACTCGACGTCGTTCCTCAAGCAATGTCAATGTTGACCGCCCTATGAATTGCTCTGTCTGACATCTTAGAGCCGTAAAGGAGCTTCAATGATTGGATCTTGGAGCTATGATGCATCCTTTTATAACAGAACCAGAATGCAACCCTTGGAAGGAACTCAAAACACGGCACAACATGGGACGCGCGACGCGTAAATTGAACCTCCCACTCCACACAAGAATTCTACGCATCGCGCTTCCTAACTCTTCATCTTTTTGGGTTCCTTCTCGAAAAACACCATCCTTTCCGTCCCTTACAAACCACAAACCGCACATCCTGGCCCCCGAAACCCCTTCCTCAGACGTATCAGCGCTTACTTATTCGGGTTGTTTGCGATGGAAACTACTCTTCGCCGCGAGCTGAGGACATGGCAGCGAGCCTTCAAAGCACAACACGGACGAGATCCAACCAAACGCGACATCCTGGCAGATCCCGAAATCGCAGGTATCTACGACACTTGGCAGGCTGTCGGAGGAGACTTAAAAGCTGCGAAAGCCAAACCTCACCCTAGGGTGGAAAGGGGGGGCAGTATTGCAAGTAGCTCGAAGCAGAGGCTAGATGAAGGGTTGAACACTCCTTCGAAGAAGAAACCTTCGCACAAAGAGGTAGAGACGGAGGTGGGGAGGGGGAACCCGTTTAAAACGCCAACCAAAACTCCGTCTCGGAAGAATAATCCATGGGTAACGCCGAGTAAGTCCTTAGCAATAGGCGGAGCAGGGGAGAAAGAGGGGGAAGCTAGCCCAGCATGCTCAATGATCGAAGTTGAAATGACTCCAACCAAGCGGTCGCCTCTACTCGATATTCTCTCGAAACGCAACACTGCAAGCAGACCCCCGCAAGGACAGGAATATGTCACAGCATCACCAAGCAAACTTCGCACGACACTTACTGCTGCATCTCGCCTCACCCCCGCCAAAAAACGCCTTTCGCCGACTAGGGTGAAGAGTGATGCAGCACTAAGCGCAGCACTAGTAGCTTATACACCAAGGACAAAAGCTAGAAAGCGGTTGAGAGGTGAAGATGTTCCTCCGACACCGAATAGAAGGAGGGTCAGTGACTCGAATGCGCTAGTCAGAGGTGGAGTGGTGGAGGGAGAAGGTAACAGGACGGCTCCAAGAGCAGTGCAGAAGGGTCTGGGTGCTTTTGGATTTGGGTCGCAGAGAAAGTCGCTGGGTGGGGTGGTTGGAAGAAGTGTTACTGCTCCTGCATCGGTGTTTTCTCGCGCGTGCAGCATTCCTCATCCTCCGATGGCACAGGGCGAGGAGGATGCAATGGTTGAATCGCCAATCAAGTCGATCTCGAAGTTGCGTCGTGCAGCAAGTGCAAAACCTGGTTTCCGACCTCTTTTTGCCTCGCCGTCTGGCAACCATGCCCCGCAAAACGTGCTTGGAATCAGTGACACCACAGCTCTACCTCGCAGTAGCCCGACAGGAGCGGTTGGAGGGGAAGAAGAGGATGCAAATGCAGTGATGGCGGATGATACCAGTGCTCCGATAGGTGGATTGTTTGCTGCTGAAGTGCAAAAGCGAAGGTTGAGACGAGCTAGGGAGACGGGAGAAGAGGAGGCGTTAGAGGGGAAGAAGCATAAGTCTCGAACCGAGTTGGTGCTCCCTTCGAGTAGTGATGGTGAGGAGGAAACGGGTGGGTACAACGATGTTTCTTCTAGTCCGGCGTATCGTAGCGGTGCAGGTGCGACGAGTGTTTCGTCGCCTTTCACTGAGTTGACTGTTCCCAGCAGTGCAGCGAAAATTGGCGGTACAAAGGAGAGGAGTGATGCAAGTAGTCCCCTCCGCCCCAGCACTGGTGCTATTGCGATCAACAGCGAGAAGTCTAATGCAAGTGTGGAAGGTTGGCGAAAAGTCCAAACACTGGAGCTATCCGACGAAGATGAACCACGCAAGTCACACCAAACGTTAAAGCCTAGTGCTGCGGGCAAAAGAATAATCTCAATCACCCCTTATCAACGCTATGGAACTCTCCGCCAGAACCCATCTCTCCCGAGCATCGGCTTCAATTCTGACCCAGAAGAGGAGTTCGAATCGTACTCCCTGCTCCTCTCCACTCCACGTCCGACCGCTGGGAAAGACGCAGTCGCTTCTGCGTCAGACAGCGAAGAAGATCAGCACGAAGCATCTTCCTCTTTGCTCGCACGTCTCAAACTCTCTCCCGTTCGTCACGCACCCACGATAAACAAGCAGCAGAGAGACCGATTGCTCAACAGCATTTTCGGCCCTGCCTCTGCCCGAAAGAAGGCTGGTAAAGTGTTGAATCCAGAAGCTAGATTTGGTGATCTTCAACCTTCATCATCCTTTGGCCCTACAGACGAGTTGGACGATGAAGTACAAGGGGAAGGCAGAAAGGCTAGCAAGGGGTTGACACGCTGCACAGGAGCAGGCAGCGACGACGACGATGATTGGCAAAACGAAGTCGACGAGGACTTTACTTTCTTCGATTCCGAGATTGAGCTTCGTGACATCGCATGATCACATTTCATCGCAGCAGCAATGTCATTTCCATTTGCCGTTCACAGCATTTCATTGACAGTCATGTGTGTGCGTGTATGATATGTGAACAGTGACATTGCGATGAGAAAGGACCAGGGTATGGATGCATGAAAGATGGTACAGGATGAATGAGAAGAACCAAAGCTACAAAGTGAAGACACGAGCAAGAATCGAGAGAGCGGAAAGAGAGCTGAGAGAATAACAGTGAGAGAACGAGATGGGTTGACAGAATGCGATGACGAGAGACCATGTATGCGAGACGGGACGGGGACTGAGAGTAAAGATTGTTCAACGCGACCAGTGAACCACGATGTTGTGATCAGCTAGATCGCTCGGCGCTACACTGGGGTAGCTGCTGGTGCAATGCGTATCGGCGAGTCTATGGTGGTGGTGGTGCTGCTGCTGCTGCTGCTGGAAGTCCGTTAGTGTGGACGTCGCCGAAGTCGCCGGCCCTGAGCGGAAGTAGGTAGCCGGGGAGGTGGCCCAGTGGATGCGGTCAGCGCTCGTGCTTGCATGGCTGGAAGTGTCTACCTTGTGGTGGTCAAACCAAGCACCTGCAAGAACACGAGAGGGTCGGGCCAGCAGATCTGCTCCTGATGCGATCGGAAGTTGCAGGGACAGCTCAGCTATTGAAGGAAGAGCGCCCAAGTCGGAAGGCAGAAGCAGAGGGCTGGGACCGTCTCCATCGCCTTTCGACGAAGCACTCGAGATGGGCGATGTTGGACGCGAGGGCTCGGGAGAGAGCTGATCACGGAAGGTTGTGTAGTCGACACAGACCGAATGTACAGGCAAAGTGACAGGCGAAAGCGGCCTCGATCGTGAGGCATCACGGTCGGGACTGAGCAATGCTGGCTGAATAACGGCTTCGACAGCCTGAGCAAAGTCTTGCACTGCTTGATCTGCACCGTCAACTTCTCCTGCTTCGTCGTCGTCATCTTCTTCCGCATCGCTGTCGTCATCATCGATGAGGGCAGGGAGTTCTTCCGACGATCCTCCAACGTAGCTTGAGACGGCAGGGTAAGGGCACACATTGGGATATCCTGTGCAGCAGCTGGCAGCCGAGGCGGGTCGAGATACCTCATCTGTGAAGCCTGAGTCACCACAGACAGGAGCGGCCGAGAAGGCGCTCGAGCACGAATCAACAAGAGTTTGAGGCATCTTGTTGACTGTCGCCTCATCTCGAGCTTCTGTGATGGCAGCAGGCGCAGCTAGCGGCGTGGTGTCATTGGTGTGCAGAGATGCGCCAGGGAGGTTGGCTTCCAGCTGGACGAAGTCTTCCTCATCGTTCGCCTCTGTCGATTTAAGGGCAGTGTGTGAAGTTACAGCGCTTGTGTGTGCAACAGGCTCGAGCATAGAGCTTGCTGGACTCGAGTATTCGGAACCGCTGAGCTCCGAGAGCAAGTCCTCAAAGAACTGAGCCTCGTCGTCGACATCGTCATGTGGGTTGCTCTTGTCCAAGGTTAGTGTGGTTGCCGGGGGGCTAGACAAAGAAGCCTCCTCTGCGATCTGGCGACGCTCCCGTTCCAGGCTCGAAAGCATAGCATTGCGGACCAGGACGTTCCTGCGCAAACCTTCGCCTGCCGAGTCATCGAGGCGTGAACGGCGACCGAAGGGGGTGTTTGAGCCCATGATGGAGCACTGGACAAAGTCAGGCACAATCTCGTCCACGTACTCGTCGGTCATGGTGGAGTCTCGAGGGTCAGGGCCATTAAACACCGCTTTGAGACTACCTGGGCTGCCCAAAGCGGGTAGCAGATTGCTGCTGTGCCGGCTCATGTTGCTTGTGTTACCAACAGCTAAGGGCTGTATTGACGGAGACGTAGGAGTGGTGACAGTGCCGTCGGGGGTGGTGGAGTGGAAGAAGCGTGGTAGCGACACCATGATGAGAGCGATGTTGGTGCTGCCGCTTTGGCTAAACAAATGTGTGGCTGAGGCGTTCGGCTATAAAATCAAGGTACCGAAAGTGTGAATGGGAACGATATGCAGGTCAATGTGACCGTGTGTAATGCAGCTGGACGTGCAGCAGAGCAAAGTTAGAGTGATTGAAGGATAGTTTGGATAGGATTAGGCGAAGCCTGCAGGTGGGCGGCGATTAGACTCGCGAGAGGCGAAAAAGGTGACCGACATCCATGGTGGGACGTGGATCGTGTCGAGACGAAGTCCAGCAGATGCGCTGAAACAACAACGAGGTTCGGTGGTATGGAAGTCACAGCTAGAAGGAAATTCAGATAAAGGTAAGGGACGAGCCGCGAATGTCACAGCAGGATAGCAGAGTGCGCTTAGTGAGTGATTCAAGCAAGCATGTTGGGTGGCGCAGTCGAGATTAATATGGGTGAATGGAATGTTTTGCTGATCTCGTAGCTGGTTGAGATGATGTAGTCGATTTTGATAGTGGTTCAAAGAAAAGATTGGGATAGGGTCGATGTGGTAGTGAAGATGATGTTGTAGGAGAGAGCAAAGATGGGCAGGGGAAAAGGACAAGGACAAGGAGGGAGGGGAGTCGTTGTTTTAAGGGTCCAGCTGATAAGTGGCCAGTCTGACTGCACACACACAAAGCCGTTTTTGGCTTTGCTCGGCTGCGGCTGCGGAGCGGAGGACGGAAAGAGAGTTGCGATCGACGCAGGTGCCTGACGCGCAAAGGGCGGATCGACTCATTCACTCATGACTCTGTGTGAGACTACTGTCGTGATAGGTCACTAGTGCGGGCGTGCTTCGAGCTCATCTTTCATGTCAATGATTGCTCATTTGGAGCCGAGAGGAGACATGAGCACGATTGGCAACGGCTCAGCTGAAAACCACAAAAAGTTATGACTCCGCCCCGTCTCTCTCCGGTTGCTAATGATGAAGCTTTGGCTACAGCGTCAGTCTGCTGTATATCACAATCATCGAATGAGCGAAAGCAAATGCTCCGTCCTTTGCTTTGCTTTGCATCGCTACCATACGATGCAATTTCTTAACGTGTATACAAACGCACGCCTTTCATCCTCAGCCTTTCGAAGACTCGGGGCTTGAGCGGTGCTCGGCGCTCGCAATACTGAGAGTGACAGCGATGCCTTGACCTCCTTGCTCTGAATCAAGTCAACGTGGCCGCGCCATCTCAATCTGTGATAACGCCTCTCCCCTTGACTCCCTGCTCGGCATTTTTTGGCATTCAAATGACCGGCAAGAAGCGGAAAAAGAGGAAGAAAACAAAAAAACAAAAAAAGAAAACAAAAAAACTGCATCCAAGCAGTCACAAGTCGGCAAGAAAGTGGGAAAACGAAAAAAAGTATAATAATAAAAATGTATTAAAAAAAAAGTAAAATATCAGATGCAGGGCAATCGGCCCGTCAAAAAAAGACATCAAACAAAAAAAAAAAAAAACAAAAAAAAAATTACGTGATGATGCGCGGGATGGCCGATACAAAAGAAAAACAAGGGACCGGGCTGAGCTTATCCTATCTCATCCAGCGCTGCTCAGCTAGGCTAAACGAGTCAGTGAGTCAGATGGTCAGGCCATCATGATCACGTCGGGCCAATGTCCCCATGATGACGGATCTAAATCCTATGCCGTGCTCTTCCTTTCTGATTTGGTCTTGTGACGAGGTCGACGTGATTATACGATGAAGCCTGCTGTGGTGAGCTGAACTAGGCTATCGCCATGCTCTAGTGGAGAGTGTCAGCGCCGTGTCAGCCAGAGGAGGGAGTGATGCGAGAGTCGGTCAACATGACGGAGCGAATCTGTAAGTCACCCTCACACAGGGCTGAGTCGCAGCGCGTGAGTTGTGGCGATGAAGTGGGATGAGCAGCGTTCGTGTGTGGCTTGTTCAGGAGACCACTTGTCAGGGCTGAGCGAACCTCATCTACTGTAAACCCTTGATTTTGGCTGCTTGCCCAGAGGGAGTAAAGGTAAGGTGCGTTGCTGTGCAATCACATCATGCAGCCGACATTGAGTTCCTCAGCCCTGTAGCCTTGTTCCTTTCGCATCACGCTTGCTTGCGCTGTTTGATGGCGAGATTGGCTCGAGATCGGTTTCTGCTCCGACTCATCTCAAAGCTACACAACACACACACGCGCGCTCGATTCAGAGGGTAAACTTGACGTCGATTGCATCTTTTGATGTAGTCTGACAGCTCACACTCTGACACTCTCGCTTGTACTTGTGGCTGGAAAGATCTCAAGAGTCGCAAGTTGACCGATCCCTGGTTCGTAATTCCCTTGGCCTCGCTTGTGAGCTGCTTTGCCTGATCACGCATCCGTTCATGCCCTTGGCCAACCGTCATCGAAGCAGCTTCGGCTCTTCCGAGGTTGCATTGCATTCTTTAGAGTACGCCTTGCGTGCCGACAATCTTGCGTGCTGAGATTCTGAGCTTGACGAGCGTGTGCTCTGACGGGTCAAAATTAGGGGATTCCATTTATCTTTGAGTTTTGAAAACACAATATTTTGAAAATATTTTTGGGTCCAATTTTTGACGCCCTAAGAAACAGTTGAAGTAGACAAAGCCGCACAAAGCGTAGAGATAGTGTTTACGGCCGAGTAAAAGGCTTGCGCAAAAGGGGCTCAGCAGTGCACGCGTGCGTGCGTTGCGAGCATGCGCGAGTGGCGAAGACTTGAAAATCCTTGCTCATGTTTGTATTTAGAACCATCATCAACAAAAACGCTTCAACTGATTAAGAGTCTGACACTCAACGCAATGCCACCATCGACAAGAGCTGGACAGATGGGAAGGGGCGATGATGATCAAGCAACCACAGGCAACAGACAGGAGGAAGGATGGCTCATGCAGGTAGTCAGGAGCCTCCAGCTGGCAAACCCAGCACTAACGGCCGAGGAAGCGATCGTGCGAGCTATGGGCCTCATCAGCATTAGCAACCAGACCCCGCACAGGGAGACCGAGAAGATCCCCAAGGAGGTGTCAAGCACCATTGTGCACATCAAAAAGCTCAGCGACAGCAACTGGCACACTTGGGAACCTACCTTCATCGACTGCCTCCAAAGAGTACATAATGCGAAGGAGATACTGTATGGCACGGTGGCACCTGGAAACAAGGAATATGACGAAGACTTGGATAAAGCCCTCGTGGGTCTCATCCACGCCTGCTGCGACAACAGTCCAGACAGCTGTATCGACACCTACACCATCAGAGGAGCGGATGAAGAAGTCCAGCTCGGTAGCACACTCTATGCCAAACTCAAGAAGGCACTAACACTGAATGACGCTGTAAAGCAAGCAGGACTGCAGGAATGTATTCACACAGTGCGCTTGCACAATCGAGATGTTGTCAGGCTAGGCAAGGAACTCGATTCAATCTGGAATGATGCAGCACACCTCGGAAAGCGTTTCGACGAGGACCTCAAGAAATCAACTCTCTATCGCTGCACGACCCAAGATTGGTTCTATGCCAACACCATCGATGCACTCAAGACAGCTAAGCCAGACTGTAAGTATGACGAAGCCTACCACGCACTTGCCAAGAAACAGCAGGATGGTGAGGTCACTGGCCGTATTAGAGGAGCAGCAAGGGTTGCCACAAGCACGGAACAGGGGAGCACCAACCAGGCGGAGCAAGGACCCAGGGGCAGGCGCGATCCTCGCAACCCCTCAGCCCCTCCAAAGTGCTACGCTTGTGGAGGACCTAATCACATTGCCCGGAACTGCACGAACACCAACAATAACCCCGCACCGAGTAGGGACGGACCCACCACCAATCCAGCACAAGAAGCGAGTCGGTAGGAACTTGGGTGCACCCTCCTAGCGATCGGCAGGGATGAGCAACCAACATTGGACACCTGGATCATTGATTCGGGTGCGACACACCACATGGTGAACAATGAAAGAATGCTGCTCACCTCGATGCGCAAGGACGGTCAGATCTGTACAGCTGGAAATGAAAGGCTTCAAGTGAAGGCCATAGGAGACGCCTCCCTTCGGGTTGGCGACATAACCATTCAACTATTGGATGTGCTCTATGTGCCGAAACTTAAATCTAATTTATTATCAGTACAAGGCTTGATCGAGAACGGTGCACGGGTAACTTTCGATGAGTTTGGAACCATCATTAAGCAAAATGATGGCACACAAATACAATACAAGAGGAACAGAAGAAAAGGGTGGTTCGAAGTACAGGGAAAGGCACTAGCCCTGGAGTTGGAAGAGGCACTCGACGACGTCCCAGAGGACAACCAGAACACAGGAAAACTAGACAATGCCCCAGAGGGCAATAAGGACACGAAGCATCGAGACAGCTACCTATGGCATGAGAGGTTTGGACACCCAGGACAAGACAAAACAAGACAAATCTGGGCTCATTACCTAGGTACCGACGAGGAAATGGAACATGAGTCGAAGCGCTGTAACACGTGCAGCCAAGGAAAACAGACTCAAGCACGGATGGGCCAATCAGCGTCGGAAAGAGCAGAAGCACCATTGGAGCTGGTACATGTAGCCCTGATGACAGATTTCAAAGGAAATGCCAACTACCACTACGCACTAGTTGCTGTGGACAACTTCTCCTCTCTGATCTATGTGGAACCACTCTGCACCAAGAGCGCCGCACTCACGGTGCTGAGGAGGTGGATAGCCCGGATGGAACGGGCAACGGACAGGAAACTCAAAACACTCCGCAGCGACAATGGAGGAGAATGGTGCAGCATAGTGTCATGGGCCTGAATGCTCGGGAAACAGGAGGGCACCAGTAGAGAGCATGGCCGTAGTGCAGTCTCCATGGAGACCATGGACTCCTACGGATTCACATGCAAAGAAGGAGCGGGCCCATATGCGAGGAGGGCCCGCCACGAAGAGGACCAAGCTCAAGGAGCAGGCGCAGCCACGCAGAGGACCAAGCTCAAGGAGCAGGCGCAGCCACGAAGAGGACCAAGCTCGAGGAGCAGGCGCAGCGACGCAGAGGACCAAGCTCAAGGAGCATGCAGATGGTTACCACTCAGGGGCTCGAGAGATAAGAGCCAAAGGAACCATCACTGGTCGAAGGAGGAGGAGCAGTGTATAGGAGACTGGCAAGTAGGTCCTGAGGAGGAGGAGCAGTGTCGAAGAAGTCGACACCGCTCAGGAGGCACAGGGGTGCCAAGCAAGGAGGAGGAGCAGTGTCGAAGGAGTCGACACAGCTCAGGAGGACAGGAGTGGTGCTAGAGGGCCCCCCTGTACAGTACTCGACGAAGAGGGTACTCTCTGGAGAGAGAGAGCAGGAGCAGTGTCGCTGGTGACGCTGTGAAGAGGTATATAACCATGCCCTCTCGTCATCAGAGGTCGAGTGGATCCTCATCCGCTCTACTCACCATATTAACTAGTTATCACTTTCAGCATAAGTATACATTAGTTACAGTCAGCATAGCAGCAATCTATCAAGGTTGCTCCTCATTGTAGTGTGTGTGTTGTATCACCACTACCTGACGTCCGAAGGTGCCCATAGCAGGTTAGCGGTCCAGATATAGATAGAACCGAAGGCAGTAGTCCACTGCGGTCCGGGGATCACCTCAAGCATCAGTCAGCACACTGGACACTCGTGTTGACACCACCAACCTCATCACCAACACCATCATCCTCATCATCATCGACATTCACCAACATCATCAACCTCATCACCATCAGCCCTCACACCAGACCTTGGTGTCATCATAACCTTTGTATCGATACTGATCGTGCCGAGCCACCTCTGAACGGAGTGTCCACAGAGGTCAGCCGAAACCTACAATAACATATACAACAAACGCCACCCGCTGTCACCGTGCAACTTGATAGTTGCCGAGCAACTAGCTCTTAGAGACCGATACCGAGACAATAGCTGTCACACAGTTAGATAGTCACCGAGTATCTCGACAGACTGACCTGGGTTTCAGGCGCGTGACCCCTGACATTAGAGTGGATCGTTCAAGCAGCTCCTCACAATCACCATGACGGACCAGGACCTTAACAGCAAGCTAGACCGGCTACTAGCACTAATGGAAGCCCAGCTAGAACTGTCCAGACAAAGCCATCGGGAGGAACGACTACGACGAGCTCACCTGACTGAGGAGGCAACGGACCTCTCTCACTCAGAAGACCAAGCAGGAGGAGGAGATGAATCTATGATAGCGACCCCTGACACTATGCTCCTTCCATCTGAACCAGTGACCCTCCTGCTTCCTGAGCATTCAGGCCCATGACACTAGGCCTCTGGCCTCTTGCTCGACCATCCCTAGACCTGCTATGGTGGTCTTCTTCTGTGGCCCGACCCTTGGTACCTGTGCTCTGTCAGAGGTCGCGCGCCTGAAACCCAGGTTGGTCTGTCGAGATACTCGGTGACTATCTAACTGTGCGACAGCTATTGTCTCGGTATCGGTCTCTAAGAGCTAGTTGCTCGGCAACTATCAAGTTGCGCGGTGACAGCGGGTGGCATTTGTTGTATACGTTATTGTAGGTTTCGGCTGACCTCTGTGGACACTCCGTTCAGAGGTGGCTCGGCACGATCAGTATCGATATGAAGGTTATGGTGACACCAAGGTCTGGTGTTAGTGTTGATGATGATGAGGTTGATGGTGTTGGTGATAAGGTTGGTGAATGTCGATGATGATGAGGATGATGGTGTTGGTGATGAAGTTGGTGGCGTCAACACGAGTGTCCAGTGTGCTGACTAACGCTTGAAGTGATCCCCAGACCGCAGTGGACTACTGCCTTCGGTTCTATCTATATCCGGACCGCTAACCTGCTATGGGCGCCTTCGGACGTCAGGTAGTGGTGATACAACACACACACTACGATGAGGAGCAACCTTGATAGATTGCTGCTATGCTGACTGGAAACTAATGAGTACTTATGTTGCTAAAGTATTGACTAGTTGTAAGGTGAGTAGAGTGGATGAGGATCCACTCGACCTCTGATGACGAGAGGGCATGGTTATATACCTCTTCACAGCGTCGCCAGCGACACTGCTCCTGCTCTCTCTCTCCAGAGAGTACCCTCTTCGTCGAGTACTGTACAGGGGGGGCCCTCTAGCACCACTCCTGTCCTCCTGAGCTGTGTCGACTCCTTCGACACTGCTCCTCCTCCTCAGGACCTACTTGCCGGTCTCCTATACACTGCTCCTCCTCCTTCGACCGGTGATGGCTCCTTTGGCTCTTGTCTCTCGAGCCCCTGAGTGGTAACCGTCTGCATGCTCCTTGAGCTTGGTCCTCATTGTGGTGGTGCTTTGACCTCCTTGCATATGGGCCTGGTCCTCCGTGTCCATGGTCTCCATGGAGACTGCACTACGGCCATGCTCTCTACTGGTGCCCTCCTGCTTCCCGAGCATTCCGGCCCATGACAGAAGGTATGGTTATATACCTCTTCGCAGTGTCGCCAGCGACACTGCTCCAGCTCTCTGCCCAGAGAGTACCTTCTTCGCCGAGCACTTGTTCAGAGGTCCCAATGAGGCGCCTCCTCCTCGTTGAGCCCCTGCTTGCTCCTGTCTATCCTGAGCTAGGTGTCAGCCTCTTCGACACTGCTCCTCCTCCTCCTGACTTGATTGCCGGTGTCTTGACACTGCTCTTCTTCCTTCGACCGGCGACGGCTCTCCAGGACTTTATCTTGTAGCCCCCCTGAGTGGTAACTGTCACCGGAATAGGAATTCCGTTCTCTGAGTCCGGAGCATTTGGGGAGTGAAAATGCTTATACTTCAGTGTTGTGTGAATCGGGTACACCAGCTAAGGGACTAGCTGGTGTAGTGGTTTTACTGCTCACTATGTTCGGTTTGGTTACCTGATTCCCGATCCTGTGACAGTAACCATCTGCATGCTCCTGGGCTTGGTCCTCTTCTTGGCAACGCTTGGTCCCGCTCCCCACACGTGAGTTCGCTGCACAATCATCCCTATTACTGATCTCCGCAGAATCTGCTATACGATCTCTCCTACTACCAATCTCGGTGGGATCTGCTATAACAACTCTTCTATCACCAATCTCAAAGTGATCTGTAGTACCATCCTCGCCCGTGCCAATCTTGGGCCTGTAGTACTATCCTCACTTGTGCTGATCTCAGTGAGAACTACCATAGAATCAGTTCTACTACCGATCTCAGTGAACTCTGCCTCAAGTCCCACAATCCGCCCGATCCCTTGATTCCTGTGCTCCCTTCATATGAGCTTTACGGCCCTCCTTGCTTCCTGCGCACCCAATCCCATGACAGGTGTCTGGACCGCAATAAGGTATTGCCTACGGATGGATTTCGAGCAGGACCGCAATGGAGAACACTGCCTTTGGAGGAGCACTGGACCACAGTGGAAACACTACCTTCAGATGATGTCCAAGGGTGATACAACACACACGCTTGAGTTAACCTGCAATGCTCTGCAACTGCAAGGGTATGGAAACAAAGTAAAGAGTGTGACAAGTAGTAGATAGAGTGGATGAGGATCCACTCATATGCTTTGACAGAATGAAAGTATATATGTGTTTGTGCAGTGTTGCCTGCAACACTGCTCCTGCTCCTCCTGGGAGTGTCAACACTTCCTGACTGATGATGCTCCCTGTTCTGGACAGTGTCAATTCTTTTTGACACTGCTCTTTGTCCTCCTGGAAGTGTAAACACTTCCTGAGTGTTGACACAATTCCCTGTGTCTTGTGAATGCTCCTGACCTTGTGTACCCTTCTATTGTCCACCTCCTGACCTTGTAGTCACTTCCATTGTTCACCTCCTCACCTTGCAGACACTTCTATTGTCCATTCCCTATCCTGTGTGCTACCATCTCCCCATGTGGTAACCTTGCCGCATGCTCCTATGTTTGGGCCTCCCCCTATGTACGTCCAAGCCCCTTATTGTGGTTTGCATGGCTAAACCAGTTGAACTAGCTCATTATGATCATTTTTACTGAAACCAATCATAACTCTGCAGTACTACTGTTTTCACTTTTTGTGTGCAGATTGTGCATCCATGCATGTCCAGGATCTTCTGCGCAGACCCTGTGACAGTGGATTGCAGGAAGGAGGAGATCTAGATGGAAGCTAGTTTAAGTACTAACTGTCACCGGAATGGAATTCCGTTCTCCGAGTCCAAAGCATTGGAGAGTGAAATGCTTATACTTCAGTGTTGTGTGAATCGGGTACACCAGCTAAGGGACTAGCTGGTGTAGTGGTTTTACTGCTCACTATGTTTTGATTTGGCTACCCGATTCCCAATCGCTGACACTAGCTTTGGTACAAGTAAAGATTTGCAAGATAGGTATCGAACTTTCTTATGCGGCATGTATTTGCGTGAGAAGATATCGATCGAGTATTCTTGTGCGGCTAGTATTCGCACGAGAGTGTACCCAGTCGTGACAGCATTCTGTAGCTGCGCGATGACTTGGCAGAATCTCTGACCACGGATCACATCACGTGATTACCAGCCGAATCTATGGCAACGCTAGTCAAAAGCCGAATGCAAGTCCCCCGCTCTTTGTCCTGTCTTACTCTTTCCAAATTGCACACACTAGGCACAAGCAACTGCTCTTTTCGATGCAGTGAAAGCCTGTGACGAAGACAAGGCACTCGGATGATAATTTACAAGGAACACATGTTAGCAACACTGTATGACTTGCTCAGTCGTCCTGAGGAGGCTTAACAGCTATAGCCAACGAATGTTGACCAGCCGTCGAAGCCGCCATGATACGCCAAGCACCCGGTTGACCAGGCATTGCAATCGCCGTAGGTGTATTTTTGCTCTGGTCTCCGCCCGCCTCTTCCGCAGGGTGTCCCAACGCATCGTCTGAAGTAGTTCCCCACGAGTACAAAGTTCCATCTGCTGCCAGTGCCAAGGTGAATCGCATACCGGCGCTGAGAGCGACGATCTTTGTTTTGCCGTCTTTGGTCTTGGCCGACTTGGGAGCCCAAGAGGGTGGTGCGGGGAACGGAACAAGAGTAGGCTCGCGCACCACAATGGGGTTCGAAGCAGAAGCGCCCTTCATCGCTGGGTGGTCAGCAGGCAGACCAAGCTTGCCCTCGTCGCTGTCACCGCAAATGAAGACTTCACCATTGGCAAGCAGGAAAGCAGTATGGAAGTTGCCTCCGACGATCTGGACAACCTCGGCGCCGTTGTGACGGACAGGGCTGAGCGCAGCAATAGTGTGAGGAGTTGCGACCTTGGCCGCCTTCAAACCAGTACCAGTCTGACCCTTTGTGTTGAGACCCCATCCGACGACCTTGCCGCTCTTCTCCACGGCGAAGCCATTCGTGAGGCCGCAAAAGATGCGCCTGCAATCTGCGAGACCAGTGAGGGTGGTCGGTGTCAAGTCGCAGTCCTTAGGAGGCTCGCCCTTGGAGAACTTCTGGGCGACTTTGCGCGGGTTTGAGCTTCGTCCAAGTTGGTAGCAAGTGTTGGTTCCCCAAGAGTAGACCTTGCCGGTGAGGCTGAGAGCGAGGAAGTGATTCTCTCCTGCTGCAACGGCTGCGAAGTGCTCGTGCTCGATCTCTGGCAATGCGATGGGCCACCACTGCTCCCTGTTGCGCCCAGGAAGATCCGAATCGGCGAAGCAGACACGTCCCTCGCCATCCTTGAAGTAACCCCAGGATCGCAAACGACCCTGGTCATCGAGTGCGGCACCAGCGGCATCAGCTGACGCAACACGTGTCGCACGGTACTTCTCGACAGTGCCCTCCTTTCGGTCGATAGGGTTGATGCCCTTGCCGGTTGGTGAGATGCCTTCGACGGGAGCAAAGTTGAAGTACGACTCTTCAGCGTCAGCAGCATTGCCTCGGTGCTTTCGTCCAAGAGTACCATAGTCCTCGGCACCAGAAGTCAGGATACGACCAAGACTGTCGATCATGACCGAGTGCATTCCACCGCCAACAACAACTTCGATTCCGCCCTCGCCAAAGTTGCCATTATCAATCTGAAGCGAGATCTCTTTGTTACCGAATGGCTTCGCCTTGTTGAGCTTGTTTGGCTTGTCACCTTCGGGAGGTCCGACGCCGAATTGGCCTGCGTCACCGGATCCCCAGACAAAGAGCTTGCGTGGCAAAACTGCACCCTTTCCACTGGTGGACTGACTGCCAACGCTCACCTCGACAGCAATGCCCTCGGTCACATCACCAGCATGAACGGGCTGGATGGGTCGTGGCAGAGAGTTGATTGGACCAGCAGGAGTTGGTGCGCGTCGTGTACGTTTGGCTGGACGAGCCGTTCCATCAGCCATCTCTACGTCGCTTGCGGGCTCAGCAGAAGCACCACGTTCCTTGACGAGTCGCTTCTTGACATCTGGCAAAGGAGCAGCAGTGTCTTTGGCCTCTACTTCGACGTCATCATCTTGAAGCTCGTCCTCTTCCTCGTCATCCTCCTTGGCTCGCTTCTGTCCACGCTTTGCGCCATTCGTCTGGGCTGCTTTCGCCTTTGATGCGCCATTGGTGGCAGGCTTCTTGGCTGCGGATTTCGAAGCTAACTTGGAGGCGGGCTTTGCCGCTTTGGATGATGCTGCGATTACAAGCAATGAACACAAGAGTGTCAGCCATTGGTTCTCCTAGTAAAGCTGAGCCACGTGTAGGACGTGTTTTCCTGATTCTTACCTTTTGGCGCCATGCTGTGTATAAATGCCTATCTAGCGAAGCGCCGATCGTATCGAGTCGTGCTGGATATGTGTGTAGGTGGCTGTGTCATACGACATGCAGTTCGACAACGTCCAGATCATGCGCAGAAGTGTATTTGATGAAGGTTGGCTCCTGGCTGAGTCTGGAATCGGCTTCAACTTCATCGAAAAATTGTGCCTGTGGTGTGTGCATGTTTGATCCTGGTTAAAACTTGGCCCAAGCGAGACTAGGGGGTTTTAATTTTTATTTATTTTCGAAAACTCAAGTTTTTTTGAGTTTTAGTTGAGAATTTTGGTGCTAAGTTTTCTTTTCTTGAGTGCTATTTACATAAGCATATATATGCGCATGCTTGGCAGTCACCTTCAGCCTGTGCCAATCTATTACTAGTTTACTCCTCACATTGCTCCTAAGTTGCCATGGTAATGCCTATGCATCCCACATGTGTAGCCACCGATGTGTGGTTTCATCCCATCGATAGTTACTTGCCCTCTGCGGACCCCATAGGCTCTGTTCGGTTCTGATGTGTCTCCAACCATTGTTACGTCTCCCTCAACTGTCTCCCTCAACTGTTTTCACTTGTGTTGAATATTCATTACTTATGTAAGTGTCATAGGCCTACGTACACAGGTAGCATGGAGGCTGTTGGTTCATAGGGGAGGAGCACAGGTACCAAGGCTCGGAAGAAGACCACCATAGCAGGTCTAGGGATGGTCGAGCAAGAGGCCAGAGGCCTAGCTGGTACCGGTAGCAGGCATGGTCAGAGTGCAACCTAGTTGAAGATGCATCGGCATCCTAAACTGAATCACGTGGTCCGCGGAGCACAAGCGAGACACCGGTGAGTCAGAGCTGCATGTCAACATGCATCGATATGCATGTGGGACATATAAGTACTTCAACAATAACACTCAGGAGATGGTAACGCTCAGGAGGTGACAACACAGGGGTGATATGAAGAATAGTTCATTATGATCTAGTATGGGCTGAAGATAGCAATCAAGTATATATATGTTCACATTGTAGCACCTATCAATTAAAAACATAACAACCGTTATACGCCTGATCAGTTGAGCTTGCTAGTAGCTCCTAAACAGTCGCGTTTTACCTGTAATCTTCAACTGATTAAGAGTCTGAAGCTCTACTGACTGAGCTAGCCGGGACCATCGATAACATGGTACAAGAAACCGAAGCTCAAGCCGTAGCAAGCAAGGTCAAAGGAGGCAGAAAGGGCAAGGCAACACAACCATGTGTCGCTGATAATGAGGCCACCAACAAGTCAGACACCGAGGCGATCGACAACAACGCCGATGAAGAAACTGACTCTGACTTGGACCACGACAATGATGGCAAGCAATACAACTTTCGTACCCTAGCAAAGCTACTTGAGCCAGTTCCAAAACTCACATCACACAACTACTATAGTTGGAGCACCCATATCAAGTCTTTCCTACGATGTGTCCCCCATGCTATGAAGCATCTCGATGGAGTGTATGACAAGAAACATCCCAAGTGGAACCACACGTTCGATGATGCCTTAACGAACACACTACACAGTACCATCGACACCACTGGAGAGTTTAGCATAAATTACTTGATTCTTGACATCATCAGGGAACATCATATGTTCCATAATGTATGGAAGAAGATTGAAAATGGACTCACCAATGAGGCCACCACCATATCTCGCCGTATTGCATTGATCGCTCAGCTAGGAGAACTCAGGATGTACAACTCAGACGTACGAAAGCTCATCCAAGAAATAAGAACCATCCAAACAGAGAGCAGCTTACTGGGAAAGCCTTTCACTGATGACACCCTGTTTTCAAATCTACAAAAGTGTACCATCCGACACCCAATGTACAAAGAAACTGTCGCTACCGTAAGCCAGCTTAGTTTCAGTGCCCTCGCCACCACCCTATCCATCTGGCAATCCGCGATCGAGAACAACCCCGCTCCGAGGGTTGATCCCTGCCAAGCTAGTGCCAGAGTCGCCGGCAGCGACGACCAAAATGAGACACCCGGAGATGATGAGAAGGATGAAAAGGATGCCGACAGCACCAGCGCCAAGGTCGCTGCCAGACCCTGAAGGCTTCGATGTTGGGTCTGCAAAAGACCTGGACATGGGATCAGTCAATGCGATGCATCAGTGACTATACCAGAAAATTCTCCCCTTGCCAGGCTCAAATAGGAGATCTGGTGCTCCCTCACACATAGTTGGCCGAGCACTTTAGATTCAAAAGAAACTTCTCATTGGATCTTAGACTCAGGTGCCAGCTATCACATGGTAAACGACTATAGCATGCTCATTGGTCCGAGGACCTGCCGAAAGCGCGTACTCACCGCTGGAAGCGAGGTTCTGGAAGTGACTGCTATAGGAGATGCTAGCATATCAACAAACACCGGAGATGTTCTTCTCCAAAATGTATTGTATGTTCAGCATCTCAATGTTAACCTATTGTCAACAAATTCTCTGACAGATGAAGGAGCACGAGTGATACTAGATTCAACCGGAGGGCAAATATACCTAGCAAACGGCATGTTACTCAAGATGACCAAGAATCGCGAGCAAGGACTTTTGGAGTTCCGAGGCGACACATGGCAGGAAAACGCAATGATCACATCAGCATCATTATTTGAAGGTGTTGATGAAGATTTCGAGCGTATTGAGAATGAAGTCAAGTTATCCGAACAACAATTATGGCATGAGCGTCTAGGCCATCCGGGCCGAGACAAAACGAGAGCCATTATCAACCATCTAAAAGGCGACCACCCAGCAAACCTAAATCCAAACGCCGCTTTGACATGTGAACACTGCATCTGAGCTAAAAGCACGGCAGCTCGAATGGGTCAGGGTGGCGGAGAAAGGTCTGTCTCTCCGCTTGACCTCATTCATATCGACTTGATAGTCAATTCATCACATGCAACAGAGTACACGTGCACTTTGGTCTTGATTGATGACCACAGCAAGTACGTGTACATACAACCTCTATTACAAAAGAGCCACGCTTTTAAGGAGCTAAAATCAATAATTGCGTACCTAGAAACACAGGCAGGAAAGAGTTTAAAAGCAATACGGTCTGATCAAGGTACTGAATGGAGGAGCAACGATGCCCATGAATGGGCACATGATAAAGGCATAAAGTGGCAAATGACAGTAGGATATGATAGCAGACAGAACGGACGTGTAGAAAGGACGAACAGGAGCATAAGTGAGAAGATGCGGGCCCTACTCATGCAGAGATGATTGCCGAAGAGGTTCTGGCCGTATGCAATACGGGCCGCAGCGTTCAAGATGAATCTCACCCCGAGTATAGATGACGAGGTCCCATATCAGGCTATGTTTGGGAGATCGCCGGAACGGCTTATGAAGCTTCTATGTGTGTTCGGATGTTTATCATGGGTAAATATTCCTAAAGCTAAAAGAGACAATAAGAAGCTCGACCAACGGGCCGTAGCATCCATATTCCTAGGATATAGTTTGGAGAGAAGAGGCTGGCTCTTCTACAGCCCAGATTATAGACCAAATATATTCTGGAGCAATTCGGCAAAGTTCATGGAGACCAAATGCTGGTCCGATAGGACGGAGTGGTGACCAGTGACTACACAGCCGCCACCAGCGTTAACAAACGAGGAAGACTTTGGCAATCTGAGGTACACAGACAAGAACCTTTTTGACGAGAGGGAAGAGGAAGCATTGCAGGAATACATGGACATGGATAATGTCGATGAAACAGATGGAGGACAGACCTCAGACGAAGTTGCCAAGGAAGCGATCAAACACAATACCATTGCCGATAGATGGAATGATAATAAACTTTATGGATTTATGGCGACCAATGACAATTAAAGAAAGAACCTGGACCCAACCATTAGTGAGGCGCTATCCGGAGAGGATAAGAAACATTGGGAAGAAGCAATGCGTAAGGAGCTGGATGGGCTTAAGGCCATGGGCACGTGGGAAGTTGCCGATCTCCCGAAGGGTATGAACACCATCGACACGCGTTGGGTACTAAAGATAAAGACGGATGCCAACCTAATCCCAACCAAGTTCAAAGCAAGGTTAGTGGCGCGGGGCTTCACTCAAAGAGAGGGTATTGATTACACAGAAGTTTTCACCCCTGTAGCACCTATCCAGTCAATTCGAGGAGTTCTAGCTATGGCAACCGTACGAGACTGGGAAGTAGATTGTGTCGATGTTAAACAGGCGTACCTGAACTCGACGTTACATCATAGTATCTTCTTAAAGCCACCGCTTGGGATGAAGGTACCCCCTGGAAAGGCCCTGAAGCTAATGAAAGGCCTATATGGATTAAAGCAATCGGGTAGAGAATGGAATATGGAGCTAGACTCACACCTACGAAAGATAGGTTTCTATTGCATGCCGAGCGCTCCATGCCTATACTCAAGAGGAACAGGCGATAGCATGACAATCATCACAGCCTATGTAGATGACATGCTTATAACATCACCCAGTCGTACAGAGGTAAGCCGCACTAAGGATGAGATAATGGCAAAATGGGGAATGGAAGATAAAGGACCTGTGAAGGAGTTCTTAGGCGTAAGGATAGATCGAGACAGAATACGGAGAAGGATGACACTCGATCTAACGGCTTACATTAAGGCTATGGTGAGAAAGTGGCTACAAACAACTGATCTGAAGTCATGGGTACCGATGCAGAGCCTGACGGGTGTTACGGGTGGCGACAAGTGCAACTCATTGGCAGCAAAACAGTATCAAGAATTAGTTGGACAGCTTTTATGGATATCTAACACAGCACGGCCCGACATATCATTCACCGTAGGAACACTAGCAAGATACATGTCGAGCCCAACGAGCAATGCATGGAAGGCAGCATTACATTTGGTGAAGTACCTCAATCAAACCAGCGGATATAAGTTACTCTTCGGAGATGAAGCGAACAAACACTTGGGACAGCAAATCGTTATGTATACTGATGCAAATTGGGCATCGGACCCAACAAACGGACGAAGAAGCACATCAGGGGGAGTAACATACATGTATGGGTGCCCGGTTAGCTGGAGATCACATGTTCAAAAGTGCGTGGCATTGTCAGCAGTCGAGGCCGAATTCATAGCTGCTTCAGAAGCAATGAGAGAGGCTCTTTTCTTCTCATACCTTCTCAGGGACCTGGGAGTTGAGGCCCATCCACCGACATTGCGGACAGACAGCCAAGGATGTATCCAGGTAAGCAAAGACCCCGCCAAGCACTGGAAGTTGAAGCACATCGACACAAGGTACCACTTTGTCAGAGACCACATTCAGGAAGGAGAAGTCAAAATCGATTTCGTCGGGACAACAGACAACGTCGCGGACATCCTCACGAAGCCGTTAAAGGGCTTGACCACGTCTCGGATCACACGCCTAATGGGATTGACGATGCCGTCGAGGGGGGGAGTTGAAGATGCGTCGGCATCCTAAACTGAATCACGTGGTCCGCGGAGCACAAGCGAGACACCGGTGAGTCAGAGCTGCATGTCAACATGCATCGATATGCATGTGGGACATATAAGTACTTCAACAATAACACTCAGGAGATGGTAACGCTCAGGAGGTGACAACACAGGGGTGATATGAAGAATAGTTCATTATGATCTAGTATGGGCTGAAGATAGCAATCAAGTATATATATGTTCACATTGTAGCACCTATCAATTAAAAACATAGCAACCGTTATACACCTGATCATTTGAGCTTGCTGTCATGGGCCTGAATGCTCGGGAAGCAGGAGGGTGTCAGAGGTCGCGCGCCTGAAACCCAGGTCGGTCTGTCGAGATCCTCGGTGACTATCCAGCTGTGCGACAGCTATTGTCTCGGTCTCGGTCTCGAAGAGCTAGTTGCTCGGCAACTATCAAGTTGCGCGGTGACAGCAGGTGGCGTTGTGGTATACGCTATTGTAGGTTTCGGCTGACCTCTGTGGACACTCCGTTCAGAGGTGGCTCGGCACGATCAATATCGATATGAAGGTTATGGTGACACCAAGGTCTGGTGTGAGTGTTGATGATGACGGTGATGAGGTTGATGATGTTGGTGATGAGATTGGTGAATGTCGATGATGATGAGGATGACGGTGTTGGTGATGAAGTTGGTGGCGTCAACACGAGTGTCCAGTGTGCTGACTAATGCTTGAAGTGATCCCCAGACCGCAGTGGACTACTGCCTTCGGTTCTATCTATATCCGGACCGCTAACCTGCTATGGGCGCCTTCGGACGTCAGGTAGTGGTGATACAACACACACACTACAATGAGGAGCAATCTTGATAGATTGCTGCTATGCTGACTGTAACTAATGTATACTTATGCTGAAGTGATAACTAGTTATATGGTGAGTAGAGTGGATGAGGATCCACTCGACCTCTGATGACGAGAGGGCATGGTTATATACCTCTTCACAGCGTCGCCAGCGACACTGCTCCTGCTCTCTCTCTCCAGAGAGCACCCTCTTCGTCGAGTACTGTACAGGGGGCCCTCTAGCACCACTCCTGTCCTCCTGAGCTGTGTCGACTCCTTCGACACTGCTCCTCCTCCTTGCTTGGCACCCCTGTGCCTCCTGAGCAGTGTCGACTTCTTCGACACTGCTCCTCCTCCTCAGGACCTACTTGCCGGTCTCCTATACACTGCTCCTCCTCCTTCGACCGGTGATGGTTCCTTTGGCTCTTATCTCTCGAGCCCCTGAATGGTAACCATCTGCATGCTCCTTGAGCTTGGTCCTCTTCTTGGCGGCCCCTCCTCGCATATGGGCCCGCTCCTCCTTTGCATGTGAATCCGTAGGAGTCCATGGTCTCCATGGAGACTGCACTACGGCCATGCTCTCTACTGGTGCCCTCCTGCTTCCCGAGCATTCCGGCCCATGACAGAGGGCACCAGTAGAGAGCATGGCCGTAGTGCAGTCTCCATGGAGACCATGGACTCCTACGGATTCACATGCAAAGGAGGAGCGGGCCCATATGCGAGGAGGGCCTGCCACAAAGAGGACCAAGCTCAAGGAGCAGGCACAGCCACACAGAGGACAAAGCTCAAGGAGCAGGCACAACCACGAAGAGGACCAAGCTCAAGGAGCATGCAGATGGTTACCACTCAGGGGCTCGAGAGATAAGAGCCAAAGGAACCATCACCGGTCAAAGGAGGAGGAGCAGTGTATAGGAGACCGGCAAGTAGGTCCTGAGGAGGAGGAGCAGTGTCGAAGAAGTCGACACTGCTCAGGAGGCACAGGGGTGCCAAGCAAGGAGGAGGAGCAGTGTCGAAGGAGTCGACACAGCTCAGGAGGACAGGAGTGGTGCTAGAGGGCATCGACATTCACCAACATCATCAACCTCATCACCATCAGCACTCACACCAGACCTTGGTGTCATCCTAACCTTCATATCGATACTGATCGTGCCGAGCCACCTCTGAACGGAGTGTCCACAGAGGTTAGCCGAAACCTACAATACCGTATACAACAGACGCCACCCGCTGTCACCGCGCAACTTGATAGTCGCCGAGCAACTAGCTCTTCGAGACCGAGACCGAGACAATAGCTGTCGCACAGCTGGATAGTCACCGAGGATCTCGACAGACCGACCTGGGTTTCAGGCGCGCGACCTCTGACACCCTCCTGCTTCCCGAGCATTCCGGCCCATGACAGAGGGCACCAGTAGAGAGCATGGCCATAGTGCAGTCTCCATGGAGACCATGGACTCCTACGGATTCACATGCAAAGGAGGACCGAGCCCATATGCGAGGAGGGCCTGCCACAAAGAGGACCAAGCTCAAGGAGCAGGCACAGCCACACAGAGGACAAAGCTCAAGGAGCAGGCGCAGCCACGCAGAGGACAAAGCTCAAGGAGCAGGCACAACCACGAAGAGGACCAAGCTCAAGGAGCATGCAGATGGTTACCACTCAGGGGCTCGAGAGATAAGAGCCAAAGGAACCATCACCGGTCAAAGGAGGAGGAGCAGTGCACAGGAGACCGGCAAGTAGGTCCTGAGGAGGAGGAGCAGTGTCGAAGAAGTCGACACCGCTCAGGAGGCACAGGGGTGCCAAGCAAGCAGGTTAGCAAGGAGGAGGAGCAGTGTCGAAGGAGTCGACACAGCTCAGGAGGACAGGAGTGGTGCTAGAGGGCCCCCCCTGTGCAGTACTCGATGAAGAAGGTACTCTCTGGAGAGAGAGCAGGAGCAGTGTCGCTGGCGACGCGGTGAAGAGGTATATAACCATGCCTTCTCGTCATCAGAGGTCGAGTGGATCCTCATCCACTCTACTCACCATACAACTAGTCAATACTTTAGCAACATAAGTACTCATTAGTTTCCAGTCAGCATAGCAGCAATCGACCGCAGTGGACTACTGCCTTTGGTTCTATCTATATCCGGACCACTAACCTGCTATGGGTCGCCTTCAGACGTCAGGTAGTGGTGATACAACACACACACTACAATGAGGAGCAACCTTGATAGATTGCTGCTTATGCTGACTGAAACTAATGTATACTTATGCTGAAGTGATAACTAGTTTATATGGTGAGTAGAGTGGATGAGGATCCACTTGACCTCTGATGATGAGAGGGCATGGTTATATACCTCTTCACAGCGTCGCCAGCGACACTGCTCCTGCTCTCTCTCTCCAGAGAGTACCCTCTTTGTCGAGTACTGTACAGGGGGGGCCCTCTAGCACCACTCCTGTCCTCCTGAGCTGTGTCGACTCCTTCGACACTGCTCCTCCTCCTTGCTTGGCACCCCTGTGCCTCCTGAGCAGTGTCGACTTCTTCGACACTGCTCCTCCTCCTCAGGACCTACTTGCCGGTCTCCTATACACTGCTCCTCCTCCTTCGACCGGTGATGGCTCCTTTGGCTCTTGTCTCTCGAGCCCCTGAGTGATAACCATCTGCATGCTCCTTGAGCTTGGTCCTCTTTGTGGCTGTGCCTGGCCCTCCTCGCATATGGGCCCGGTCCTCCTTTGCATGTGAATTCGTAGGAGTCCATGGTCTCCATGGAGACTGCACTACGACCATGCTTTCTACTGGTATCGACTAGCTCTCCAATACCTGTGCTCCTTCATATGAACCAGTGACCCTCCTGCTTTTGAGCATTCAGGCCCATGACACTTACCACCAACGCCACCAACCTCATCATCAACAAGATCACTCACACCAGGCCTTGGTGTCTTCATCGACACCACCAACTTCACTATTGCCTTCGTATTGATATTGATCGTGCCGAGCCACCTCTGAACGGAGTGTCCACAGCGGTTAGCCGAGACCTGCAATAGCATACAACATTCATACCAATGCCACCAAGCTGTTGCCGCACAAGTCGATAGCTGTCGCTCAACTCGATAGTTGCCGAGCGATTCGACGAGACCAGTATAGCACCAGTACTACCACCCGACCCAGGTCTCAGGCGCGCGACCCCTGACAACAAGCTGGATGCAAAACTAGTGGGGGCTTATGCAGCCTATGCGCGAGGATTGACACCATGGTATGCAGGAGGTATGTGTCAGGGGTCGCGCGCCTGAAACCCAGGTCGATCTGTCGAGGTACTCGGTGACTATCTAACTGTGCGACAGCTATTGTCTCGGTATCGGTCTCTAAGAGCTAGTTGCTCGGCGACTATCAAGTTGCGCGGTGACAGCGGGTGGCGTCTGTTGTATACGGTATTGTAGGTTTCGGCTAACCTCTGTGGACACTCCGTTCAGAGGTGGCTCGGCACGATCAGTATCGATATGAAGGTTAGGATGACACCAAGGTCTGGTGTGAGTGCTGATGGTGATGAGGTTGATGATGTTGGTGAATGTCGATGATGATGAGGATGATGGTGTTGGTGATGAGGTTGGTGGCGTCAACACGAGTGTCCAGTGTGCTGACTAATGCTTGAAGTGATCCCCGGACCGCAGTGGACTACTGCCTTCGGTTCTATCTATATCCGGACCGCTAACCTGCTATGGGCGCCTTCGGACGTCAGGTAGTGGTGATACAACACACACACTACAATGAGGAGCAATCTTGATAGATTGCTGCTATGCTGACTGTAACTAATGTATACTTATGCTGAAGTGATAACTAGTTATATGGTGAGTAGAGTGGATGAGGATCCACTCGACCTCTGATGACGAGAGGGCATGGTTATATACCTCTTCACAGCGTCGCCAGCGACACTGCTCCTGCTCTCTCTCTCCAGAGAGCACCCTCTTCGTCGAGTACTGTACAGGGGGGGCCCTCTAGCACCACTCCTGTCCTCCTGAGCTGTGTCGACTCCTTCGACACTGCTCCTCCTCCTTGCTAACCTGCTTGCTTGGCACCCCTGTGCCTCCTGAGCGGTGTCGACTTCTTCGACACTGCTCCTCCTCCTCAGGACCTACTTGCCGGTCTCCTGTGCACTGCTCCTCCTCCTTCGACCGGTGATGGTTCCTTTGGCTCTTATCTCTCGAGCCCCTAAGTGGTACCCATCTGCATGCTCCTTGAGCTTGGTCCTCTTCTTGGCGGGCCCTCTTCGCATATGGGCCCGCTCCTCCTTTGCATGTGAATCCGTAGGAGTCCATGGTCTCCATGGAGACTGCACTACGGCCATGCTCTCTACTGGTGCCCTCCTGCTTCCCGAGCATTCAGGCCCATGACAATACGCCCGTTCAGAATCTGTGATAGGATCTCTCCTATTACCGATTCTGGCGGGATCCACCATACCCTCTCTCATATCACCGATCTTGGTGGGATCCATAGTACCATCTTCCCTCGAGCTGATCCTGGGCTCGTAGTACTATCGTCCTTCCTGCCGATCTCGATGAGATCTGTCATAGAGTCGGTACTATTACCGATCTCAGTGAACTCTGCTTCAAATCCCACGCTCCGCCCGATCCCTTGGCTCCTGCGCTCCCTTCATATGAGCTTGACGGATCTTCTAGCTTCTGCGCATCTCCCCCCAGATCTTCTAGCTTCTGCGCATCTCCCCCCATGACAGTATGTTGGTATGACAACACTTATGAAAGAAGATACGTGGCATATGGGCATGACTCGACGAAGTGAGCACAGTCGGGTGCCGAGACATGTTTATATACTCCTAGTCTAGTCGCCACCTCCTCACAAAATTTAAGCCTTTTGTTTACTTTTGACTGACAGTTAAACCACCAGATTGTGGACTCAAGAACTGTATACCTAAAATTTCAACTACATCACATGACTTCTTGTCACGTGATTACCAGGGTTCGGTAGAAGTGCCTAGACATGGACGACAGGTGGAGTCCAACACCGAAAGAGAGGGTCTGAACACCTCGAAGCATGCACGGTTCGCTACACACTTCAACACTTTCAACACCAAGAAGGCATTCAGCTGCCTCTGCCTAGGCCCAGAAGCTTTCACTAGCAACGCTCATCCGTTGAGGATAGGCCTTCGAACATCCACTTTGTCCACTCTGCCAACCCACCTGGAGTCTCCGGGTCAGAGCGGGCACAGTGTCGTCGAGCGGAGTCGAGGTCGAAGCTATCGAGCACGATCACGCACTGTTGGATGTAAGGCAACATCTCATCGGGATTGACTTATAAAGATGGCTCAACTGCTTACATCAGAACTCATCTCGTTGGGTGCCGAGGCGAGACGGAAGCATCCCGAAATCAAGCAAGCTACCGATGCTGTGCTTGCTCAGCTCAAGTCCGAACCAGATGCTTTCCTTGCATCATCTCGCAATGATCACAGTCCGCCATCGGATCATGCGCTGCTCAGACCTGTCCTGCTGAGTTGCGAGACAAAGCTACCCAAGGTCATTTCGCTGGCTATGGCTTTGCTTCAGCGCATTCTCCTCCAGAAGCTCGTTCCAGATCAAGCCGTTCCCACCATCGTCGCCACCCTCAACAAGCTCCTTATACCACCAAGCAGAAGTGATGTAGATGTTCAGCTCAAGGTCCTCCAAATCGCTTCGGCTTTGCTAACATCGTACGCAACCCTTCACAATGCGGACCTGTCCAACACACTCATGCTCGGCTTCAAGCTGCATGAAGGCAGCAAGGTTGCTGTTGTCAGCTCAACAGCCGCAGCAACGCTCAGACAGAGCGTGATGGCAGTCTTCGATAAGGTCAAGGAAGAAGACAACGTGCTTAATGGTATCAAAGGTGGCGGCGAGGAAGCAGCTGCGTTGGCGCCTTTGGCTGCTATGTCGGTCGACCTTCCCGATGGTTCAGTCACGCTATTCCCTTCTTCGCGTGACGCATACCTCGTCTTCTCAGATCTGTGCTCTCTTGCAAACGCCGAGCCCGCCACCTTCTTATCACTGAACTCGCTGTCAAAAACATTCTCACTCGAGCTCATCGAGAGCGTCCTCTCGAATCACCATCGTCTCTTTGCCTCTTCTCCAGGCCCGAGGACCCAGTACAGCTCTCATCCCGAACTTCTCTTCCTCCTGCGCGTCAAGGTATGCCCGCTACTTATCAAGAGTCTGAGCGAACCTCCTGCGTTCCCAGTTTATCTCCGCCTCATGCGCCTGCTCTTCCTCTTGCTGCGCCAATTTAGTTCGGATCTCATCCTCGAGGTCGAGATTCTGCTCTCCATTCTTCTTCGCACCATCAACCCATCTGCACAAGAGGTAGCGGCTCACGGAGGCTCGCACCCCTTGCTTTGGCAGCAAGTGCTGGTTCTCGAGGTCTTGCGCAGCCTTTGTTCCGATGACGTTTTTCTTCGGAACCTCTGGTCATGGTACGACTCGGGTAACGCCACTGCAGATGCCAACGACCAGGATCGAAGCTCTGTGCCAGTTTTTGCCAAGCTCGTCGAGACATTACAAAGCGTGCTACTTCGAGGCGAGAAGCTTTTTGCTCTCGAAGCATCCATGCAAAGCGCTTCCGGCTCCACAGAATCTCCTGACAGTCCACGTCGTAGGCGCGTCCGTCCGAGCATCGATCGCAGCTTCAGTGGTCTCTACGAGGCAGCAGCCGGCGTCGCCAGTGCCGCCATGTCTGGTATGATTGCATCATCAGGATCCAATGGAACAGAGAGCCTTTCTTCAGCGAGCTCGCCACCAGTGCAGATCATCGATCAATTGGACAAGATCGATGCACCCAGCACCGCATCCACAGCTTTGCCCAAAACTTACCTGCAGCTTCTTGCGCTTCAATCGTGTCACTTCCTCACTCAGTCCATGGCGGCGTACGCTCTCCCTCTTTACTCGAGGCTCGTCAACTCCCGCCCCAAAGATGCTGCTCCAGCACCTCCAGCAATGCAAGACGCCGACATTGATGGTTTTGGCAACGCCAGCGAACAGCAGGGTCTACGTCTCACAAAGGCCATGCTCAGAAGCTCAGTCCTGTCTCTCAGCGATGGATTAGCACGCTATTTGCGCGTTAAGTGCACCGATTCCGTCTTCGAAGAGACTCTGCTGGCACTTCGCAATCTTACCAATGTCACTGGCGCACTCGAGCTTGTGCAGGATCGCGACGTCATCCTGACCCGCTTCATCTGTCTCGCCGTACCGGGCTGGGAACCTGCGACACCGGCTGCTGTGCTGCGTGTCACTACAGCTGACCTGACAAGTGCACGCAAGATGTCCAATCGCAATCTCGCATGCTTAAGAGCATTCGTACAGGTCGCCTACTATCTTTCTGGAGCACTTGGACCCTTCTGGTATCCGGTCCTCAGCGGGCTTTGTAGCGCTCAGGCTGTGCTAGCCTCCATCAACCCGTCCATGCAAGCTGTGGACGAAAGTGGTCAAGCCGAAACGATAGACGAAGATGCTGCAGGTCGCAACAATCGGGCAACGCTCTCTACCTTGACCCACAGCTCCATGATGTCACTTGACACACGCTCCGGTCGCAGCCAGCTTCAGCTCCTCAACGCGGCGGATCTGCATCCCAACCGATTGCAAGCACAGATCCAGAGCGTATTTGAGAACAGCGCTTCATTGGAGGACAGCGCTTTTCTACACTTCATCGTATCTCTTTGTCGTTTGAGCACAGATGCGATGCAGGCATCAGCGGATGGCACGGCCTCGGCAAAGGCAGAAAGTGGGACCAGCTCACCTCGTCCATCTGACTTTAAGAGTCGCACATCGACTGAGGCTGCTGTCGAGTTCTATCCGCTCTCATATCTGAATTCGGTCACGACGCTCAATGCTCGACGACTCTGCTCGCTCCCATCAGATCACGGCTGGGATGCTGTCACGAAACATCTCATTGAGACGCTTACCAATGCTTGTCTCTCACCTGCATGGCGTACGCAAGCTTCGCAAATCGGCAACAAGCTGGCCTACGAAGCCATGTCCGAAGCTGCAGAGACATCAAAAGAGGACGAGAGGTTGCACCTTCAAACGCAAGCGTTACACATTTTGTCTAGCGCGGGAGTGCTGGGTGGTAGAAGGGCTTCAGCTGTCGATATGGAGGTTCGGACCGCTACGGTCGAGAATCTAAACAGAGTACTCGAGGCCTTTGGCCATTCCCTTGTCTACGGCTGGGAGACCATCTTTGACATCTGCTCTGCAACCTGCAAGGAGGACAAGGGGAGCGCGGAGACGGCTCAACCATCTTCCACCTCTGGACAGAAGGTACAACTAGCCTTGGTGAAGGTCGGGTTCTCGTGCCTACAGCTCATCTGCTCCAACTTCCTCACCGCACTGGACCTTGAACAAATTCAAAGATGCTGCGGCTGCCTCAACGACTTTGGTAGCCAAGATTTTCATGTCAACGTTGCGCTTACCGCCAATGGCTGCCTGTGGGGCGTCACCGCAGAGATGGCGGGGCGGGCTAAGGCAAAGTCCGCAAATGGGAGCGCTGCTATGGTCGATGCAGACGCACAGCCATTATGGCTGTTCCTGCTTCAGTGCCTTCTCTCGATCTCGCAGAGTACGCGCTCTGAAGTGCGCAACGGAGCCATCTCCAACCTCTTCCGCGTTCTTCAGCAGTACGGTGACATGTTGACCCCAGACGCGTGGCAAGAGATCGTCAACACAATCATCTTTCCCCTCATTAAGTTGCTGGGCGCCTCAATATCTGACCTGCAAAGTGGGACAGCGAAGTCGACCGTCAAGCAAGATCGACAAGCCCAAATGATGGGTGTCCTCCCGAGCGAGCTCAAGCAATGGCAAGAGTCTCAGAGCCTGGCTCTCACGCAGTTCGGCGAAGTTGTCCGCTCCTATCTGCTGTCAAAGCTCGTTTATGGTAGCGACTTTGAAGGAATGTGGACGAGACTGCTCGAACTGACGGGACGCATCTTCCTGCAAGGTCCAGCTGAAGTCTCGCAGGCGGCCATGAAGTGCTTCACTTCCTCAGTGTCAGCCAACATGGACGAAGGGACGCAGGCCGAAGATGATGTGCGAGCAAAGATCACGGTCGCTTGGGAACAATCTTGGAAGATTTGGATCAAGATCGGCGAATACATCCGTAGCATGGGCGCACTGCAACCCAGAGCAGGTCAGGATCAGGTTGGAGAGGAGGACGAAACAACCTTCCACTTCACGCAGAAGAATCTCCTCGCATACATCCAGGCATTCCAACCAATCCATAGGGTCTTGCAACCCAACTATGACGAGTCGAGAATCGAGACGCTACTTATCAGCCTCAAGGGCTGTGTCTCGTATCCGCACAGTTCGGACAACATGTCAGACAAGTCGAGCTTGACCAACGTACAAGAGGCAGCTCGTGCGACAGCCAGATCTGTTGCAGACGTCAAAGGTGTCCCCTCTATCATCCTCTCGGATCTTTCAGAATGCATTTGCCTGGCGTATTCGGGCACTGATCAAGCAAAGAAGGGCCCCACCTTTGTTTGGCTCTCTCGCACTAGTATTCAGGAGGCTTTCAACGTCTTTGTCTCTCATGAAGACGAAGCTAGCATCTACACTGGTGGCGCATTCGAAAGTCTGCTTGCCGCTCTCATCATCCCCATCAAGCTCAGATACGATTGTCCGGACAGTCCAAACTCCAGCTCAAAGACCGATGGTAAAGCAGAGGCACGACCAGTGTGGCAACTGGCTACGTTGACACTCTGCCGTATCCTCGCACGTTGCTGTTCCAAGCTACACGCCAGAGTAAAGAAGGAGCAGCTCGATGCCTCGACGGTGGAACGGCTGTGGACCAAGATCGTTGACGCGATTGAAGCTGCAGTCCTTGCTGACTCATCCTCGGCAAGTTCCTTGCCAAAGAGCGTCAAGGATCTCGACGAGCGATTCAGTCTCTTCCTTCTCAGCACGATCGAGAAGTTTGTTATGCCTCACCTGGGCGAAAGCGAGGTGCCGGATCATCTCATTGAGCGGGTTGGCCGCGCACTGGCATTGGGCTCGAAGCTGTATAGCTTTGAGACGGAAAGCAGTCCTGCGAGTGGGCGAGTAGATGACCCGGTGGAAACGACCGGCGAGCGGTTCGCTTACTGGTGCTTCGACCTCTTGTTCCTCGGCTGCTGTGCCGAGTTCCACAAGGCCATCGGTAAGACCGAAGACGGATCACGGACGCATCACAGAGTTGCTACAGTCTTGCTTTGTCACTTGGTCTCACGTTGCGAAGAGGTGCTACTGTCGTTTGCTCGAGACCTGCAGATTCGCGGTATGATCCCGATGCATAGAATTCGACAAGAAGAACTTAACTACGTCCTGCAGAGATATCTCGAACTGCAGCTCTCGCCTGATACTTACAGTAGTCCTGCCACCAACGCCGACGAATCTAAGAAAGCCACTTCGGTGACTGCTTGGCACAAGTCAGAGCGTGCTCACATCTTCTCTGCTTTCCGACGCTTGCTGCTGCTCGTATCGGTTCAGCAACCCTCCGCAGGCCCTTCGTCGGAGCTAGCTTGTATTGGCACTTCACTACCTCCAATCATTCCTGCTGATAGAGCGGAGATGGCTCAAGCATTCAAAGACGTTGGGTTGGAGCTGGGAGTTGTCGGAACGACGCAAGATGTGTTCGGCCTAGGAAAGGGCGCTGATGTGATGGTAAAGGCAGCACCGAGGAAGTTGGCTGCAAAAGCTCTTTCGGTCATTGGTGACGAGCTTGGTGTTGCGGTTTTGCCGATCTAATCAGGTTGCCGCCTTAGCAAATGCAACACATTGAGAAAGATTAAAAATTTCGATGGTGCAATGAAATGGGCCGCAGGCCTCTTGAAAGAAGTGTACGAAAGAATGAAAGCAAGCTTTGCGCTGTGATGCAAAAGTGAAGGACGAGAATGTAAGAACGTAGAGCAAGACGGGTGATGCGGAGAAGTAGGACGACCGGCCTAGAAGCCCATCTCCGTGGGAGCTTTCTGGCGCTCCAATGGTCGTTGTGGGTTCTGACCTGATGGTTCCAGTGGCAAGATAGGGTTTGTAGGGCCATGTCCGGCAGCGAGGGGCCCGAAATCTCCCTTCGGATTCGCAGCCGCAGGTGGCTCCGGTTTCTTTGGGTCGGCCTTGGGAGCGGATCCAGTACCGACCTGTAGATGTCCCACTGTAATTGGGTTTTCCCCTTGCTGTGCATCTGGCTGCGGCGAAGGTGCGGGTTCCTGCTCTTCCTTCTTCGATGGAGGTGAAGGTGGAGCTTTGTCATCGGTTTTCGGAGAAGCAGGCGCGGGAGAGAGAACTTTCCCAGCAATAGTACCATCTTTATCGACATGCGTTGGATCTTTTGTCGGATCACCTTCGGGTACCTTCTCCACCACTTTCGGATCCACTTTGGCATCCGCTCTGTTCCCGCCGCCACCGGGAGCAGCATTAGAGAGCGACGGCGGGGATTTCGGCTTGTACATATCCGTCAGCTTCTGCCACTGGTCAATCGGAAGACATTGAGCCAGCTGCACTTGTTTTGCAGCAAATGGACTGGTAAGGGAAGGATCCTGCATCGTCGCACAAAAATTCTTACATTTCGTTCCTGCTGGACAAGTCGCTTGAACCACGTTATAACTAGCAATAGGCTTCCCATGGGCATTCGTGGTGCCACACAATACACGCATCGTTTCTGTACCGTATAGACAGCGAGAGTAGATAAGGTAGAGCTTCATCTCGTCGAATCCTCCTCCGTAACCTTGGGTTAGTTCGGGGTTGAAGGAGCAGAGTGCGGTCGCGTCCATTTCTTCGATACCTGATCCTGCTTCGCCGTTACTAGGAGGCGGTGGAGGTGAGGGATTGGAAGGGGTGCCGGGAGTGAAAGAGGTGATAGTAGGGTCTGAGTGAAAGAAGTAATCGTATTTTGTACGGCCCAGGCGACGTTCAACGGAAGCACATCGACCAGGTTGGACGTGGTAGGCTCCGATGTCTGCTTGTCCATCTTCTGGCGACAGCTTGTACGATAGAACGCCAGTGGCGATACCAATCACTACCAGAATGAGATTGGTGAATCGAGCAATCATGATGCCGTTGCGTTGCAAATCTTGGCGGAAGAGCTTCGAGACCTGTCGAGCTTGCTATCGAGAATATAAAAAAACGTAAGTCAAAGCTGTCAAAGCTCTGATGATTTGAAGGAAGTCAACGAGCCCTGCTCGAGTTTATGGTGGTGGTGTCTAGGAGGTTGATGAAAGGGCGAAACGGAAAGTGACGTACGGAAGGCAAGCCACACGGGGCCGTGATGGGAAAAAGCTTCCACCTCATCAAAGTGGAACCGATTAGAGCCATTTCATTCCCGTACATGACAACTTTTGCAGCGTCACTGAGGACGTTTTGGTGGGAGACACTAAAAGAGTCCTGAGTGTTGGTGGAGACTGAGATGCAAAGCTCAGTTCAGCCCACACTCACGCTTACAGTATCGAGTCCGAAGACTTCCTCGAGGCCTAAATATCAAAGGTGGGACGCTCGTGTTGACATCGCGTCCGAACTCAGGAACAACCCACCATTCACAGTCAGGGATCACTCCACGCCTTTTTGCTCATCGCCCAGGAATATTTCTCGCGGCATTACTGCAGTACGAATGATCAATTACACTATGCGACAAGAAGCTAGGTAGACACGATAGAGAGCGCAATGTAGCAGACAAACTCAAAAGAGGAGAGTGGTGGAATGCATCAGGATAGCATCGAAACTTAGATCTCAGCCCATCCTGAAGGCCCAGCGCGTTCGCCGCTGACAAGCGTCAACATGAACACAACGAGATTGGCGCTGAAAGCCATGCCGAACCCACGATAGAGCGAGCGTAACCCACCGAGCGAAGAGTAGCCCGTCTTTGCCGCCAAAATGCCTGACTGGGCCATCGGATTCTGGCCCGCTGCCGATCCCGACGCGTCGTTTGACGCTGTGCCTCCTGAGTCGCTTGCTAAAGAAGAAGCCTGGTCGGGTTTCGCAAATCCCATGTGTGTCGCCACGGTCTCTTCAGTGACGATCCGATAGATGGCTTCGACAACACCGACGTATGCGATCGGGCGGGTCTCGACGCAAGTACGCAGACCGCGCACACCAACATTGCCTGTGATGAGTGTGATGCCGCCGTGCGAAGGTGCCAAGCCGGTCTGTTGTTGCTGCTGCTGTTGCAGTGTAGCGCTGGTGATCTTCCGAGCAGAGCTTGTACTAGCCTCTGCCTCGTTGCTGCCGTATGGCTTGCGGATCTGGAGCTGCAGTCTCCTACGCACAGTTTCGATCGGGAGAGTGATGCAGAGCGAGGCGGTGGAGATGGCGAGTTCTGCGATAGCATAGCTGATCGGGTGAGTGGTAGGTTCGAGTCGGAGCGTATATTCAATGAGCAGAGGTGCGCCGAGCGAGAGGAGTGGGCGCAATGTGAAATCGAGGATGGTGGGGATGAGAAGATTGGGGTGAAGGTAGGCGGTCTTCCAGCCGCCCTCCTCACGCAGGGTCTTCTGCATGGCATCGTAAGGTCCACTGTACTTGCGATGAGCTGGTAGAGTGCTTTGAGCGATCAGTCTCGTACGGATGAGGTCCAGTGGTGAGACGAGAATGCCGGTGATGAGGTGTGACGAGAGCAACAGACCAAGCGTCTTGTATGGGTATGGCGCATACGCGAGCGGCAGAGGTGATAGCGCTGTTGGTGCGAACAATGAGATAATGGAAGAGACGAAAGGCTGGATTGTTGATGATGTGACCTCAAGAACGAAGGAAGTCAGCGAACCCTTCCAGAGACCGAGCCAACCTTCCTTTCCACGGCCCACAGCTTTCATCATCTCCCACACGCCTCCTATAACTATGACTGGCATTACAAACTCAGGACGCGCGCCTTGGTCGTACACGCTCTTGCGCATCACATAGCCGGAAGCATCCACCATGCGTCTCTTCTTGCGACCGGAGTAGAGCGAAGTATCCGGACGAGTCGGCCTCGAGGTTACATCACGGAAGTAGGCATCGACGTCCTCCTCATCTGAGATTTCAGCATCAATCATCTCCTCCGCTTCAGCATCCTGAGCGGTGGCCTCGTCGTCCCACTCATTAGCCTCGGGTGCAACTTCCTGCTCCCAAGCTTCAGGCTCTTCGCTCTCCTGGATCTCACGTGGCGGTCTTGTCTGCTGTGGCTTTGTGATTGTGCGTCGTTGTGCAAGCGCTGCTTGTTGCGTGAGCTGCAGCCAAACATCGTTCCTGGGCACCCACTGCACTTGCAGCAGAAGCTTACCGACCTCGAAAGGCATGGCAAGGCAAGTGCTAGTGCACTGGAGTGCTCCGCTGATGAGAAGGGCGCGGAAGATGTCTGAAATGCTGATGTCTGCCTCGCCAAAGCCGCCGGTTGATGTGGTTGCAACATAGGGCTTTGCATCGTTCGATGAGATGTATCGGTTCGAGTCTGGTTTCATGGGAGCAGTAGCGGCCCCGAAGGCTTTGGATGATGAGCCGGCAGAGGCGTCTCCAGAAGACCGAGAGGCAGCACCCGGGATGCCAGTGGTGCTGAAACGGGGAGCAGTAGCGATGAAGACAGAGTCCTCAGGTGGCTGGTAGTAAGGCCGAAGCGGGTGGGCCTGCTGGGCACTGCCGGCCGGCGGAGGTTGCGCTGCCATGGCTGCTGGTGAAGATCACTTGAGTACTGCCTTGCTGCGGAGGATCACAAGAGAGTTGCTGACGAGCGAGAAGAGGCTTGGTCGTATTGGTGGTGATAGTGATAGTGATAGTGATGCTGGTCAAAGAAGTATGTGTTGGAGTGTGCTGAGTGAGAACGCTAGATGGACTCCTCGATTGCACTTTCCGTTGGTGTTGAGCGCGTGGAGGTGTTGGTCCGAATAAAAATTTGGGCTGCCGCGAAAGATTTGAAGGTCTAACAAATCTCACCTCGCAGCGAGAACAAAGCGTTAACATGTCGACGTCAAAGAACGCCGCGCTCCATCCTTCTACGACCCACCGCTACAGCTGTGCTCGTACATGGCGCAGGAGTCCGGCGTACAGAATCTTCAAATCCTAATCTCAAGTCTGTGCAGCGAGCTTGTCGCTCTTGCAGCTTCCCTTGCTCCGTGGTAATGCCATCGGTAAGGCAATGTTGAAGAGCTTTCTATCCCGGGTGGCTGAATCTGCCCAAATGAAGTCTCTCCATTCGACGAAAGCGAGCCTTGTGAACGGTCAAACTTATGATAAAAGCTTATATACCCAAGATAGGACAGTTTGCCGCGATGTTGCAAGTTTTCCGGGGTAACCCATTCACCACTCCCCTTCGACCCTCGATTCAGGAAGGATAGCAAGCTTGCGATGTTCCGGCTGCATTCAGAGCATCTACTCTTCGTCTTAGGCTGCTGCCTCGGCATGCAACTCTGGTGGCTTTGCAACCAGATTGTCTTGCTCGGATTTTGCATCCTAATCCTGCTTTTACTACTCAACATAGTCCAACGCTGCCACGAAGACCGGGGGGATCCCGAGGCCCTTTTTGAAATCAGCAACTTCCATCTCGAAGCACCTGGGACACCGGATCGGTCTGTCTATTCTCGTGAACGCTTGAGACTCGATCAGGCAAGCGATGTCATTACGACACACGGCTATGATGGACCTCGCTGCACTCGAACCAACGCTTTATCGGCGAGGCCACGCCTGCAAAGCTAGGGCCTGAGGCGGAGGCGGTTGCATATCCTGACAACGATGTCAGAGACCCCGAAGAGCCTGAGGACACGATCCGGCTGATCTCACCCAAGAAGCGTGTCGAACCCTCACACGAAGCGTCGAGCAGACGAATTCTGGATCTAGTGGCTCGGCTCAACGCCTAGCACGTTCACACACACACGCACACAAGGGCATGTTTGGGAGGCAAACCATGATGGTGTTTACATTTCGTTCAGCAGACCAGGATAGTGGCCGACCTCCAGGGATAGAGTGAAACGCCTTAGCTGGCTGGTATCGAGAATCAATCGTTTGGGATATGGTAGGAGGACTGAATAGCGCGAGCGTTGTCAACTATTGCTTGTCCTTGATGGGGACATCCTTGCCAGTGAGCTTCTTACTGTTGCATGCAACCGATTGTTGAAAAAAGTAAATCAATGTAATCAGTTAAGGTCCACCCAAAAGGCTGTGTGAACGTTGATGAAGATGCACTTACAAGCCGGATCGGATGCCGTCGGAGACCTTCTCAACGGTTCCGGCGTTCTGCTCGTGGCCAGCCTTCTTGGAGCCGAACGCAACAGCCTTGTCGAGAGTGTCCTGCTGAGGAGCACCAGTGTTTTGACCAGGGGCGGACATTTCGAAAACTTGGGTTGGTGTTGGTGTCGGTGTTGTTGGTACGGGAAGGAAGTGAGCAAGAGATGTTTGATGTGGGTGGACGAGAAGGAACCGGACGAAGACAGTGTTTATATATTCTTCAAGGCCATCTTGGACTCAAAGAGTTTAGCAGGCACTTCAGCGCAGGCAGCTTTACTCGGGCAGCCCCGTTGCTCGACTCAGGACGGCAGCGCACGTTGTTCTCACTCCTTGCGTGTGGACTCTACGGGTAAAGGTCTCGATGAGGCAATGTCGAGGCCCAATATAGCTCGAGGGTGCAGACACCTATTCACGCCATCATCTTGCCAAAGCACGTGGCACCGTTGCAAAGCTAGCCGAGGTTGCAGGACAAGTACAAACATGTTACACGCGGGTTAGAGGCCCAGTTTGACACAGCCAAACCTCCGCATTCCGTATCGCAGTCTCGTGTTACAGTATCAAAAAAAGAACCTGGTGAGAAAGGGGACGGAGTTTCGGTAATTGAGAGCTCGGTCTTCGGTCGCACAACCCACGGTAAGGTCGCAGCAGCAGCCATGGCCTGTGCGCCCTCTGAGACAAGCAACGTGACGCTCAGATTGCGTTGATAGCTGCACAATGGCGTTGGACAGTCGTTGGTACTCCCTCAATATGGTGACGAAATCTAGCATTTGATATCACCTTGCTCACTGCCCTCGATTCTCTGTGGGCGCAAGATCCGACACAAGCGAGGAAAGTGCCCGACACAGGGTATCCGAGTGCACATGGAGTCCTGAGCATGGTCCGTTGCGACGGATGCTTCCAGCGATCGATAGGATTGTGCTCGGGAAGCGCGAAGCCGCCGGGCTGTGCTTTGCACCCCGACTAAGTTTCATGCCTGACTGTGTCTGCAAACCTCATCTCGAGACCTTCGATGGCGCATTATGTGTCAACACACCTGTGCTCACACAATGATGTCTTGCTACGTCAGGATGGTGCGGATGCAAGCAGCATCCACAAATTGTTAATTCGAGCCTTGTTGGACTCTCGGTGCCTGCATTAGACGCTGCGTTTTGACCCTCATCGTCTCACGGTTCCGTAACGATGGACTTAGGCCAAAGGTTAACCACGTTTGCTCGACAGTTTGGCTGCTAGCCTTTGTGCATGATGGTGTTGCAAAGTGAAGAAGTTTTGTCCCGATAACTGGCGATCGGGGAGAGACTGAGTACGATGTCACTGCTGTTTTAGACAGAAACATATATACTCAATTGACTGAGAAAAGAATGTGGCGGGAGCCTCGAGCTCCCCGCTAGATATATACAGCTCGCGCGTAAACTATCCCGCGATCTTAGATGTCACCACACATCACTCCAATGCTCAATAGCCAATGTATCAAACCTATGCTTGACCTACACTGTTGGAAAGCTCTGCTTCTTCTCTACAAGACTGTGTAATTGATATTGACATTGCATAAGAAAATTGTGTATCAAAAAAAGTCGAGAATAATTTTATTGTGGGACAGTATATGGAGCCCTCCTCTATAACACCTTAGTACTTTGTATTCCCTCCTTTTGCCTTCAGAACTGCCTCTATGTGGTGTGACATACTCTCTATTAGGTTCCTACATGTCTCTGGAGTGATCACTGCCCATTCAGCCTCACATCTCTTGAGGGGTTTGTCAGGGGTCGCGCGCCTGAAACCCAGGTCGGTCTGTCGAGATACTCGGTGACTATCAAACTGTGCGACAGCTATTGTCTCGGTATCAGTCTCGGTGAGCTTATCGCTCGGCGACTATCCAGTTGCGCAATGACAGCGGGTGGCGTTGGTTGTATATGCTATCGTAGGTTTCGGCTGACCTCTGTGGACACTCCGTTCAGAGGTGGCTCGGCACGATCAGTATCGATACGAAGGTTAGGATGACACCAAGATCTGGTGTGAGTGCTGATGGTGATGAGGTTGATGATGTTGGTGAATGTCGATGATGATGAGGATGATGGTGTTGGTGATGAAGTTGGTGGCGTCAACACGAGTGTCCAGTGTGCTGACTAACGCTTGAAGTGATCCCCGGACCGCAGTGGACTACTGCCTTCGGTTCTATCTATATCCGGACCGCTAACCTGCTATGGGCGCCTTCGGACGTCAGGTAGTGGTGATACAACACACACACTACAATGAGGAGCAACCTTGATAGATTGCTGCAGCACTCACACCAGACCTTGGTGTCATCCTAACCTTCATATCGATATTGATCGTGCCGAGCCACCTCTGAACGGAGTGTCCACAGAGGTCAGCCGAAACCTACAATAGCGTATACCACAACGCCACCTGCTGTCACCGCGCAACTTGATAGTTGCCGAGCAACTAGCTCTTCGAGACCGAGACCAAGACAATAGCTGTCGCACAGCTGGATAGTCACCGAGGATCTCGACAGACCGACCTGGGTTTCAGGCGCGAGACCCCTGACAACAAGAAGGCATGTTATACACCTCTTCACAGCGTCGCCAGCGACACTGCTCCTGCTCTCTCTCTCCAGAGAGTACCCTCTTCGTCGAGTACTGTACAGGGGGGGCCCTCCAGCACCACTCCTGTCCTGCTGAGCTGTGTCGGCTCCTCGACACTGCTCCTCCTCCTCAGGACCTGCTTGCCGGTCTCCTATACACCGCTCCTCCTCCTTCGACCGGTGACGGTTCCTTTGACTCTTATCTCTCGAGCCCCTGAGTGGTAACCGTCTGCATGCTCCTTGAGCTTGGTCCTCCTTAGTGCTTGGACCTCCTTGCATACAGGCCAGTCCTCCATGCCCATGGTCTCCATGGAGACTGCACTCTCCATGGAGGTTGCCCTCCAACCATGCCTGCTACCAGTACCAGCTAGGCCTCTGGCCTCTTGCCCGACCATCCTTAGACCTGCTATGGTGGTCTTCTTCTATGACCTGAGCCTTGGTACCTTATGCTCCCCTTCTACGAACCAGCAGTCTCCATGCTACCTGTGTCCTTAGGCCTATGACAGGTACTCTCTGGAGAGAGAGCAGGAGCAGTGTCGCTGGCGACGCTGTGAAGAGGTATATAACCATGCCTTCTTGTCATCAGAGGTCGAGTGGATCCTCATCCACTCTACTCACCATATTAACTAGTTATCACTTCCAGCATAAGTATATATTAGTTACAGTCAGCATAGCAGCAATCTATCAAGGTTGCTCCTCATCGTAGTGTGTGTATTGTATCACCACTACCTGACGTCCGAAGGCGACCATAGCAGGTTAGCGGTCTGGATATAGATATAACCGAAGGCAGTAGTCCACTGCGGTCCGGGGATCACCTCAAGCATCAGTCAACACACTGGACACTTGTGTTGATGCCACCAACCTCATCACCAACACCATCAACCTCATTATCATCGACATCCACCAACCTCACCACCAACACCATCAACCTCATCACCATCAACACTCACACCAGACCTTGGTGTCATCATAACCTTCGTATCGATACTGATCGTGCCGAGCCACCTCTGAACAGAGTGTCCACAGAGGTCAGCCGAAACCTACAATAGCATATACAACAGACACCACCTGCTGTCATCGCGCAACTCGATAGTCGCCAAGCAACAAGCTCATCGAGACCGATACCAAGACAATAGCTGTTGCACAGTTTGATAGTCACCGAGTATCTCGACAGACGGACCTGGGTTTCAGGCACGCGACCCCTGACAGAGGGTTTCCAGCTCGGTTGGTTTGCCAGAGTGACTAAGGTCATCCTTGACGTTTTCCTTGAGTCCTTGATAAAAGAACCAAGCCATGGCATCTTCGTCCCATCTGAGGGTCATTTGCAGCTGGCGGAATTGGGTGAGGTAGTTGGCTACAGAGGTGGTCTGGGATAGAGCCTCGATCTCCCGCTTGGCAGTGGCAATATGATCTGGGTCCCCAAAGACCACACATAGTTGATTGATGAATAAGGGGTAGTCTGTGAGCCAGGCGGGAGGGTTGACAGCACTAAGGTGGGGGTAGAACCACTGGTGAGCAACTCCACACAGGAGTGTGGATAACCAGAGGATCTGGTCAGAGTTGTTGATGAAGCGCCCTGGGTTGAGCCGCAGAAACACATTGACCTGGGCTAGGAATGGCTCCAGGTGGCCTCGCTCGCCAGTGAAGGCCTCTGGTTCCTTGGACCAGAACCCTTGTCGAGCTGAAGCACTGTCATCAGACAGTTCTTGAGTGTTGCGAGCATTGAGAGCAGCGAGTAAGGAATGAACCTGGTCCTCCAAGGATTTGATGCGCTCGGAATGGTTAGGAGGTGCCATAGCGACAGATGTTGATGGAAGGTAAGAAGGTGATGATGGGGATGATAGTGTCGAAGGCTCCTAGAGAGGGGAGTGGAGGCAATGATGATGATGATGACAATGATGCTGATGATGTTAGTGTCGAAGGCACCTAACGTGGATAATGGTGGTAATGATGTCAAAGATAGTGTTGAAGGTGATTTTGATGGCAATGGGATGATGATGGTTCAACGTATGGATGGATGGATGGTGCGAAGGCTGGCAGAGAAGGAAAAGAGATACTATCACGAACCGGCCCTATGGTTGGCAATAACGACGAGGGCGAGATCGAGAGGAGAGGCAGAGAAGACTACCAGACTTCGGAAGGAGTAGACGAGAGAGTTGATTGAGAGAGTGACTTACGATCTCTTTTCCTTAAGGGAAAAGAGAGGAGAAGAAGGAAGGAGCAAACTATGAGATCAAAAGTACAAGACTCGATGCAACGAGTCTAAGACTCTTTTGCAGTGAAATGACGTGTCAATGTTAGATCTAGGATAATTACGAGAGGGGTCATGACCGAGTCATGACACTCATCATCATCAACACTCACACCAGACCTTGGTGTCATCGCAACCTACGTATTGATATTGATCATGCCGAGCTACCCCTGAACAGAGTGTCCACAGAGGTCAGCCGAAACCTACGATAGTATATACACAAACACCACCCATTGCACAACTTGATAGTTGCTGAGCGATAAGCTCATCAAGACCGATACCAAGACAATAGCTGTTGCACAGTTTGATAGTCACCGAGTATCTTGACAGACCGACCTGGGTTTCAGGCGCGCGACCCCTGACACAGAGGTCGAGTGGATCCTGATCCAATCCATACACTCACCATATTAACTAGTTATCACTTCAAGCATAAGTATACATTAGTTACAGTCAGGATAGCAGCAATCCATCAAGGTTGCTCCTCATCGTAGTGTGTGTGTTGTATCACCACTACCTGACATCCGAAGGCGGCCTATAGCAGGTCAGCGGTCCGGATATAGATAGAACCGAAGGCAGTAGTCCACTGCGGTCCGGGGATCACTTCAAGCATTAGTCAGCACACTGGACACTTGTGTTGACGCCACCGAATTACCACCAATGCCACCAACCTTATCACCAACACCATCAACCTCGTCATCATCAACACTCACACCAGACCTTGGTGTCATCATAACCTTCGTATCGATACTGATCGTGCCGAGCCACCTCTGGACAGAGTGTCCACAGCAGTTAGTCGAGACCTGCAGTAACAAACAAACCCATATCTACGCCACCGCACTGTCGACGCACAATTTGATAGCTGTCGCACACCTCGATAGTTGCCGAACGTTTCGACGTGATCACTAATCACCGCCAGACCCAGGTCTCAGGCGCGCGACCCCTGACACTATCACGAACCGGCCCTACGGTTGGCAATGACGACGAGGGCGAGGTCGAGAGGAGAGGCAGAGGAGACTACCAGACTTCGGAAGGAGTAGATGAGAGAGTTGATTGAGAGAGTGACTTATGATCTCTTTTCCTTAAGGGAAAAGAGAAGAGAAGAAGGAAGGAGCAAACTATGAGATCGAAAGTACAAGACTCAATGCGACGAGTCTAAGACTCTTTTGCAGTGAAATGACATATCAATGTTAGATCTATGATAAATATGAGAAGGGTCATGACTGAGTTGTGACAGATGCGGCACATACCAAAGGTGGAGCATTCCCCTTAATGACCAAGTATGACAACGAGCGGGACGTAGTTGTACCCGATTCCTCACTTGTATCGGCTTCACCTGATCTCCAATCAGATCGGCTTCGCCCGATTACTTATCATATCCGCTTACGTCAACTCGCATCATCATATTGGATCGTTTCCTTCAGCATATGGTACCAAAAGTTCAACCCTTTTGCCTGCAAATCTGTACACTAGCAGCCAGACAAGATATAGCATTGGACAGGCAGAAGAAAAAATTGAACATGACCCCAACCCGATTTGAACGGATGACCTTTGGAAAATTCCGATTAGAACTGGAAGCCAACGCTCTACCGCTGAGCTATAGGGCCAGTGCACAATTCAATTGGCAATATTTGCATATATGTTACAAACATTAATATGAACGACTGTGTCGTTCCCGGATTTCAGAAGTCTCGTCTAAGCCAGGGTCAAAGAAGTCAATTTGGAAGATTGGCTCAGCTTGGAAGGAGCGGAATTGAAGATAACAATTAATATACGGCGTTATCGGGGTCACGATCAGACTCCCTTTACCACAGCCGTATGTTCTATGTAATGCTTAGTTTTCATAGTGTGGACCTAAATGACAAACGCATATATATATACTCTATTCGCCACTCTAGTCCTATCCGAGACAGGACGTGTCACTTCATTCATACTCCTGTGTTGCTATGATACTGGGTGCCACTAAGCTGTCGCCATGACAACAATCATGTACCTCATTTGTGCTTCTCGCTTAAGTAAGCCTCCTGCACCTCGGTGTCTCGGCCGTGACACGTGCATCTTGCTTGAGATGCCGACGCATCTTCAACTAGCGGTGTTCACTTGCATACGGGCTCCTTTAACCTTCGCAAATCCCCTCACACATTAGCAAGACGACGTGCAACTAACTGCATCATATCAAGGAAGAAAGATGAGTGCATCAGCGGCAGCAGCATTAGCAGCACCACGAGTGCTCTACCGGGGTCCGCCTGGCTTGAAGAAAGCGATCTACTACTTCATTGGGACCGTCTTCACAGGAGCTGGTTGCTATCAGGGCTTCCTCCTTACACAACATCTCAGCTGGCCCATCTTCACACGAGATCCAGAGAAAACCAAGTTGGCACCGCCGATGCTACGATACACAGCAGGAACTGCCGTCGCTGTAACGGCTGTTGGATTGGGAATGTTCTTCTTCTGGACCCCGTCGCGACTTTCGACACGGGTGACATTATACCCAGCTACATCACAGATTGGCATTCGAACAGCAGCACCACCATTCCGCGCCTTTTTGCCTCCATCCATGCGCTCGCGAAGAAGCGCACCGCTCAACCCTAAAGATCAGAGTGAACGATTCCATCCACTGGATGCACTCTACCGACGAGACAGGACATCGGCGGTCGAGATCGAAAAGTTCGCACAGGGCAAAGGCAGGCGTGTAGCATCAGCAAGTTCGAGCAAGCGACAGAAGGTACCATCATCCCTCTTGCTGGGAGAGGACGTCACATTTGGCTACCAGCTCGAGGCCGCACCCACACCGCTTTTCGAGACGAACGCGAAGAATCTGTACACCCAGTACTGGTCGCGATTCAAACTCAGTCTCCGTGGCGAGACGGACTGGTCTAGGGTTGCGGGCGAGCACGAACTGACGCCAGCCGAGAGGACAGCAAAGAGTCAGTTGCATCCCAAAAATCCTTGGTTCTTGGACCGCAAGAACTTTGACAATCTGTTCCCAATCAGGACCTACGGCTCAAAGTCACAGTAAAGTGTCCGCTTCCGGATCAGATCGGATTCTCAGCGCAGCACCTCTCTTGTCCTCTATCATATGTAATTTATCACAGCAAACGCTCAGCAATACCGCTTTCTAACGTACTGCCTTTGTACGGACTCCGATGTTGTGATCGTTGCTCATTGTATTGAAGAAGAAGAGAATGCGGATCATTGCTCTTTGACGTACTTCTTGTACTTTTCGTACAACTCTTCGGCGCGCGGACAGCCGGCAAAGAGCTCGTGGAGCTTGGCTTGGTTCAGATATGTGTGATCGTTCCAGTGGAAGCCCGGCGTGACGACTTCAGAGATCAGGGCGCCCACCCTTGATCCGTCTGCACTTCCGTTTTCGGCTGCCTCGCGATCTTCCTCAGGAACCTCGCTGACCTTCCACCAACCCCCCTCTACTAGCAGTTGTCGCACCTCGCTCTTCGCAATGTCACCACCCATCACTATCATCTTCGTGAGTGGATCACCGGTTTTGTCCACGAGACCTTTGCCGAGCGGTGCTCTGGCAGATATGAGCGTTTACTTGGACCTACCTGCGTGGTGAACGTGCATTGTGGACGACTTGTTGAGGTGCAAGACGCCGATGTCGCTTGACCAGGTCTTGAACGAATCAGGCTTATCCGAGTCGTCGGTATGAGAAGGCCTGTCGGGGCATCCAGGGGACTTGTGACATAGTAGATAGTAGATGCAGGTAGCAATGTTGCGCTCCTCGTCTTCGGAAGCGAAAGGAGACTTCATCTTCTCCTCCATCACAAAGGTGACCGCATAGTAGCCGCCTTCTGGATGAGGTTCCAGTTTGTAGTGTCGAATCAGCTCCTCGTTTGTCTGTGGGTAGTAGTACTGTTGCGGCATATTGGATGGTGCCAAAGAGTGCTGTTAAATGATGCCCGGAGAAGGAAGGCAGACTGCAAAGCGTCGATATCGAAACGTTATGTCTCTCCGACCTTCTTCTGGGCCCTGAATCATCAAACGTCTGGAACGTGTGCCGATAGGCAACGTCGACCTTGAGAAAACAGATCTTCAGACGCTCAAATCTGGCACAGAGACTGATTCGTTCAGCTCGATTCACAGCGCTCCGTACTATCTATCACACACAGGTCAGAGCAGCATTGGAGGAGGCTCATGAAGCATGCTTTAGGACAATTGCTTTCAGCCGGGAATGAGAGCAAGTCGCTTCGGCTCGTTCCTTCTTGAAGTGGAGGTGTGCTTTCCGAAAAAATTGCCTTTTTGTGTGCTGCACAGCCAAGAAACAGTTGAAGTAGATAAAGCCGCACAAAGCGTGGGGACTGCGGAGGTAGTGTTTACGGCCGAGTAAAAGGCTTGTGCAAAAGGGGCTCAGCAGTGCACGCGTGCGTGCGTTGCGAGCGTGCGCGAGTGGTGAAGACTTGGAAATCCTTGACTCGCGTTTGTATTTAGAACTATCATCAATCACACGAAAACTTCAACTGGCTCCCAACGTGGGGCTCGAACCCATGACATTCAGACACCAAGAGTCCGACGATAAGCATAATGCTGCCATCGACACGAGCAGGACAGACAGGAAGGGAGGAGAGAGATGATGATCAAGCGGCCGCGACCGCGGGCAATGGTCGTGAGGAGGGTTGGCTCACGCAGGTAGTAAGGATCTTACAGTTGGCGAACCCGGCATTGACAGCAGAGGAAGCAATCGTACGAGCGATGAGTCTTGTCAATGTTGGTAACCAGGCCCCACGAGGGGAGGCTGAGAAGATCCCCAAGGACATGACGAGCTCCATCGCACATATCAAGAAGTTGAATGAAGGTAATTGGCACACATGGGAACCCACGTTCATCGACTGTCTCCAACGGGTGCACAATGCAAAGGAAATCTTGTACGGCGAGATTGCACCTGGGAGTGAGGGTTACGACAAGGACCTGGACAAGGCCCTCGTGGGTCTTATCCACGCCTGCTGTGACAACAGCCCAGACAGTCGCATAGATACATACACTGTTAGAGGTTCGGATGAGGAGGCCCAGCTCGGCAGCACACTCTATGCTAAGCTGAAGAAGGCACTAACATTGAACGACGCGGTAAAGTGAGCGGGCCTGCAGGACCACATCCATACCATACGTATGTACAATCGAGATGTCGTTAGGCTGGGCAGGGAACTGGACTCTATCTGGAACGATGCAGCGCGCCTGGGGAAATGCTTCGACGAAGACCTCAAGAAGTCCACCCTTTACCGCTGCACAGCTCAAGATTGGTTCTACACCAACTCTGTCGACACACTCAAGACGGCCAAACCAGACTGCAAGTACGATGAAGCCTACCACACACTTGCCAAGAAACAGCAGGATGGTGAGGTCACTGGCCGTATTAGAGGAGCAGCAAGGGTTGCCACAAGCACGGAACAGGGGAGCACCAACCAGGCGGAGCAAGGACCCAGGGGCAGGCGCGATCCTCGCAACCCCTCGGCCCCTCCAAAGTGCTATGCTTGTGGAGGACCTAATCACATTGCTCGGAACTGCACGAACACCAACAACAACCCCGCACCAAGTAGGGACGGACCCACCACCAATCCAGCACAAGAAGCGAGTCGGTAGGAACTCGGGTGCACCCTCCTAGCGATCGGCAGGGATGAGCAACCAACATCGGACACCTGGATAGTCGATTCGGGTGCAACGCACCACATGGTGAGCGATGAAAGAATGCTGCTCACCTCGACGAGCAAGGACGGTCAGATCTGTACGGCTGGAAATGAAAGGCTTCAAGTGAAGGCCATAGGAGACGCCTCCCTTCGGGTCGGCAATGTAACCATTCAACTATTGGATGTGCTCTATGTGCCGAAACTTAATTCTAATTTATTATCAGTACAAGGCTTGATCGAGAACGGTGCATGGGTAACTTTCGATGAGTTTGGAACCATCATTAAGCAAAATGATGGCACACAAATACAATACAAGAGGAACAGAAGAAAAGGGTGGTTCGAAGTACAGGGAAAGGCACTAGCCCTGGAGTTGGAAGAGGCACTCGACGACGTCCCAGAGGACAACCAGAACACAGGAAAACTAGACAATGCCCCAGAGGGCAATAAGGACACGAAGCATCGAGACAGCTACCTATGGCATGAGAGGTTCGGACACCCAGGACGAGACAAAACGAGACAAATCCAGGCTCATTACCTAGGTACCAACGAGGAAATGGAACATGAGTCGAAGCACTGTAACGCATGCAGCCAAGGAAAACAGACTCGAGCACAGATGGGCCAATCAGCGTCGGAAAGAGCGGAAGCACCATTGGAGCTGGTACACGTAGACCTGATGACAGATTTCAAAGGACATGCCAACTACCACTACACACTAGTTGCTGTGGACGACTTCTCTTCTCTGATCTACGTGGAGCCACTCTGCACCAAGAGCGCCGCACTCACGGCGCTGAGGAGGTGGATAGCCAGGATGGAACGGGCAACAGAGAGGAAACTCAAAACACTCCACAGCGACAATGGAGGAGAATGGTGCAGCATAGCAGCCGAAGACTGGCAAACTCAAGAGGGTTTCAAGTGGCAAAAGAGTGTCCCGGGGATCAGTGTCCAAAATGGACGGGCAGAGAGAGCAATCAGGTCGGTCCAAGAAAAGATGCGCTCGATGCTGATTGGTCGAGCTTGCCCCAGAGAGTTGTGGCCGTATGCAATCACAGCAGCAGCACACGTGATGAACCTTACCCCGTCAGCCACCAAGACCATCCCCCACGAGGTCTTTTATGGAACCACTGCACACAAGCTGGCCCAGCAGCTGCGAGTCTTTGGATGCTTGGCATGGGTTCATGTTCAACAGAAGGACCAGCAAGGCAAGTACAGGGCTAGAGCAAAGCCAGCCATCATGATTGGGTATGACGACGAACACAAAGCATGGAAGTTTTGCAACCCGGACCAGCCTGCGTCAATTCAATGGAGCAACTTGTCATGGGGGGAGATGCGCAGAAGCTAGAAGATCCATCAAGCTCATATGAAGGGAGCGCAGGAGTCAAGGGATCGGGCGGAGCGTGGGATTTGAAGCAGAGTTCACTGAGATTGGTAATAGTACCAACTCTATGACAGATCTCATCGAGATCGGCAGGAAGGACGATAGTACTATGAGCCCAGGATCAGCTTGAGGGAAGATGGTACTATGGATCCCACCAAGATCGGTGATATGAGAGAGGGTATGGCGGATTCCGCCAGAATCGGTAATAGGAGAGATCCTATCACAGATTCCGCGGAGATCAGCGATAGGAACGGGTGTACCACGAGCTTCCGTGGGGGGAGCGGGACCAAGCGCCGCCAAGAGGGGGACCGAGCTCAGGAGCATGCAGCTGGGGGCCACTCAGGGGCTCGAGAGATAAGAGCCAAAGGAACCATCACCGGTCGAAGGAGGAGGAGCAGTGTATAGGAGGCCGGCAAGTAGGTCCTGAGGAGGAGGAGCAGTGTCGAAGAAGTCGACACCGCTCAGGAGGACAGGAGTGGTGCTAGAGGGCCCCCCTGTACAGTACTCGACGAAGAGGGTACTCTCTGGAGAGAGAGAGCAGGAGCAGTGTCGCTGGCGACGCTGTGAAGAGGTATATAACCATGCCCTCTCGTCATCAGAGGTCGAGTGGATCCTCATCCACTCTACACTCACCATATTAACTAGTTATCACTTTCAGCATAAGTATACATTAGTTACAGTCAGTATAGTAGCAATCTATCAAGGTTGCTCCTCCTTGTAGTGCGTGTGTTGTATCACCACTACCTGACGTCCGAAGGCGGTTCACAGCAAACCAGCAGTCCGGATAAAGATAGAACCGAAGGCAGTAGTCCACTGCGGTCCGGGGATCACTCCAAGCATCAGTCAACACACTGGACACTCGTGTCGACATCATCAAACCTTACCAACACCAGATCATTGGTGTCATCATCAAGTTCACACAGTTATTGATCGTGCCGAGCTACCTCTGGACGGAGTGTCCGACAGTGGTCAGTCGAAATCTGCAATAGCATTAACCCAACTGCAGATTTGAGTGAGAAAGGTAATAGAGACGGCTCTACTGCATATCTCGTGAAGAATCGCAATACCACCAGCGCTGTCGCATAACTCGACAGAATTGGTGATAGTATTGATACAACTACTGATCCCAGGTTTTAGGCGCGCAACCGCTGACACAACTCAGCAACGTTCCATGAGGACAAAGGATGGAGTGATCGCCAACAGGAGGCAGTCAGGCCCGTGGTGACCGCGGAGGCCGAGGAGGAGGGTGTCACGCCAGCCATAGTGGAGGAGGAAACCAAATCAGAGGTTGCAATGGAGGATCTCCTACCAGCCGTAGACAGCACAGTAGGCACCACCAACACAGCAATACTGAACCTGGATCCAACGCTTGGGGAAGCAATGAACAGTGAGGACACCCAGCTCTGGAAGGAGGCAATACGAAAGGAGCTAGAAGGACTCGAGGCAATGGGGACTTGGGAGGTGGTGCACCAACCGCCAGGAGTACCACTTGTGGACTCTAAGGTTGTGCTTCGGCTGAAGCTTGATGCTGATGGTGTACCTGTTAAGCACAAGGCGCGACTGGTTGCAAGGGGCTTCACACAGAGAGAGGGGATCGACTACCAAGGAACCTTCTCTCCAGTAGCACCCCTCGGAGTGATCAGAGCCATCTTAGCACTAGCGGTGCAGAACAACTGGGAGGTGCATGCTCTGGACATCACTATGGCTTACTTGAACTCCACGTTAAAGGAAGCAATCTACATGAAGCCGCCGGAAGGATCAGGAGTAGCACCCGGCAAGGTGTACAAGGTAGTCAAGGGTCTATATGGCCTAAAGCAGTCTGGGCGAGAATGGAATCAGGAGTTCGACAGGTCTTTGCGATGCATGGGATTCTTCCAGGTAGAGTGCGCTCCCTGCATCTACACCAAGGGACAGGGTGAAGATATGGCCATTGTGGTCATCTACATCAATGATACATTAGTCATAGCACCACAGCTGGAAACGGTCCTAAAGGTTAAAAAGCAGATTGGCCAGAGATGGAAGATGGAAGATAGCGGTGAGGTCTCCCACTTCCTTGGCATCAAAATCAGTTGAGACTGTGTGATGTGCACCATGACAATTGGTCAGTCAGGGTACATTGACCAAGTGCTGGCTAAGCACCTGGACAAACGCACCAAGCCGACCATGGTCCCAATGCAGAGCATACCGGAGGGAACCCTTGTCGCAAGCGCAGCACAACAGAAGGAGTATCCGGTGATTGTTGGCAAGCTGCTCTGGGTTGCCAACAGCACCCGACCCGACCTTAGCCTCACCGTGGGTGTTCTCGCTAGACACATGCGTGAACCATCACAGGAGCATTATCAGGCAGCACAAAGGGTCTTACGCTACCTCGAAAGCACAAAGCAGGTTGGATTGGTTTATAGGGCAAGTGAGTCGCAAGAGCCACTGGTCGCGCACAGTGATGCAAACTGGGCGAGTGATGCCACTATACAGAGAAGGAGTACATTGGGGTCAGTGGTGTTAGTGTATGGGAATCTGGTAGCCTGGAAGTCAGCGACACAAAAATGCGTGTCATTGTCCGCTGTCGAGGCAGAGTTCATTGCAGCCACGGAAGCAACACGTGAGGTGCTCTTCCTCAAGCAGCTGCTACGCTCAATTGGCATTGCCACAGGCACACCGACGGTCTACTCGGACAACACTGGTTGCATACAGGTTAGTAAGGACCCAGCACAGCACTGGAAGCTTAAGCACATCGACACCAAGTATCACTTCGTCTGTAACAACGTCCAAGAGGGAAGGGTGCAGATCAAGTACGTAGACACCACAAGAAACTTGGCAGATGTACTCACAAAGCCCATTGGGAGACAGGCAATGCAGCAAGCAAGATCTGGGCTACACCTGCAAATACCAGCAGCGGTGTACGAAACGGGGTCCCCAAGCTATGCAACAGTATTGAAGAACGGAGGTCACACCTTGAAACAACAGCATAATGAACAGGGTACATATACTGTTGAGGGGGGGAGTTGAAGTAGATAAAGCCGCACAAAGCGTGGGGACTGCGGAGGTAGTGTTTACGGCCAAGTAAAAGGCTTGCGCAAAAGGGGCTCAGCAGTGCACGCGTGCGTGCGTTGCGAGCGTGCGCGAGTGGCGAAGACTTGGAAATCCTTGACTCGCGTTTGTATTTAGAACTATCATCAATCACACGAAAACTTCAACTGAAACAGCTCTGCAAACGCAGTTGTAAGTTCAGGTCAGTCGTGCGTGGCGTGTGTCAAGAAACTGAGCTCAGACCAACACCAAGTGTTACGTTATTACGTGCGCAAGCTGTATGCGCGGTGTAACGGTGTAACTAGATGGATTGCCGGAAGGAAGGAGGAGATCTAAGGAGAAGCTAGTTTAAGTACTAGCTTCCGTACAAGCAAAGATTTGCACGATGATATCTCTCGTGCGGCTAGTATTCGCACGAGAGAGTACCCAGGCGTGACACCAAGTCTTCCAACTCACACACAGACGCCCTCTGCATCCTCAACTCCTCCAACCCCAGGCCGGTTCGACCAGCAACGTCTACTCACACGCTCTTTTCGTCTCCTCCCTTCGTTTCGATATCAGTCTTTCGGCTTCATCTTCCCTGCGACACTTTCGGAGGCAGCTAATTGCCGACAAACAGCCACTTCATTAGGCTTCGCCGCATCCTTTACAGCCGTCGCAGCTTTGAGGTCGCTCGATGGCCGCCAATCGTCAAGATACAGCTGCTTCGGCCTCTGTGAACAGTCTCGTTCACTACTTCCAACAAACAGGCGTTCGGTGGCTCGCCCTCGCTGGTCTCGGTACAGGCTCTGTTCTGATCGCCACTCGGTTCCTATCACAGCCCCCACCGAAGGTCTCAAAGAAGTCAGCACGACGAGATGATGATGACAGAGGGCGCGAATTTTCGCCATCGACAACATCCAGTGGCAAGGCGAAACGCGATCGCTTCAAAGAGGACGTCGAGCCGGTCGCCATCTTCTGGGATGCAGACAACTGCGCTCCACCCACAGGCTCGTCCGGTCGTTCAGTCGCGCTTGCTGTCCGTGCTGCAATCCAGAACTTAGAGCAGGGTCCCATCGTCAGTTTCAAAGCCTATCTGGAGCTCTCTTCCGAAATGCAGGCTCCCAACGCTGTGCAAGTACAGCTCAGAAGCGAGCTGCAAGGTTGTGGTGTCAGTCTCATCGACACGCCCAAGAGTGGCAGGAAAGATGTCGCCGACAAGATGATGATCACCGATCTCCTTGCTTATGCGATTGATCAGCCTGCCCCTGCCACGGTCGTTCTGATCTCGGGCGATCGCGACTTTGCTTATCCGCTCGGCATTCTTAGGAATCGAGGATACAGTGTCGTTCTAGTTACTCCACCGATCGGCGCCGTTCCGATCTTGGAAGCTTCAGCCAATGTCGTCATGTCATGGCGCCAAGATGTACTTGGCGTCCAGACGAACAAGGATGGTAAACCTTACAGCAGCTACTCAAAGGCAGGTCCTAACACTCCATCAAAGAATGGTCAATACAGTTCTTCCAGCAACCAGCACGCTTCAAACCAGCCGAGTAGCGGTATGTCGATCGGCAAGCCGCCAGGAGCCCTCAAACACCAGGACCGACGTCCATCGAATCGCACACTGCAGCTCTTTGATCCTCTCATCAAGCTGCTCGAACAAATCAAGAAAGAGGGTAATTCTAAGCCTTTGCGGTCCATGGTTGCCGCCCGACTGGTACAGCTGGACAGAGGCATCTTTGTCCGCGCTGGTGCTGCCAAATGGGCAGAATATGCTGCTGTGGCAGAGGCCGCCGGCATCGTTAATCTAGGCTCGTCAGGCGCAACGGGTCACGAATGGGTAGCTCTCAAGGACTCTGCCAGGGCTGCGGCTTCCATTTCCATGATGTCTAGCAACTCGTCAGGCTCGAGTGGCACTCCAAACCGACAGAAACCGGCAACTTACTGGACCCCCAACACTTCCTCCAACAAATCCTCGTCTATCCCCACCAAACTCAAGCCATTCTTGCCACTCATCGAGATCTGCAAAGAGCAGAGATCGCAGGGCAACCCGAAACCGCTCTGTTCTTTCGTAGGCACGCAACTCGCTGTCCTTGCACGCCAGGGCGTTGTTGACGCGTACACCCTCGCTGGTGTCTCGGGCTGGAGAGAATACATTGCTGCTGCAGAGCAAGCAGGCATAGCACGCTCTGCTCCAACCGACCACGAAGGGGTGTTTGTCGTTGAACTTCATCCCAAGTATCTCAGTCTGCACACCGGTCAAGTCACTGTTAGTGCTGGATGCATCGCAGATACTGCCACCACCCCCACCCCATCCGTCGACAAGATGTCGGCTGTCAAGAAGGGCTTTCTAGACTTCGGCGCTCTCAAGGGCACGCCGAAGACTGAATCTCCCTCCAAAGATGCAAGTGCTCGCAAGCGTCGAACAATCTTTAATGGACATGACATTCCACTCGTTTTCTCCCCCCTTGCTACGCTCCTGCTTGAGCAGATGGCAGAGGGTCGCAACTATTCTACAGACTACTTCTGCCATTCGATAATCTGCACTCAGCGTTCGTCGGTTGTGGTTCCAGGTTTGAAGGTCAAGTCGGCCGAGGATTTTCAGGAGCATGTTGAGGCTGCTGTTGCTGCCAAGATTGTCACGACTAAGCCAGGTTTTAAGCCTGGTGTACGGCATTTGCGACTTCACCCTTGTCTCGTTTGTCCGGGAAGCAAGACTAGCATTGCTGATGGCGAAGATGAGGACCCGGACGAGAATGCTGCTCACAGCAGTCAACCCTTCTTCAGAACAAACCTGTTTTCTTTCGGCAAGAGCAAAGACAAACCTGACCCCAACGCCAACTTGAGCGATGACAAGAGTGAAGAACAGAAGAAACAAGACCTCGAAGCGCTACGCAAAGAGACAAGCCAAGTGCTTGCCTCGCTCCAACACTCAACCTCTTCGGAAGGATATACTGCCTCGGGACCAGTTCCTCCTGACAATGCTATCCGCTTTCGACCGCTCATTGACAGTCTTGTCAGTCTGAACGAGGAGGGCGGAGCGGTTGTTACAAAGACAAAGTTATCCAGTGAGGTAGCTAAGCGTAACCCAGGACCTGGTGGGATCGGTGCCTTCTACCAATCGCTAGGATCGACTGGATTCAGTGATTACTTGCAGCAGGCTAAGGAGAAAGGTCTTGTTCAGATTACGGATAGTGAAGGGAGAGTTTTAGGCCCGAGCACAAGTTTGATCGGTCTCACGGAATACAGCTCGCGCGTAAACCGTCCCGCAAATTCGAGGTGTGCCACTAATCACTACAATGCACAACAATGACAAGATCAAATGCTCAACTGTCTTATATCGTTTGAAAGCCCTTGACAATCTCTACACAATGGTACATGTGAAACAGTTGAAGTTTGAAGTATAAGACACCACTTCATCGGGGCTACGATCAAGTTCCCTTTGCACAGGTGTATACTAACTGCAATACTAATCATATTACTTGAAGGGAGCAAAGCTACATGAATGTATAACTTAATGCACACTATGACAAGCTCGGGTACTGGTATCACTCAAGCAATCTCTCGGGCGTCGACGACGCTCCTGGCATCATGCACTCACCGGACACGTCGTTCAACACTCCTTCATCTCGTTCCTTACTCGCCTTCTAGTGTCTTCTTTGGCTCCGTTACTACAAATCGCATTGTTCAGCTCACCATCTCGTCTCCTGCATTAGTTTCATGTCGCATCTTCCGGCACTCCTTGTCTCGCTCCTTAGTTTCGTACCGCATCGTTCAGCACTCCTTCACCTCGCTCCATACTCGCCTTGTAGTGTTTTCTTCGGCGGGGCCAATGCCACGCCTGGGTACTCTCTCGTGTGAATACGAGCCGCACGAGAATGCTCGATCGATATCTTCTTGCGCGAATACACGTCACACACAAAGTTCGATAGCTATCTTTGCTCTGTACGGAAGCTAGTACTTAAACTAGCCTCTCCTTAGATCTCCTCCTTCCTTGCTGTAATCCATTTAGTTACACCATTACACCGCGCATACAGCTTGCGCACGTAATAACGTAACATGTCAGGCTCAAAGATAAGCTATGCGCGCTTCTTATGTTTGCACTTGCGGCTGGGAAGGTCTTCAAGAACGTAAGTCGTGTTGTTCGAGATACAAGGCTGTCGTCCCCCAACGCAGCTTTGCCGTGCGCCTTGGTGGTGCTCGGAGGCTTTTCCGGATGAGTCGCGCTCGACTGCAATGTGGGCGGCTGCAAATAAGGGTCCGAGCCGATGTTAATTGACATGCAACACTCCTGAGAAGGCTCCGACGACAGCTGACTGCAATACCAACGAGCGCCACGAGATGACTCTAGACCTCAGGTGGGCTTTGTCGAGTGGGCACGTGTTTGCCAGGAGGAACACCATACCATACCGTGGTCTCCTCCACCGTCTTTCAGAGCGACTCACTACGATCGAAAAATTCCACCTTTCCTAAGGATCGTTCGATAGACAGGAAATAGGCAAGCATGATAGAGAAGAGGCATGGGTCATCCACGACGGCAGGCCTTGGTCTGTTGCAAACAACTCGCACTGGAGACCCATGGAGGGGCCAAGCCAAGTACAGCAAGGGCATCACGGCGACTATCTCGATTGTCATTCTCGTTTTCACTTTCGCGACACTCTGGTCGCGATGGCAGCAACACCGGCGCTCCAAATGTGCTGACACTTCAAGAGATACGGCGCAGTCCCCCGGCTCCAGCTCGGGCAAGCCCTCCAGGTTCGCCGCCGCTGTGAGGATGCTTGCCTATCGGAGACTGCCTGCCTACCGCATAGGCTTCATCAACTTTCGGCTGCCTGTACTCGGAGCTACTTTGGCCTTAAGCGCATTTATGCTTGGTTTTACCCTCTGGACATTCATCGTACAGCCGTACTATCGCGTCGATCGCAGCTTCGGGAGTCCACCGCTGGCTCTTCGATCCGGCATGATGGCACTGGGACTGATGCCATTCATCTATGTCCTGGGCTCCAAAGTCAACTTCGTCTCTCTCTTAGTAGGCGTCAGTCACGGGAAGCTTCAAGTGTATCACCAGTGGCTGGCTCGCTTCATGCTTTTCCTTGCGACGGTGCACGCGATTCCGTTTATCCATCAGCCCTTGGCCGACGATGGTGTTGCTGGCTTGCGGGAAGTCTTCTTCTCGGATAGCACCAATACAACTGGAGTCATTGCATATGCTTGCTTGTTTGTTCTGTCTTTCGCCAGCATGACAGGGATCCGAGAAAGGTGCTACGAGCTGTTTTTGCTCGTCCATGTACCTGTGGCCATCATCTTTCTGGGTTACATGTTCGTTCACTGCCAAGCTCTGCTGACCTCGTGGAGATATCTGTGGGCGACAGCGGCCATGTACATGTTTTCCATCTTCCTCCGCTTCGCCACGCAATTGCGCCAAAACAATTTGCTCGCCTTGGGGAAATGCCGTATCGAAGCGCTGCCAAGCGATCTTACAAGAATGACAATCGAGTCAGCCTTACGATGGAAGCCCGGACATCATGTTTTCGTACGCTTTCCGAGTCTCTCTCCACTATCGGCCCATCCATTCACCATTATTTCGTTGCCGTCCCCCGATAGTCATCAGCTCATGTCGACTGTCGTGCTGATGGCCAGGGCCCGAAATGGTCTCACCAAGCGTCTCTACGAGCGAGCAGCCAACACGCAACTCGTGCACCAAGGCATGAACGAGAGAGGGTTGACGCTGTCAGCAATTCTGGACGGACCTTATGGACAAGATGCCAGTATTGCAAGTTTTCAACATGTTCTCCTTCTCGCAGGAGGCAGCGGCATCACCTTTGTGCTCGCTGCGTTGTTGGAGCTGTCTTGGCTATGGCAGCAGAAAAAAGCAGCTACACAGAGGGTTCACTTGATTTGGTCGATACGAGACGCAGAGTCAATTGGTTGGGTTCGCGAGCACCTTCTCGCTATTTACGCGCTGGCTCCTAGTGGTGCATTGCGAATCTCGATCCATGTCAGTGGGAAAAACGTGGTTGTTGGGGATCTTGGACTGCCGACATCATGGCAAGTACAATCTGGATCTCATCCTGATGCAGCATCAGAAGTCAGAGAGATGGCTCGCGAGGCCTCTAGTTCGAGTCAAGAGGAGACAGACATCGAAAAGACACCTTCTAGTCCATCGGATGCGGCTGTCGAGCAAGTCAATCGATCTCGATCAGCAGTGGTTGTAGTATGCGGCCCCTCTGGCATGGTGATGGATGCCTCCAACGCCGTAGCGGGAATTCAGGCGGATATCGTCCGCAAGAAACTCTCCGATCTCGACGTCTCTCTCATCGTCGAGAACTTTGGCTTCTGACCGATCGAAAGAGTCATTGCACCGCAAGTGCCTGTCGTGGCGTCGTGGCTCCTGAACAAACCCAGTCAAGTCATCAGTGACTAAATACGTAGGACAAGCTCCGACGTTGTTCATTGTGAACAGAGAAGGCTCAGCCAAAGATGGCGGGAAGAATCATCATTGGCTTGAATGCAGTGCCAACGAGCGACATCACAAGGTAGGCAGGACGAGAGGAGGAGGAGCAGTATCTGAGGAGGCCTCCTAGAGCAGAAGCAGTGTCACAGGTGACATTGTGAGGACATCTATATAACCATGCTTTCTTGTCATAGTAGTTGAGTGGATCCCCAACCACTCTACCTTACACATTACTAGTTATAACTTCGTCATAAGTATACTTAGTAGTTTCCATCAACAGTTGCAATTGCAGAGCATTGCATCTACTTGGTGCGTGTGTTGTATCACAAGTTAACTTGATGTGATCTGAAGGCAGTACATACTGTGGTCCGGATATTGATCGACACCGAAGGCGGTTTCATACTGCGGTCCAGGGATCAACCATTCAACTCATCAACACACTGGACACTCGTGTCGAGTCAACTCATTTCACACCAGACCTTGGTGTCACCTCAAAGTACCTATTGGATATTGATTGTGCCGAGCTACCTCTGGATGGAGTGTCCCCAGTGGTCAGTCGAAATCTGTAATAACCTTTAGTTACAATCTATTTGAGTGAGAACAGTCATAGAAGGCTTCTATGGCAGATTCCAGCAAGAACAACAATGGAAGGCTTTTACAATATATCTTGCCAAGATTAGTCGTAGTTGCCTTTTACTACAGATTTTGAGTTTCAGGCTTGCGACCTCTGACAGTTTGTCAGAAGTTAATGATCACCCATGTGGATTGCGATAATGAGCATATCTAAGTACATGACAATTGCTAGAGTATATATATGTCTTGGCGTCCTGTGTATCCATGTGCTTACACAAGAGCGATGAGGATGAGGCTCAGCATGGAGATTACGGAGATATATGTTGGCTATCTACTTGTCGGTGCTCTAAAGCCCAACAGTTGGCATGGTATCCATTGGCTGGTGCTCTAAAGTCTGACAGTCGGCCCGGCGTGTGTATACCCAAGTAAGCGAAGTTGTTGTTTGTGTGAAATCGGAGCTAGAGTCGCATGCTCGGGGAAAACTGAGTTGAAGCATTTTGTTGATGATGATGGTTCTAAATACAAACGTGAGCAAGGATTTTCAAGTCTTCGCCACTCGTGCACACTCGCAACGCATGCACGCGTGCACTGCTGAGCCCCTTTTGCGCAAGCCTTTTACTCAGCCGTAAACACTACCTCCGCGGTCTCTACGCTTTGTGCGGCTTTATCTACTTCAACTCCCCCCCTCAACGGTATATGTACCCTGTTCATTATGCTGTTGTTTCAAGGTGTGACCTCCATTCTTCAATACTGTTGCATAGATCGGGGACCCCGTTTCATACACCACTGCCGGTGTTTGCAGTTGTAGCCCAGATCTTGCTTGCTGCATTGCCTGTCTCCCAATGGGCTTTGTGAGTACATCTGCCAAGTTTCTTGTGGTGTCCACGTACTTGATCTGCACCCTTCCCTCTTGGACGTTGTTACAGATGAAGTGATACTTGGTGTTGATGTGCTTAAGCTTCCAGTGCTGTGCTGGGTCCTTACTAACCTGTATGCAACCAGTATTGTCCAAGTAGACCGTCGGGGTGCCTGTGGCAATGCCAATTGAGCGTAGGAGCTGCTTGAGGAAGAGCACCTCATGTGTTGCTTCTGTGGCTGCAATGAACTCTGCCTCGACAGCAGACAATGATACACATTTTTGTGTCGCTGACTTCCAGGCTACCGGGTTCCCATACACTAACGCCACTGACCCCGATGTACTCCTTCTCTGTATGGTGGCATCGCTTGCCCAGTTTGCATCACTGTGTGCAACCAGTGGCTCTTGCGACTCATTTGCCCTATAAACCAATCCAACCTCCTTTGTGCTTTCGAGGTAGTGCAAGACCCGTTGTGCTGCCTGATAATGCTCCTGTGATGGTTCACGCATGTGTCTAGCAAGGATGCCCACAGTGAGGCTAAGGTCAGGCCGGGTGCTGTTGGCAACCCAGAGCAGCTTGCCAACGATCACCGGATACTCCTTCTGTTGCGCTGAGCTTGCGACAAGGGTTCCCTCCGGTATGCTCTGCATTGGGACCATGGTCGGCTTGGTGCGTTTGTCCAGGTGCTTAGCCAGCACTTGGTCAATGTACCCTGACTGACCAATTGTCATGGTGCGCATCACATGGTTTCGACTAATTTTGATGCCGAGGAAATGAGAGACCTCGCCACTATCCTCCATCTTCCATCCCTGACTGATCTGCTTCTTAACCTTTAGGACTGTTTCCAGCCATGGTGCTATGACTAATGTATCATCAACGTAGATGACCACGATGGCCATATCTTTGCCCTGTCCCTTGGTGTAGATGCAGGGAGCGCACTCTACCTGGAAGAATCCCATGCATCGCAAAGACCTGTCAAACTCCTGGTTCCATTCTTGCCCAGACTGCTTTAGGCCATATAAACCCTTGACTACCTTGTACACCTGGCCGGGTGCTACTCCTGATCCTTCCGGCAGCTTCATGTAGATTGCTTCCTTTAACCTGGAGTTTAAGTAGGCCATCGTGATATCCAGTGCATGCACCTCCCAGTTGTTCTGTACTGCTAGTGCTAGGATAGCTCTGATTGCTCCGAGGGGTGCTACTGGGGAAAAGGTTTCCTGGTAGTTGATTCCCCCTCTCTGTGTGAAACCCCTCGCAACCAGTTGTGCCTTGTGCTTTATGGGCACACCATCAGCATCGAGCTTTAGCCGAAGCACCACCTTAGAGTCCACTAGTGGTACTCCTGGCGGGTGATTCACCACCTCCCAAGTCCCCATTGCCTCGAGTCCTTCCAGCTCTTTTCGTATTGCCTCCTTCCAGAGCTGGGCGTCCTCACCATTCATTGCCTCTCCAAGTGTTGGGTCCAGGTTCAGCACTGCTGTGTTGGCAGCGCCTACGGTGCTGTCCATGGCTGGCAGAAGGTCCTCCACCACGGTCTCCAACCTGGTCTCTGTCATGGGCCTGAATGCTCAGGAAGCAGGAGGGTCACTGGTTCATATGGAAGGAGCACAGGTATCGGAGAGCTAGTCGATACCAGTAGAGAGCATGGCCATAGTGCAGTCTCCATGGAGGCCATGGACTCCTACGGATTCACATGCAAAGGAGGACCAGGCCCATATGCGAGGAGGGCCGGACCAAGCTCAAGGAGCAGGCACAGCCACAAAGAGGACCAAGCTCAAGGAGCAGGCACAGCCACAAAGAGGACCAAGCTCAAGGAGCATGCAGATGGTTACCACTCAGGGGCTCGAGAGACAAGAGCCAAAGGAACCATCACTGGTCGAGGGAGGAGGAGCACTGTATAGGAGACCGGCAAGTAGGTCTTGAGGAGGAGGAGCAGTGTCGAAGGAGTCAACACAGCTCAGGAGGCACAGGGGTGCCAAGCAAGCAGGGTAGCAAGGAGGAGGAGCAGTGTCGAAGGAGTCGACACAGCTCAGGAGGACAGGAGTGGTGCTAGAGGGCCCCCCCTGTGCAGTACTCGATGAAGAAGGTACTCTCTGGAGAGAGAGCAGGAGCAGTGTCGCTGGCGACGCGGTGAAGAGGTATATAACCATGCCTTCTCGTCATCAGAGGTCGAGTGGATCCTCATCCACTCTACTCACCATACAACTAGTCAATACTTTAGCAACATAAGTACTCATTAGTTTCCAGTCAGCATAGCAGCAATCTATCAAGGTTGCTCCTCATCGTAGTGTGTGTGTTGTATCACCACTACCTGACGTCCAAAGGCGCCCATAGCAGGTTAGCGGTCCGGATATAGATAGAACCGAAGGCAGTAGTCCACTGCGGTCCAGGGATCACTTCAAGCATTAGTCAGCACAATGGACACTCGTGTTGACGCCACCAACCTCATCGCCAACACCATCAACCTCATCACCATCAACACTCACATCAGACCTTGGTGTCATCATAACCTTCGTATCAATACTGATCGTGCCGAGCCACCTCTGAATGGAGTGTCCACAGAGGTCAGCCGAAACCTACAATAGCGTATACAACAAACGCCACCCGCTGTCACCGCGCAACTTGATAGTCGCCAAGCAACTAGCTCTTAGAGACCGATACCGAGACAATAGCTGTCGCACAGTTAGATAGTCACCGAGTATCTTGACAGACCGACCTGGGTTTCAGGCGCGCAACCCCTGACAGTCTCCTCCTCCACTGTGGTTGGTGCAGCACTCTCCTCCTCGACTTCCATGGGCTTGCATGCCTCCTGCTGGCGATCACTCCATCCTTTGTCCTCATGGAACATTGCTGAGTTGCTCCATTGGATTGACGCGGGCTGGTCCAGGTTGCAAAACTTCCATGCTTTGTGCTTGTCATTGTACCCAATCATGATGGCTGGTTTTGCTCTAGCCCCATACTTGCCTTGCTGGTCCTTCTGTTGAACATGAACCCATGCCAGGCACCCGAAAACTCGCAGCTGTTGGGCCAGTTTGTGTGCGGTGGTTCCGTAAAAGGCCTTGTGGGGAATGGTCTTGGTGGCTGACAGGGTGAGGTTCATCACGTGTGCTGCTGCTGTGATTGCATACGGCCACAACTCTCTGGGGCAAGCTTGACCAATCAGCATCAAGTGCATCTTTTCTTGGACCGACCTGATTGCTCTCTCTGCCCGTCCATTTTGGACACTGATCCCCGGGACACTCTTTTGCCACTTGAAACCCTCTTGAGTTTGCCAGTCTTCGGCTGCTATGCTGCACCATTCTCCTCCATTGTCGCTGTGGAGTGTTTTGAGTTTCCTCTCTGTTGCCCGTTCCATCCTGGCTATCCACCTCCTCAGCGCCGTGAGTGCGGCGCTCTTGGTGCAGAGTGGCTCCACGTAGATCAGAGAAGAGAAGTCGTCCACAGCAACTAGTGTGTAGTGGTAGTTGGCATGTCCTTTGAAATCTGTCATCAGGTCTACGTGTACCAGCTCCAATGGTGCTTCCGCTCTTTCCGACGCTGATTGGCCCATCTGTGCTCGAGTCTGTTTTCCTTGGCTGCACGCGTTACAGCGCTTCGACTCATGTTCCATTTCCTCATTGGTACCTAGGTAATGAGCCCAGATTTGTCTTGTTTTGTCTCGTCCTGGGTGTCCGAACCTCTCATGCCATAGGTAGCTGTCTCGATGCTTCGTGTCCTTATTGCCCTCTGAGGCATTGTCTAGTTTTCCTGTGTTCTGGTTGTCCTCTGGGCCGAGGCGTGTTTTTAGAAACACATGTTTTTTTCAATTTTGAGTGAGCTTACGTATGGTTTTTATGCGAAATAAAAACACGTCAAAATCGAAAAACACGTGTTTCTAAAAACACTCAAAATTTGATACCCCCTTGTGTACAGACCCTGTGTGTAAGTTTGAGGACAATCGGGTAATTTCCCGATTTAGTTGTTTACCCCACATTTGGGTCGTCGTCGTCATTGAGCAATAGCACTATGATCATACTAAGCAAGGACACTTCAAACACTGACATGGTCTATGGCAATGAGCTCTCTCCAATCAAGCGTGCCTCAATCATTGCAATGCATGATACTGGGCTGCCAATTCAACGAATTGCGGAGCTAAGCGGTGTATCCAAGACAGCAGTTCACAAGACCATCCATAACTTTAAGAAGTGTGGTTCCTTTGAAACAAAAACACAATCTGGCCATCTGCACTCCTGGACAGCTACCTCGGACCACTACCTTCAGTGTGAGGTACTCAAAAACCCGTTTCTTTCATGGCGAGAGCTGTCAGTGTTGCTTGGTGGTGTTCTAACAATGCAGCTCCGGAAAGCAGCATACCGGGCCAGTGTTAACCGCTGGATTGCACTTCGAAAGCTGTTTCTGACATCCAAAAACTAGCATAAATGTCTAGAATGGGCCAAGGCTAACGGCACCACTGATTGGAGGGGTGTGCTGTTCACGGATGAGGCAGCTGTTGAGGTTGGCTACCGGCCCAGATGCACATGGGTTAGTCACCGGAAAAACACTTGAGAAGACATCAACAACATGGTTCCAACATTCTGTTCCGGCTGTTTCAGCATCCAGGTATGGGCTGGCATTGCATACAACCTTAAAACCCTGTTGGTTGTGCTCCCATTGGCTCCAAGGAAGAAGCGACCAGAGTCGGGTAATCAATGGGATCCCGCCGAGAATCTCACAACTGTCAGGTATTGCGATTGGATCATTGATGGCCTGCTCCGGGACACTGTAACTGCTGTTATTGCATATCCTGATGGCCTGTCAGTTGTTGAGGATGGCAGCAGCTGTCATCAGGCCGCTATCTGCAAGCAACAGCAGGCTGAATACAACATTAAGACGCAGGAACACCCGCCGGCTTTGCTGGACCTTAACCCTATTAAGAACATATGGTACATTTTCAAAAACTTGCTTGGTAAGCACTTGCCAGTACTGAAAATCCAGGATGAACTTGCAAGAGCTGCAGAGGAAGTGTGGAACACCCAGATCACGCTTGAACATATCAACCCTGTGATTAAGTCAATGGAGCATTGTGTGGAGCAGGTGCTTACTAAGCATGGAGGTCCACTCAAGTATTAGTCGGCTCCGAGACTCACTGCAATCGAAAGCTCTTCTCTCGGACTTGCTCACTGTGTGTTTTCCTCAGCCTGACACTTATGAGACATCAGTCCTCCAAGCAAATGGAACGTATGCTACCGGACGAGTTGAATCATTGTCTATTGGACCCTGTCCCCAAACTTCGGGAAGGGACTGTATGGTTGTGTTCCCTCCTGGAAAGCGAATCGCGGGGCACCACATCGACCCGCTCTCTAACAATCAGAGCCTTGGCTAAAAGCGGAACCGTAAGTAAGTTAGTGGAAGCGTCTGTAGAGTGAGGAACACGTTGTGAATTCGCGCAAGACACGACTTAAGAACCCCTCTGTAAATACAGAGCTTTGAATGTGCTTAGCTGATTGAATAGAAAAAGGATACAAAGCTTGTAGTCGCGACTTAGCCAAATTGATGGAATTTCTACTGGATTTTTCAACACTGCTCTAGTGGATGAACAAAAAATTTCGAAGCAGCTCAGCGGTGTTGTTGAGTTCTGCACTCGATTCGTATATAAAGCCAAAGTCTCTCAGAGGTCAATCCCCCGAATTCGAACCCGAAAATCCCTCCTTTCCCTCTTACCACTTCCATCCCCTCGACACTCAGTCTACGCGACACCTACTGCTTTCCGCTCATCCCGCAAGCCTGTATCCGCTCCCCATCAGCAATACAGCTTGTATTTCGCCCGCACGCCGTTCAAAGAACATCAGCACGACTTCCGAGCTTTTTACCAGCTTCGTCAGCGTTGTCTCTCGATCGACGGGGTCTTGACTGATTCGCCTCCGACCTTGATCGCCTGCTTGCTTCTTTGACGTCAGCGCGATTACATTTTCCTACCTCGGGACCAGTAGCATCGACTAGTCTGTTTGTTGACGGTGACGACGTTGTGTCTCGAACCCTTTTGTTTCGACGATCACCTTGACTGTTGATTGTCATCACCGCAAAAGGATCATTCTTCGACGCACGTCTCTTCTCTTGTCGCAATTACAATTGTCAAAAAAGTTGGCCACTCAGCATTTCTGAAGGTCTTCAAACAGCCGACATTGGCCTTTCTGTGCGATCTTTCCGGCTTTCATTCGGCTTCCGCATCGTCGCCATCTTCGACCTTTCCCATCGTGATTCCGCATTGTCCTCGTGTGTCTTGACGTCGCAAGCTTTTCAGCAACGACTCATCTCACTCTTTCTTCGTCGCAACCAGGTTCAATACCTCGCTGCATAACTCCGACGCCTTCTCTCCATTCGGCCTCGGCATCTTTCATCATTTACTCATCCTCGTTCGCTTCCATCATTGCATCCGACAAGATGGCTTTCGGAGGTGTCGCACTGCCCGGCCCGGGCAACTCTGCCAACAACGCCGCCAGCATCAAGGGTAACGCCAACGCTGGTGCCCTTACCAAAGCCAACGGCGCCAGCGAAGATGACAAGAAGCCTGCCGCTGTCGGCAAGGACGCCAGTCTGGAACAAGGCCTCTCGAGTGTACATGGTATTGTACCTACGTTGCAGTGAGTATCCTTCTCCACACTGCCTTCTGCCCCTTTGCGTGTCTTTCTTCGTCATCAGTGACGATTACGGACGCGCAGATGGCGCAGAACCAATGGCAGTGATCGTTTTGTGACTCTTTGGAACGTTGCATGTTGACACCCTGAGCTCTTTCCATCCTTCGTCACTGCTGCGCGCAGAAACATTGTCGCCACCGTCAACCTTGAGGTTCGTTTGGATCTGAAGACCATCGCGCTACATGCGCGCAATGCCGAGTACAACCCCAAACGATTCGCCGCCGTCATCATGCGTATCCGAGAGCCCAAGACCACGGCCCTCATCTTTGCTTCGGGCAAGATGGTGGTCACCGGTGCCAAGTCGGAAGATGACAGCCGTCTCGCCAGTCGAAAGTACGCACGTATCATCCAGAAGCTCGGCTTTGAGGCTAAGTTCAGCGAGTTCAAGATTCAGAACATCGTAGGATCGTGCGACGTTCGCTTCCCGATTCGACTCGAAGGTCTCGCCTACAGCCACGGTGTCTACTCGTCGTACGAGCCCGAGCTGTTCCCCGGTCTGATCTACAGAATGGTCAAGCCCAAGGTTGTGCTCCTCATCTTTGTCTCTGGCAAGATCGTGCTCACTGGTGCCAAGATACGAGAAGAGATCTACCAGGCATTCAATCTCATCCTACCAGTGTTGGCCGAGTTCCGCAAGCCTTGATCGTCGCTCATCAACGCTTGCACATCATCAAAATTACCCAACACTTTCAGCAGCATCAACCCCGATCTCTATCATCAGCAACAGCAGTATCCAGCAGCATTAATTTATTGCCTTTCAGCTTTCGCATCCAGCTCGATGTTGGACAGTGTCAGCAAGGAGCAACCCCACCATCCCAATTTCATCTTCGGTTCCGTTTCGCATTCCGCGACCCTAGATCTTTCTCTCCGCTTTGTGCCTCTCGGAAATCTCGTAGTCGCATGCCCGGAACCCGTTCCACTTCCCCTATTCGCATTCACCACCCTTCCTTTTCTCTCTCGCACTCGTCATCATCATCCTGCCACATTACCAGAAAATCATTTCTCAGATCAAAGCTGTACTAGTATCACTCTTCTCTTGCAATAGCACTCTGCACTGTGTTGCCCAAGGACGCACATGGTATCTCTCACGACTGTATTGTATGTCAATGTTGAGTGCCACCTTGAGCATCAAGTGCATCGAGCAATGGAAGGCTGCCAGCAAGGCCAGACAGTGTCTCGTTTGTGCTTGCGGTGAAGTGAGCAGACTCCGAGTCCCGCACTGAACTGCATGTGGAAAAGGCCTAGGTGCCGAGGAGACTCGCAGACGCTTCCTCGTCTTTCATAGCACTGCTGCGAATAGTGATCGTTTTTCTCTAAAGTTACAAGTACAGAGCTGGGCTGGTCGGAAATGCATAGACACTTTCAATCAGAGTAGATGAAGTTGTACCTTGAGAGAAGATGCGGGATGGCTGCGAGCTGAGGACCATATCGTTGTGAATTGTCATAGAGCTCGAACAATGGCACTGCGAGTAGCTTCATGTTCTTGGGCACTGCAAGCACCTCTGCCGCAGGAGGCGTTCAGAGACAGAGAGACGAACCGACGCAGCGAAAGTTGGAATAATGTTGAGGCGAAGCTAATTAGTGATCAACTCTGAGTTTCGGTGTTGTGAGGGGTAAAAATGCACTTACTTGTTGGAGGAATGGTGACCAGGAAGAGCTTCTTGCATTCTTTTGGCTTAGTGATATGCGGTGGTGCGTACGGGTACTATTTGGTTCGTTCAATCAGAGTGTCAAGTGTCAGCTTGATGCATTGAAGCTGCTGTGTCAAGCGGCCACGGAACTTACCATGAATGTTTCAAAGTTGGGTCTCCACCATTGTGCTAAGCAGTCCTGAATCTCCCACTCTCCATCGTCCTTGTTGCGGCCTTCGCCATTGGGACCGAACGAGTTTGGATCGCTCTCTACTGGCCCTAGTCTTTCGTCTAGTCTGGCTTTCATTCCTTCAACTTCATCCTCGCCTGGTTTGAGGTAATCTCCTGGCCTGTAATCGTCCAAACCCATCGAGGAGGAGAAATAATCAGCACGATCTTCTTGCTTCTTCGGTAAAATTGCTTGGCAGGTGAAGCGTTTAGTGGGTTTTCGGTACTTACAGCTTGAAGAAGGCGTTGGCAATCTGAAGCATGAGGACATGCGGATGCCCGTGCTCGTGCACTACGAGGACAGCTTCGACCGTTCTCCTCATGCCGAGATCCTCGTAGTTGTTTTGCAGGCGCTGCAATCGAGCTGCTACAGATGGATCCTCTTCGGGCTGCGCATCCTTCGTTGTGAATGTGAAGGACGTCACCGGATGTAGGGTCAGAGTTTGTGACATGGCTGCGTTTTGGGACAAGCTTCGTGACTGTGTGATAGTGCAGCTTCTGAGGATCTATCTGCGGATTGTGCGTGGTTCGGGATGCCTCTGCAGCATCGAGTCTTTGCGAAGATATTGGACAGCTGAACCCTTCGCGAAACCAAAATGCTATGCTTATGTAATCAAACCAAACCTTCTCTCTGTTAGGTCTTTTTAATACCTTTCTTGAAAAAAACAGGTGGATCTCATCCCGATGCGGCAATCAGGTGTCAAAATGACGTAAAGCCATGTCGACCACGACCCTTGCCTTGTTATTCACCAAGACCTCTCAACGCTGCAAAGCGAGAACTACAAGTACGTCGACTTCTACGGTCGAAAGCACACTGCGATGAGGAAGCATACAAGGTTTGTAGTACGATTTGAGTTGAGAAAAACGTTGGTCTGCTGAAGGGAGAGATAGGATGCAATGGATTTTCTGATGTTCCGAAAATGGAAGGTTTCGTAGAATGGCGCGAATAAGGGAGCAAGAGAGCAAGAGAGCAAGAGAGCACGAGACTTGTGAGAGGGAGACACGCCGCACAACGCGACGCCAACAGCTTGGCCGCTGCTGCCGCCGCCTTGTGGAGGCGGGGTTGAGACTTATGTGTGAGTCGCACAGAAACGGAGCACAGAGTAGTGACACGCACATCCAGCCTTTTTTTTGCATCCATCCGCTTTGTTGCATCTACGATATCCATCCGCCCGATCCCGTGAACCCTGCCTTTCACTCCTTCCACATCCTACTCCTCAGACCAACCTTCGCTCCTTTACACGACACTCCTTTGCGTGTTTCTTCCAAGATGTCATCTACTCCGTTCAAAGGCTCGCTCAAGGCTAAGCGCAAGGGAGAGCTCACCGAGATTGCTCAGGCTCTCGGTATCGGTCTCGACCAGTCGGAAAAGAAGGAAGAGCTTGAGGACCTCATCCGTGAGCACCTCATGAGCAACAAGAACCAGTACTCTTCCAATGGGAACTTCAAGGGCCTCATCGAGAGCCTTGACGGTCGCAAGCGCTCTGCTCGTTCCAGAAGCGTCAATGGAAACGCGTAAGTATACTTACAAGATCCGCGCCGGTGTTCAGCACTCGGTGAATGGTGTAATAATAAAACTGACTGAAAGGTTTCCTTCATGCTTCATTACGATTGTTGAATGACGAATAGCGACTCGGACGCCTCTGACTCACCCGAAGCGTCTGTTCGGTCGCCTCGTAAGCACTCGCAACGTGCTTCCAACCTTGGCACGCCTTCGACTCCTTTTGCCAACATCCCTGAGAGCGTTTCCGACCTTGCTACTACCGTCAAGCAGCGCGGCTTCAAGGCTCGCAAGTCGCTAGACAAGCTCGTCGACAAGCTCGTCGACACCATCTCGGGCAACGCTCGCTCCACGACCAACGAGCTGAGCAGTGAGGTTCAGGATGCTCAGAGCGAGGTCGCTGCTAGCCTTCAGGCCGTTCAAGGTGAAGCCACCAAGCGTTACCGCAAGGTCAAGCAGGAAGGCCACAAGGTCTTTGTCCGTGCTCGCAACTGGCTTAGCGACTCCAAGAATCTTGTTCGCCTTCTTGTTGCTTTCGAGGGCATATTGCTTGTGCTCGCCACGCTCCCTACCACCTACGTCGAGCTTGGAAGCCGTGGCCCTCACATCCCCGTGGTCAACCCCAAGTCTGGCATCAATGGATACCTCACTCACTGGGCCATCACTCTTCCGGACCCGCGTGGCTTCATCAGCCTAGCCTTCTACCGACCCCTGGTGCTCTGGGCCGTCTACAGCGTTCTTGTGCCCCTTGCTGTAGCCCACCTGGTCACATTTGATCGTCGCTCGCAGCCTTCGGCCTACTCGTTCCTCTTGGCACGTCTCTCGGCCCTCTTCTTCCTGGCCCGCGTGCTTCCGAACAGCACCCTCACCGCGCTTGGCCTTCCTTCGCCCGCTGTGCTCGGCGTTGCTGCTGGTGAGGTCCCCGAGTTGGCACTCATTCGAGGATTGCGCTCGCTCTTCTCGTACGACTACGTCCTTGCTCACCTTGGTGTTGACCTCCAGATCTGGGCCACCGCTACCGTCTTTGGTTTCGCTCAGTACGAAGCCATCGCTGTCCGACCTCGTGCATCTTAGAGCTGCAATCGATAGAACAGCCCAATGACACTCTGCGCGTCTGCTGTATTCTCACTATCCTGGATACCACTTTCGTTCCTGGTTGTTTTGAGTCCCAATTCGGATGGGACGAGATACCCGCTCTTCACCTTCTCTCCTCGGACAAGGCGCTCAACGAATCCGGCAGATCCCAGTGACAATCCGGACGACGATGACACCGCTGGGCTCGGTTTGGGATTCGTTTGTGGCCTGTGCTCCTTTTGCGCTTGCGATACTCTCCCTTCGCCATTTTGTCTCGTAAGACTTTCTGATTGTCCCACTTTTTTACCTGTTTCTCGCTGTATGTATCTCTGAAGACCATTGGCTCGGTCGAATTTGATTTGTACCCCTTTGTCCGACTGCTGTATTGAAGAAAATTGCTGTGTTATCACAGCATGATCTCGGGATACAGTTCACATACCACACGCTGAGTCGATCTTGTTGGGATATCTGGAATTGAATGGTGGTATCACGAAATGAGGTCAGGTCGAAGTCGCCTGTCTATGCTGAGCTAGAAGGTTGGCTAATGACGCATCGGCAGATTGTGTATTTGGATCCGTCTCGCCTCTAGCCTCGCGGGCTAATGCTTTTGCCCTCTCCAGGGCCAGCTGTTGTATGATGGACGGTTGAAGGGTCGGTGTTGATGGGTCTTCCGATGTCGCTATCAGCACCTGAAAGCTGCTGTTGACTGAAACATTTGGCGTCCTATTCGCTTCTTGCGATATCTGCGAGGGCTGTGTTGGTGTGTGAGATGGGTTCGATCGAGAGCCGCCCAGGATGCCCTCCAGTTCCAACGCCTCTGGCCCCACAACCCATCGATTCTGGAGTGCAAGGTTGAGCAGCACGGAGACCGCTGCTTGTAGCTGCTTTGACTTGAGATCCTCATCCTGCTTGTCACGGTACACTCGGAGCCGCGCCTCGACCAAGGATGGATCTGCTTCCTCGGTTACCACGCCTGCACCGTTTCCGCCATTCCTGCTGCTGCTTCCAGATACGCTTGCTTGCGAGTCATCTCCGTCCAATTGCCGCTCTGATATACGCTCGAGCTGTTCCAGATCAATGCCGAGCACCGTGGCCATCCTTTCGACTTGGTCCTTGAGTTGATTGAGCGAGTCTTCGGTGCGATCGCGCTGTTCCGCCTTATTACGAGAGCCTCGATATGTCTCGCCGAGGATGAGGGCTGCTGCCACGAAGAAAAGGAAGCCTTCCGATATTGCATTGGCACCGTTCGCTATCGCTTTGGCATCGTTTAGTGGTCGTACTTTCTGTTGGACCCCGTTTGGAAGGAGATTCGTCCTGAGCGCCATCTCTGTGCGGTGCATCCGTTGGGCAAGCGCGATGCAGAACTAAGATTCAAGGTAGAAGCGAAACAGAGGACAAAGTTACGTAGGTCAGCCATTCCCCTTCCATGGCTGTGATCGCAGCTGGTTGATGAGGAAGCATACCTTTCTAAACCTCTCATGCTGTGCGGCTTGGTTCTTGAGCTGCGTTGCAATAGGCTTGGCCAGCGTACGGATGGCCAGCGTTGCGATCTTTGCCGTCGCCATTTCTCTGACTCAACCGGGTGTAGTAGGAGCGCTGATTGTCTTGCTGATAGGGAGCAAAGTGGAGATAGTCACACCACAGATACAAGAAGAAAGTTCGGCTTGAACGGCAACACGAAGAACCGTGCAGTAGCTGAGCTCGATAATCAGACTTTGATGTTAAGGTGGTATTTGCGAACAAAAACTATCTCGTTTGTAGGTTAAATTTTCCCAGCCTAGAATGTAGCATCAGGGGGTTTCAGTTTTTTTTTGCCCTCGAAAACAGTTGAAGATGCGTCGGCATCTCAAGCAAGATGCACGTGTTACGGCCGAGACATCGAGACACGGGAGGCTCACGTAAGCGAGAAGCACAATGAGGTACGCAATTGTTATCATGGTGACAGCACAGTGGCACCCGGTATCATAGCAACACAGGGGTACAAATGAAGAAACACATCCTGCCTCGGATGGGACCAGAGCAGTGAATGGAGTATATATATGTGTCTGTCATTTAGTCTCACACCATGAAAACTAAGCATCACATAGAACATACGGCTGTGGTAAAGGGAGTCTGATCGTGACCCCGATAACGCCGTATATTAATTGTTACCTTCAATTGATTAAGAGTCTGAAGAAGCTATCACCGAGCTAACCGAAACTCGCCGACAACCATGGTAGAAGACACCGAAACGAGGACTAAAGGAAGCAGAAAAGGCAAGAACACCCAGGTTCGGGTCGACAATAATGCCACGAGCGAGAACGAGCCGGAGGCCATCAACGATGAAGCTGACGGAGACACCGATTCCGACTCCGACTTTGACGATGGCGACAAGCGATATAACTTTCGCACCCTAGCAAAGCTCCTCGAACCCGTGCCAAAGCTCACATCACGAAACTATCATAGCTGGAGCGCTCACGTGAAATCTTTCCTCCGATCTGTGCCTCATGCGATGAAACACCTCGAGGGAACGTACGACAAGAAACACCCGAAATGGAGCCGCTCCCTTGACGATGCTTTAATCAACGCCCTGCGTGGAACAATTGACACTACCGGAGAACACAATGTAAATTACCTCGTTCTAGATGTAATCAAGGAGTACCTTACTTTCAACCAAGTATGGAGAAAGATCGAAAACGGTCTCACGAATGAAGCCACCAAGACGTCTCACAGACTTGCGCTTATCTCGCAACTCAACGATACAAAGATGTTTCACTCGGACGCCAGAAAGCTAATTCAAGAGATCCGGTCCATACAAACTGAAAGCAGCCTCCTCGGCAAACCATTCGCCGATGATACATTGTTCTCGGCCCTGCAGAAATGCACGATCCGGCATCCGGTGTACAAGGAGACGGTTGCCACCGTCCATCAAATCGATTTCAACGCCCTTGCCACCGCATTAAGCATCCGGCAGACTGCTGTCGAGAGCGTCCCCGCACAAAGGACCGATCCCCGACAAGCCAGTGCTAGAACCGCCGGCAACGACGATCAAAATGAACGGGCCGGAGAGACCGAAGCCAAAGCCGGCAACAGCCACGCGAGCTCGAGGAACGCAAGCAAACCACGCCGAATCCGATGCTGGATCTGCAAGCGACCGGGACATGGTATCAGTCAATGCGACGCCTTGGTTACCATTCCCAAGGACTCCCCCCTCGCTGAACCTAAATAGGAAGCATGGTGCTCCCTCACCCTCCCAATGAAACGACAGGACCCCTCGAATCCAAAAGAAACAGCTTATTGGATCTTGGACTCGGGGGCGAGTTATCATATGGTGAACGACTACAGCATGCTCATCCACCCGAGAACTTACCGAAAGCGGATAATTACCGCCGGAAGCAAGGTCTTGGAAGCGGCAGCTATAGGAGATGCGAGCATATCAACAGATTACGGGGAAATCTCCCTGCAAAATGTATTGTATGTAAAGCACCTTAATGTTAACCTTCTGTCAACAAATTCATTAACGGATGAAGGAGCACGAGTGATATTGGACACAACCGGCGGCCAAATTTTTCTAACAAACGGCATGACACTTAAGATTGCAAAGAATCGCGAGCGAGGACTTCTGGAGTTCCGAGGCGACACATGGCAAGAAAGCGCGATGACCACATCAGCACCATTGTTTGAAGGTGTTGATGAGGAGTTCGAGCATATTGAGAATGAGCCGAAAGTTTCAAAGCAACAACTATGGCACGAGCGTCTCGGGCACCCAGGAAGAGATAAAGCTAAGGCGATCACAAGCAAGTTAAAGGATAAGCATACCATGAAATTGGATTCAAACACCGCTCTGACATGTGAGCAGTGCGTACGATCCAAGAGCACAAGCGCTCGGATGGGGAAAGGTAGCGGCGAAAGAGCCGTAGGGCCCCTGGACCTTATCCACGTCGATCTAATAATAGACTCGTCCCACGTGACGGAGTACACATGCACGTTGGTGCTGGTCGACGATCATAGCAAGTATGTGTATGCACAGCCATTGACACGAAAGAGCCATGCCTTTATGCAACTTAAAAGGATTGTTTCGTTCCTGGAGACACAGACGGATCGGAAGCTAAAAGCGATCCGATCCAATCAAGGAACGGAATGGAAAAGCAATGATGCATTAGAATGGTCGTTAGAAAAGGGCATAGAGTGGCAAACCACCGTAGGGTACAACAGCAAGCAAAATGGACGGGTAGAGAGAATTAACAGGACCCTTGGAGAGAAGATGAGAACGTTGCTAATGCAGAGGAGACTACCCAAGAAGTTCTGGCCATACGCGATCAGAGCTGCGGCGTTCAAGATAAACCTCACTCCGAGCGTTGATAATGAATTCCCTTATCAAGCGATGTTTGGCAAGTCGCCGGAACGAGCTTTAAAGCTCCTACGAGTGTTTGGTTGTCTGGCATGGGTAAACATACCCAAGATTAAACGGGACAACAAGAAATTGGACCAGCGAGCCGTCGCATCCATTTTCTTAGGGTACAGTCTAGAGAGGAAGGGCTGGCTCTTCTACAGCCCGGACTACAATCCGAACATTTTCTGGAGCAATTCAGCAAAATTCATGGAATCAAAGTGCTGGTCAGACAGAACAGAGTGGCGACCGGTTGATACAAAGGCACCCCCAATGATAATGACAGAAGAAAATTTCGAAGATCTAGGATACAACAAAGAAAATATATTTGACGAAACAGATGAAGAGCCACTACGAGAATACATGGATATGGAGACAGACTCGGAAGAAAGATTACGCGAAGGAACAGCGGAAGTGATGGAACAAGGACCAATCGCCGAAACTCAAATTGACAGCGAATTCTATGGACTCGTAGCGACGCGACCCGAACGGAGAAAGAACCTGGACCCAACCATACATGAAGCAATGAGTGGAGAGGACAGAAAGCACTGGGAGGAGGCCATGCGAAAGGAGCTGGATGGACTGGAGGCGATGGGCACATGGGAGATAGTCGACCTTCCAAAGGGTGCAAACACCGTCGACACACGTTGGGTACTCAAGATCAAAACCGATGCAAACCTCGTACCAACAAAGTTCAAAGCCCGGCTCGTAGCACGAGGTTTCACTCAACGCGAGGGCATCGACTATACAGAGGTCTTCGCACCAGTAGCACCCATCCAATCCATCCGAGGGGTGATCGCTGTCGCAGCAGTACGAGATTGGGAAATGGATTCTATTGACGTAAAGCAAGCGTACCTGAACTCCACTATACACCATGATGTATACCTCAAGCCCCCAGTAGGAATCGAAATACCACCCGGAAAAGTGTTGAAGGTAGTGAAAGGACTGTACGGCTTGAAACAATCGGGCCGAGAATGGAACATTGAGTTAGACTCACATCTCCGGACGATCGGATTTCATTGCATGCCGAGCGCACCATGCCTATACTCGAGAGGGACAGGCGACAAGATCACGATCATCACAGCATACGTGGACGACATGCTGATAACATCACCCAGTCGTGATGAAGTAGACCGCGCAAAGCGAGAGATCATGGACAAATGGGAGACGCAAGACAATGGAAGGATCAAAGAATTTCTGGGTATCAAGATCACACGTGATAGAAGACGGAGGAGGATATCTCTGAGTCTAACGGCATACATCAAGGAAATGGTGAACAAATGGTTAGGAGGAGCAAACGAGAAATCTTGGGTACCCATGCTGAGTGTAGCGAACATCGCCGGAGGCGAGCGATGTGAACCTCAGCGAGCAAAGAAGTATCAAGAATTGGTCGGCCAACTATTATGGGTCTCCAACACAGCCCAACCAGATATTGCCTTTGCCGTTGGCGTATTGGCGCGATATATGTCGATCCCAATCGACAGTGCATGGAAGGCAGCTATCCACGTGGTAAAGTACCTGAACCAAACGAACGAATATCAGTTGCACCTAGGAGGAAAGACAAACGAGCACTCGGATACACCGGTAACGACGTATACTGACGCAAACTGGGCATCCGACCCCACAAATGGACGAAGAAGCACCTCGGGGTCGATAACATATGTATATGGATGTCCGGTAAGTTGGAAATCACACGTTCAGAAGTGTGTGGCATTGTCGGCAGTCGAAGCAGAGTTTGTCGCCGCTTCCGAAGCGGTACGAGAAACCTTATTCTTCTCATATTTGCTCCGGGATTTGGAGACCACGGACGTTCGGCCCGTGCTATACACAGATAGCCAGGGGTGCATACAGGTGAGTAAAGATCCAGCCAAACATTGGAAGTTAAAGCACATCGACACACGGTATCATTTCGTTCGCGATCACGTGCAAGAGGGCGATGTGGAAATCAAATATGTCGGAACGGCAAACAACGTTGCAGATGTCTTGACAAAACCCTTACAGGGTCTTAACACCTCACGATTGGCTAGGATGATAGGACTGGAGATCCCGCCGAAGGGGGGAGTTGAAGATGCGTCGGCATCTCAAGCAAGATGCACGTGTTACGGCCGAGACATCGAGACACGGGAGGCTCACGTAAGCGAGAAGCACAATGAGGTACGCAATTGTTATCATGGTGACAGCACAGTGGCACCCGGTATCATAGCAACACAGGGGTACAAATGAAGAAACACATCCTGCCTCGGATGGGACCAGAGCAGTGAATGGAGTATATATATGTGTCTGTCATTTAGTCTCACACCATGAAAACTAAGCATCACATAGAACATACGGCTGTGGTAAAGGGAGTCTGATCGTGACCCCGATAACGCCGTATATTAATTGTTACCTTCAATTAAAACAGTTAAATTTAGGTATACCGCTTAATGAGGCCACCGTCAGGCACTCAACTTGGTCAGGTGGATCTACACAAAAGGCTGTATTATTCATGAGGAAGTGACGACTAAACAGGAGTATATATACATGCCTTGGCACCCAACTACGCTTACTCCTTTGAGTCATGTCCATGTGCCATGTATCTCCCTTTCATAACTGTTGTCATGTTATCATGCCTCCTGCATACCATGGTGTCAAACCTCGAGCATAGGCTGCATATGCCCCCACTAGCTTTGCATCTATCTCATCTTCCTTGTCACTTGGTGTCTTCCCAATTCCCCAATCATGAGTGTTCTGATCTAACACATCATGCTGTCAGGGGTCGCGCGCCTGAAACCCAGGTCGGTCTGTCGAGGTACTCGGTGACTATCTAACTGTGCGACAGCTATTGTCTCGGTATCGGTCTCTAAGAGCTAGTTGCTCGGCGACTATCAAGTTGCGCGGTGACAGCGGGTGGCGTTTGTTGTATATGTTATTGTAGGTTTCGGCTGACCTCTGTGGACACTCCGTTCAGAGGTGGCTCGGCACGATCAGTATCGATACGAAGGTTAAGATGACACCAAGGTCTGGTGTGAGCGCTGATGGTAGTGTTGATTATGACGAGGTTGATGGTGTTGGTGATGAGGTTGGTGGCGTCAACACGAGTGTCCAGTGTGCTGACTAATGCTTGAAGTGATCCCCAGACCGCAGTGGACTACTGCCTTCGGTTCTATCTATATCCGGACCGCTAACCTGCTATGGGCGCCTTCGGACGTCAGGTAGTGGTGATACAACACACACACTACGATGAGGAGCAACCTTGATAGATTGCTGCTATGCTGACTGTAACTAATGTATACTTATGCTGAAGTGATAACTAGTTTATATGGTGAGTAGAGTGGATGAGGATCCACTCGTCCTCTGATGACGAGAAGGCATGGTTATATACCTCTTCACAGCGTCGCCAGCGACACTGTTCCTGCTCTCTCTCCAGAGAGTACCCTCTTCGTCAAGTACTGTACAGGGGGTCCCTCTCGCACCACTCCTGTCCTCCTGAGCTGTGTCGACTCCTTCGACACTGCTCCTCCTCCTCAGGACCTGCTTGCCGGTCTCCTCTTCACTGCTCCTCCTTCGACCGGTGATGGTTCCTTTGACTCTTATCTCTCGAGCCCCTGAGTGGTAACCGTCTGCATGCTCCTTGAGCTTGGTCCTTCTTGTGGCGGTGCTTGGACCTCCTTGCATACGGGCCTTCGTCCTCCGTGTCCATGGTCTCCATGGAGACTGCACTCTCCATGGAGGTTGCACTCTGGCCATTCCTGCTGCCAGTACCAGCTAGGCCTCTGGCCTCTGCTCGACCACCCCTCGGCCTGCTAGGATCGTCTTCCTCTGTGACCCGTCCCTTGGTACCCGTGCTCCTACCATATGAACCCCAGGTAGCACTCAGGCCCATGACACATGCCTTGACGATGCCAGTGTATCTTCAACTCCCCTCCTCAACAGCATGTCCAAACCTATCATCCTTGATGCCTTTGTTGTGCTAAGCCCTTTGAGAGGCTTCATGAGAATGTCGGCCACATTGTTAGCCGTTCCGACGAACTCGATTGATATATCACCATCCTGTACATGATCCCTAACAAAGTAGTATCTGGTGTCGATGTGCTTGAGTTTCCAGTGTTTGGCCGGGTCCTTGCTGACTTGTATGCACCCTTGACTGTCGGTGAGCAATATTGGTTTGACTCCAGCTACTCCTAGATCTCTGAGTAGGTATGAGAAGAAGAGTGCTTCTCTTGCTGCTTTGGATGCAGCGACCAGCTCCGCCTCTACTGCCAATAGTGCTACATATTTCTGTATGTGTGATTTCCAGCTGACTGGGCATCCATACACATATGTGATTGCTCCAGACGTACTCCTATGTCCATTTGTAGGGTCAGAGGCCCAATTCACGTCGGTATACGTAACTATTGGTTGACCTGCATGGTTCCTATGTACCCCTCCTAAATTCAGGCAATAGTCACTCGTCTGATTTAGGTACTTCAATAGATGTATTGCAGCCTTCCACACACTATCAATCGGTTCTGACATATACCTTGCCAGGGTTCCAACTGCAAATGAGATGCCTGGCCTTACTGTATCAGATACCCATAAGAGTTGCCCCACTAACTCTTGGTATTGCTTGGCTTGATCTGGTGTGCGTTTGTCTCCTCCGGCGACTCCCGCCACACTCTGCATTGGAATCCAGGTTCTTTCGCTTGATCTTTCTAGCCACTTACTCACCATGCTCTTGATATATGCAATTAGATCGAGTGATATCTTGCCTTGCTTTCTCTCTTGAGTGATCTTGATGCCTAGGAATTCCTTTACCGGTCCATTGTTCTCTGTTCCCCATTTATCCATGATCTCGGCCTTAGTGCGGTCAACCTCTTGATGGCAAGGCGATGCAATCAGCATGTCATCCACATATGCTGTGATGACCGTGAGTTGTTTGCCCACCCCTCTTGAGTAAAGGCATGGGGCACTTGGCATGCAGTGGAAACCGATCTTTTGGAGGTGGGAGTCTAGTTTGATGTTCCATTTGCGGCCTGATTGTTTTAGGCCATAGAGCCCTTTTACGAGCTTCAATACCTTCCCTAGTGGTATCCTGGTCCCAACTGGTGGCTTTAGGTAAACGTCATGATGTAGGCTTGAATTAAGGTAGGCCTGCTTGATGTCAATTGAGTTGACCTCCCAATCTCGCACTGTCGCTATGGCCAGCACTCCTCTTATTGCCTGGATGGGTGCCACTGGCGCGAAGATCTCCGCGTAGTCTAGGCCCTCCCTCTGGGTGAATCCTCACGCTACTAATCTTGCTTTGTACTTCGTAGGGATCGTTTTTGCATCAGTCTTGATCTTGAGCACCCATCATGTGTCAACTGTGTTCATGCCTCGTGGCAGGTCGGTTATTTCCCATGTCCCCATTACCTCCAGGCCGTCCAGCTCCTTGTGCATTGCTTCTTCCCAGAACCTCCTATCTGTCAGCGGTCACGCGCCTGAAACCTGAGTTTGGTAGTAGTATCAATACTATTACCGATTCTGTCGAGTTATGCGACAACACTAGTGGTATTGCGATTCTTGGTGAACTATGCGATAGAGCCCTCTCTATCACTTTTCTCGCTCGAATCTGTAGTTGTAGTAATGCTATTGCAGATTTTGACTAACTGCTGTGGACACTCCGTCCAGAGGTAGCTCGGCACGATCAATATCAATACTTTGGTGGTGAACTTGATAATGACACCAAAGGTCTGGTGTGAGTGTGGGTACTGGTGGTGTCGACACGAGTGTCCAGTGTGTCGACTATCGCTTGAGGTGATCCCCGGACCGCAGTGGACAACTGCCTTCGGTTCTATCTAATCCGGACTGCTGGTTTGCTATGAACCGCCTTTGGACGTCAGTGAGCAGTGATACAACACACACGCTACAATGAGGAGTAATCTATTGATTACTGCTATGCTGACTGAAACTAATGTACTTATGCTTCTGAAGTAATACTAGTTTATATGGTGTGTAGAGTGGATGGGGATCCACTTGACCATTTGTGACGAGGCGGTAAGGTTTTATACCTCTTCGCAGCATCACCAGTGACACTGCTCCTGCCCTCTCTCCAGAGAGTTCCTCCTGTGTCGAGTGCTATGCAGGAGTCTCCAATGAGACTCCTCCTCCTTATTGAGCTCTCCCGTCTGTCCTTCCTGAGCTGTGTCGACTTCATTGACACTGCTCCTCCTCCTCATGTCTGCCTCGCCGGTGTCCCTTACACAGCTCTCCTTCCTTGACCGGCGACAGTCCTCCTTCTCTCCTATCTAGTGTGCCCCTGAGTGGTAACTGACCGCGTGTCGCTGAGCTTGGTCCCTTTCTCGGCAAGGCTTGGTCCCCTTCGTATGTGAGCTGTGATGTGTCAGGGGTTGCGCGCCTGAAACCCAGGTTGGTCTGTCGAGATACTCGGTGACTATCTAACCGTGCGACAGCTATTGTCTCGGTATCGGTCTCTAAGAGCTAGTTGCTCGGCGACTATCAAGTTGCGCGGTGACAGCGGGTGGTGTTTGTTGTATACATTATTGTAGGTTTTGGCTGACCTCTGTGGACACTCCGTTCAGAGGTGGCTCGGCACGATCAGTATCGATACGAAGGTTAAGATGACACCAAGGTCTGGTGTGAGTGCTGATGGTGATGAGGTTGATGATGTTGGTGATGAGGTTGGTGAATGTCGATGATGATGAGGATGATGGTGTTGGTGATGAGGTTGGTGGCATCAACACAAGTGTCCATTGTGCTGACTAATGCTTGAAGTGATCCCCGGACCGCAGTGGACTACTGCCTTCGGTTCTATCTATATCCGGACTGCTAACCTGCTATGGGCGCCTTCGGACGTCAGGTAGTGGTGATACAACACACACACTACGATGAGGAGCAACCTTGATAGATTGCTGCTATGCTGACTGTAACTAATGTATACTTATGCTTGAAGTGATAACTAGTTAATATGGTGAGTAGAGTGGATGAGGATCCACTCGACCTCTGATGACAAGAAGGCATGGTTATATACCTCTTCACAGCGTCGCCAGCGACACTGCTCCTGCTCTCTCTCTCCAGAGAGTACCCTCTTCGTCGAGTACTGTACAGGGGGGCCCTCTAGCACCACTCCTGTCCTCCTGAGCTGTGTCGACTCCTTCGACATTGCTCCTCCTCCTTGCTATCCTGCTTGCTTGGCACCCCTGTGCCTCCTGAGCTGTGTCGACTCCTTCGACACTGCTCCTCCTCCCCAGGACCTACTTGCCGGTCTCCTATACACTGCTCCTCCTCCCTCGACCAGTGATGGTTCCTTTGGCTCTTGTCTCTCGAGCCCCTGAGTGGTAACCATCTGCATGCTCCTTGAGCTTGGTCCTCTTTGTGGCTGTGCCTGCTCCTTGAGCTTGGTCCTCTTTGTGGCTGTGCCTGCTCCTTGAGCTTGGTCCGGCCCTCCTCGCATATGGGCCTGGTCCTCCTTTGCATGTGAATCCGTAGGAGTCCATGGTCTCCATGGAGACTGCACTACGGCCATGCTCTCTCCTGGTATCGACTAGCTCTCCGATACCTATGCTCCTTCCATATGAACCAGTGACCCTCCTGCTTCCTGAGCATTCAGGCCCATGACATGATGCACCTCGCACATGAATCATCGTACAGTCATTCTTGTTACTGATCTCCGCGGAATCTGCCACATGATCATGCTTGCTGCAGATTCTGGCAGGATTTGTGATATCAATGACACTCGTACCAATTTCGCTGAGATCTGCCATAGAGCTGATTTTATCGCCAATCTCAGTGAACTCTGCCGCAAATCCTACGATCCGCCTGATAACACCATTCCTGCGCTACCTTCATATGAACTTACGGCTCTTCATGCTTCCTGCGCACACTGTCCCATGACACTATCCTCTCCGGCCAGTGCCTCGCGGACGGTTGGGTTCGAATTCTTCTTTCCTTCCTCAGCCCTTGCTGCTGTCAGTCCGAAGTAACTCCTCTTTACCCAAGTCTCCGGGTTGCACATGTTCCTGGCCGGCCTCCAGTTTGGCCATGGACCCCTCTTCTTGGGTGGTACTGGTGTGTACTCCTCCCTTTCTTTTGGGCCTCCATTAGGGGCTTTGTCTTCAATGCACGACTCTTCAAGCTCCTCCTCCTCAAGGGCCGACTCCATGTCGACATACTCCTCCAGGGGCTCTTGCTCTCTTTCATCAAACAGATTCTCTTCTGTGTACCCCAGGTCATCGAGATCCTCTTCAATAGTTGGAACTGATGGTGGTCGGATACTAATTGGTCGCCATTCTGATCGATCTGACCAGCACTGCATTTCCATGAACCTTGCCAAGTTGCTCCAGAAGATGTTTGGAGCATAGTCGGAGCTGTAGAATAGCCATCCCTTTCTCTCTAAGCTGTATCCTAAGAATATAGCTGTGACTGCCTGCTGGTCTAACTTCTTGTTGTTTTGCTTGGCTTTCGGGACGTTTACCCAAGCTAGGCATCTGAATACGCGCATGAGGTGGATGAATTGTTCTGGTGATCTCCTAAACATGAGCTGGTATGGGAACTCTCCATCGACGCTGGGAGTGAGGTTGAGCTTGAACGCTGCCACTTGTATTGCATGTGGCCAAAACCTTTTCGGTACACTCCTTTGCATCAGTAGCGTTCACATCTTTTCACCTAGGCTCCTGTTCATCTGTTCTACCTGTCCATTTTGTCTGCTATTGTATCCCACAGTTGTTTGCCATTCTATGCCCTTAGATAACGACCATTCTAACGCTTCATTGCTCTTCCATTCAGTTCCTTGATCAGATTGGATTGCCTTTAGCTTCCTATCTGTCTGTGTCTCCAGGAATGAAACAATCCTTTTGAGTTGTGTAAATGTGTGGCTCTTTCGCAAAAGTGGCTGCGCATGCACATACTTGCTATAGTCATCAACCAGCACTAACGTGCATGTATACTCTGTCACATGTGATGAGTCTATGATCAAATCGATATGGATAAGGTCTAGGGGCCCTGCAGCTCTTTCGCCGCTACCTTGCCCCATCCGAGCAACCGTACTTTTGGACTGTATACACTGCTCACATGTCAGAGCCGTATCTGGGTCCAATGCTATTACAGATTTGCCTTTCAACTTATCAACGATCGCTCTGGACTTGTCTCGACCTGGATATCCTAGACACTCATGCCAGAGCTGTTTTGTGGAGATCTTTGGTCTCCGGTTGGCCAGCTCAAACTCTTCATCAACTCCTTCAAACAGTGTTGATATAGTCATCGCGCTTTGTCGCCATGTATCGCCTCAGAACTCTAATAGTCTGCGCTTGCGATCTTTTGCTATTTTCAGTAGCATACCGTTTGCCAGGTGTATTTGCCCGCCTGTAGGGTCTAAAATCACACGTGCTCCTTCATCTGTCAGTGAATTGGTTGACAATAGGTTAACATTGAGCCTTTTGACATATAACACATTTTGGAGATAGACATCTCCATATTCTGTTGCTATGCTGACATCTCCCACAGCAGTCGCCTCCAACACTTCACTTCCAGCGGTATATACACACCTTCTGCAGTTTCTTGGATGTACGAGCATACTGTGGTCATTAACCATATGATAACTCGCTCCTGAATCTAGGATCCAACATGTTGTTTCTCCTGACTTTGGGAGCTGTTGCCAACTTGGGGTGAAAGAGCACCATGTCATGGGCCTGAATGCTCAGGAAGCAGGAGGGTCACTGGTTCATATGGAAGGAGCATAGGTATCGGAGAGTTAGTCGATACCAGTAGAGAGCATGGCCGTAGTGCAGTCTCCATGGAGACCATGGACTCCTACGGATTCACATGCAAAGGAGGACCAGGCCCATATGCGAGGAGGGCCCGCCACGAAGAGGACCAAGCTCAAGGAGCAGGCACAGCCACGCAGAGGACCAAGCTCGAGGAGCAGGCACAGCCACGAAGGGGACCAAGCTCAAGGAGCATGCAGATGGTTACCACTCAGGGGCTCGAGAGATAAGAGTCAAAGGAACCGTCACCGGTCGAAGGAGGAGGAGCAGTGTATAGGAGACCGGCAAGCAGGTCCTGAGGAGGAGGAGCAGTGTCGAAGGAGTCGACACAGCTCAGGAGGCACAGGGGTGCCAAGCAAGCAGGGTGGCAAGGAGGAGGAGCAGTGTCGAAGGAGTCGACACAGCTCAGGAGGACAGGAGTGGTGCTAGAGGGCCCCCCCTGTACAGTACTCGACGAAGAGGGTACTCTCTGGAGAGAGAGAGCAGGAGCAGTGTCGCTGGCGACGCTGTGAAGAGGTATATAACCATGCCTTCTTGTCATCAGAGGTCGAGTGGATCCTCATCCACTCTACTCACCATACAACTAGTCAATACTTTAGCAACATAAGTACTCATTAGTTTCCAGTCAGCATAGCAGCAATCTATCAAGGTTGCTCCTCATCGTAGTGTGTGTGTTGTATCACCACTACCTGACGTCCAAAGGCGCCCATAGCAGGTTAGCGGTCCGGATATAGATAGAACCGAAGGCAGTAGTCCACTGCGGTCCAGGGATCACTACAAGCATTAGTCAGCACACTGGACACTTGTGTTGATGCCACCAACCTCATCACCAACACCATCATCCTCATCATCATCGACATTCACCAACCTCATTGCCAACACCATCAACCTCATCACCATCAACACTCACACCAGAACTTGGTGTCATCATAACCTTTGTATCGATACTGATTGTGCCGAGCCACCTCTGAACGGAGTGTCCACAGAGGTCAGCCGAAACCTACAATAGCGTATACAACAAATGCCACCCGCTGTCACCGCGCAACTTGATAGTCGCCGAGCAACTAGCTCTTCGAGACTGATACCAAGACAATAGCTGTCACACAGTTGGATAGTCACCGAGTATCTCGACAGACCGACCTGGGTTTCAGGCGCGCGACCCCTGACATCACTCACCAATGGTTCTACCCCCACCTTAGAGCCACCAACCCTCCTGTCTGGCTTGCAGTCTACTCCCTATTTGTTAAACAACTATGTATTGTCTTTAGGGACCCAGATTGTATCACCACTGCCAAGTGGGAGATTGAGGTCTTATCCCAGACCACATCCATAACAACCTATCTCACCCAGTTCCATTGGCTACAGATGGCCCTCAATTGGGGCAAAGATGCTATGGCTTGGTTCTTCTATCAAGGTCTCAAGGAGAATGTCAAGGACAACCTCAGTTGCTCAGGAAAACCAACTGAACTGGAAGCTCTCATCCAGAGATCTCTCGAGATTAACAACCATATTGCTGAGCAGTTCTCTGAGAAGAAAAGGATGAGCAACCATTCGGCAAACACTATGCTCGTGACTGCCTCCAACCCTCCCTTGCTCCGACAGTCATTTGTCCCTCCACTCCTCCAGTCCCTCGAGCCAACCCCCACATTCCCCTTACCATGGCAGGAAAGCTCGATCTGGGTGAATACAAGTGCCACCAAGAAAACAACTTGTGCATCTACTGTGCTTCCCCAGAGCACACTATCGCAGCATCCCTGTTATCAAGTCAAAAAATTAAGGGGCTTGTCAAAAACAGCCGCCTTAGTGTCAAGGATCGGGAAATCGGGTAACCAAACCTAAACATAGTGAGCAGTAAAACCACTACACCAGCTAGTCCCTTAGCTGGTGTAACCGATGTCAGGGGTCGCGCACCTGAAACCCGAAATCTGTAGTAAAACACAACTACTACTAATCTCAGCCGGATCTGTTGTAAAAGCCTTCTATTGTTGTTCTTGCTGGAATCTGCTGTAGAAGGCTTCTATGACTGTTCTTGCTCGGATGGATTGTAACTTAAGGTTATCACGGATTTCTACTGACCACTGGGGACACTCAATCTGGAGGTAGCTTGGCACGATCAATATCCAATAGGTACTTTGAGGTGACACCAAGGTTGTCATGGGACCGGATGCACAGGAAGCAGGAAGAACCGAAGTCGTATGAGGAGTGGTGCAGGAATTGCAGGATTGGGCAAAACAAGGGTTCACAGCAGAGTTCATCGAGATCAGTAGTAGCAAAGCTCTATGACAGGATTCTTCCAAATTGGTACAAGCAGGATCTTACAACAAAGCCTGCTGGAATCAGTAGTATCATAATTGTACGACAGATCTTGCAGAAACCAGTGAGAGGATGCCAATATCATAGATCTCACCATAGGACAGATGGTGGTGACATTTGGGTCTGCCACACTCCAATGAAGCAGGGGGCCTACTTGATGATGAACTCAGAGCAGGAGGATGGGTAAGATGAAGAAGGGGTACAAGTCGCCACTTGGATGAAGTGGGAGTGGCCCCTATCAATGATGAAGCAACATGAGGACCTTCCATCTGCAGGAAGAAAGGGAAGCAGTGCCAACGAGCGACATCACAAGGTAGGCAGGACGAGAGGAGGAGGAGCAGTATCTGAGGAGGCCTCCTAGAGCAGAAGCAGTGTCACAGGTGACATTGTGAGGACATCTATATAACCATGCTTTCTTGTCATAGTAGTTGAGTGGATCCCCAACCACTCTACCTTACACATTACTAGTTATAACTTCGTCATAAGTATACTTAGTAGTTTCCATCAACAGTTGCAATTGCAGAGCATTGCATCTACTTGGTGCGTGTGTTGTATCACAAGTTAACTTGATGTGATCTGAAGGCAGTACATACTGTGGTCCGGATATTGATCGACACCGAAGGCGGTTTCATACTGCGGTCCAGGGATCAACCATTCAACTCATCAACACACTGGACACTCGTGTCGAGTCAACTCATTTCACACCAGACCTTGGTGTCACCTCAAAGTACCTATTGGATATTGATTGTGCCGAGCTACCTCTGGATGGAGTGTCCCCAGTGGTCAGTCGAAATCTGTAATAACCTTTAGTTACAATCTATTTGAGTGAGAACAGTCATAGAAGGCTTCTATGGCAGATTCCAGCAAGAACAACAATGGAAGGCTTTTACAATATATCTTGCCAAGATTAGTCGTAGTTGCCTTTTACTACAGATTTTGAGTTTCAGGCTTGCGACCTCTGACAGTTTGTCAGAAGTTAATGATCACCCATGTGGATTGCGATAATGAGCATATCTAAGTACATGACAATTGCTAGAGTATATATATGTCTTGGCGTCCTGTGTATCCATGTGCTTACACAAGAGCGATGAGGATGAGGCTCAGCATGGAGATTACGGAGATATATGTTGGCTATCTACTTGTCGGTGCTCTAAAGCCCAACAGTTGGCATGGTATCCATTGGCTGGTGCTCTAAAGTCTGACAGTCGGCCCGGCGTGTGTATACCCAAGTAAGCGAAGTTGTTGTTTGTGTGAAATCGGAGCTAGAGTCGCATGCTCGGGGAAAACTGAGTTGAAGCATTTTGTTGATGATGATGGTTCTAAATACAAACGTGAGCAAGGATTTTCAAGTCTTCGCCACTCGTGCACACTCGCAACGCATGCACGCGTGCACTGCTGAGCCCCTTTTGCGCAAGCCTTTTACTCAGCCGTAAACACTACCTCCGCGGTCTCTACGCTTTGTGCGGCTTTATCTACTTCAACTCCCCCCCTCAACGGTATATGTACCCTGTTCATTATGCTGTTGTTTCAAGGTGTGACCTCCATTCTTCAATACTGTTGCATAGATCGGGGACCCCGTTTCATACACCACTGCCGGTGTTTGCAGTTGTAGCCCAGATCTTGCTTGCTGCATTGCCTGTCTCCCAATGGGCTTTGTGAGTACATCTGCCAAGTTTCTTGTGGTGTCCACGTACTTGATCTGCACCCTTCCCTCTTGGACGTTGTTACAGATGAAGTGATACTTGGTGTTGATGTGCTTAAGCTTCCAGTGCTGTGCTGGGTCCTTACTAACCTGTATGCAACCAGTATTGTCCAAGTAGACCGTCGGGGTGCCTGTGGCAATGCCAATTGAGCGTAGGAGCTGCTTGAGGAAGAGCACCTCATGTGTTGCTTCTGTGGCTGCAATGAACTCTGCCTCGACAGCAGACAATGATACACATTTTTGTGTCGCTGACTTCCAGGCTACCGGGTTCCCATACACTAACGCCACTGACCCCGATGTACTCCTTCTCTGTATGGTGGCATCGCTTGCCCAGTTTGCATCACTGTGTGCAACCAGTGGCTCTTGCGACTCATTTGCCCTATAAACCAATCCAACCTCCTTTGTGCTTTCGAGGTAGTGCAAGACCCGTTGTGCTGCCTGATAATGCTCCTGTGATGGTTCACGCATGTGTCTAGCAAGGATGCCCACAGTGAGGCTAAGGTCAGGCCGGGTGCTGTTGGCAACCCAGAGCAGCTTGCCAACGATCACCGGATACTCCTTCTGTTGCGCTGAGCTTGCGACAAGGGTTCCCTCCGGTATGCTCTGCATTGGGACCATGGTCGGCTTGGTGCGTTTGTCCAGGTGCTTAGCCAGCACTTGGTCAATGTACCCTGACTGACCAATTGTCATGGTGCGCATCACATGGTTTCGACTAATTTTGATGCCGAGGAAATGAGAGACCTCGCCACTATCCTCCATCTTCCATCCCTGACTGATCTGCTTCTTAACCTTTAGGACTGTTTCCAGCCATGGTGCTATGACTAATGTATCATCAACGTAGATGACCACGATGGCCATATCTTTGCCCTGTCCCTTGGTGTAGATGCAGGGAGCGCACTCTACCTGGAAGAATCCCATGCATCGCAAAGACCTGTCAAACTCCTGGTTCCATTCTTGCCCAGACTGCTTTAGGCCATATAAACCCTTGACTACCTTGTACACCTGGCCGGGTGCTACTCCTGATCCTTCCGGCAGCTTCATGTAGATTGCTTCCTTTAACCTGGAGTTTAAGTAGGCCATCGTGATATCCAGTGCATGCACCTCCCAGTTGTTCTGTACTGCTAGTGCTAGGATAGCTCTGATTGCTCCGAGGGGTGCTACTGGGGAAAAGGTTTCCTGGTAGTTGATTCCCCCTCTCTGTGTGAAACCCCTCGCAACCAGTTGTGCCTTGTGCTTTATGGGCACACCATCAGCATCGAGCTTTAGCCGAAGCACCACCTTAGAGTCCACTAGTGGTACTCCTGGCGGGTGATTCACCACCTCCCAAGTCCCCATTGCCTCGAGTCCTTCCAGCTCTTTTCGTATTGCCTCCTTCCAGAGCTGGGCGTCCTCACCATTCATTGCCTCTCCAAGTGTTGGGTCCAGGTTCAGCACTGCTGTGTTGGCAGCGCCTACGGTGCTGTCCATGGCTGGCAGAAGGTCCTCCACCACGGTCTCCAACCTGGTCTCTGTCATGGGCCTGAATGCTCAGGAAGCAGGAGGGTCACTGGTTCATATGGAAGGAGCACAGGTATCGGAGAGCTAGTCGATACCAGTAGAGAGCATGGCCATAGTGCAGTCTCCATGGAGGCCATGGACTCCTACGGATTCACATGCAAAGGAGGACCAGGCCCATATGCGAGGAGGGCCGGACCAAGCTCAAGGAGCAGGCACAGCCACAAAGAGGACCAAGCTCAAGGAGCAGGCACAGCCACAAAGAGGACCAAGCTCGAGGAGCAGGCACAGCCACGAAGGGGACCAAGCTCAAGGAGCATGCAGATGGTTACCACTCAGGGGCTCGAGAGATAAGAGTCAAAGGAACCGTCACCGGTCGAAGGAGGAGGAGCAGTGTATAGGAGACCGGCAAGCAGGTCCTGAGGAGGAGGAGCAGTGTCGAAGGAGTCGACACAGCTCAGGAGGCACAGGGGTGCCAAGCAAGCAGGGTGGCAAGGAGGAGGAGCAGTGTCGAAGGAGTCGACACAGCTCAGGAGGACAGGAGTGGTGCTAGAGGGCCCCCCCTGTACAGTACTCGACGAAGAGGGTACTCTCTGGAGAGAGAGAGCAGGAGCAGTGTCGCTGGCGACGCTGTGAAGAGGTATATAACCATGCCTTCTTGTCATCAGAGGTCGAGTGGATCCTCATCCACTCTACTCACCATACAACTAGTCAATACTTTAGCAACATAAGTACTCATTAGTTTCCAGTCAGCATAGCAGCAATCTATCAAGGTTGCTCCTCATCGTAGTGTGTGTGTTGTATCACCACTACCTGACGTCCAAAGGCGCCCATAGCAGGTTAGCGGTCCGGATATAGATAGAACCGAAGGCAGTAGTCCACTGCGGTCCAGGGATCACTTCAAGCATTAGTCAGCACAATGGACACTCGTGTTGACGCCACCAACCTCATCGCCAACACCATCAACCTCATCACCATCAACACTCACATCAGACCTTGGTGTCATCATAACCTTCGTATCAATACTGATCGTGCCGAGCCACCTCTGAATGGAGTGTCCACAGAGGTCAGCCGAAACCTACAATAGCGTATACAACAAACGCCACCCGCTGTCACCGCGCAACTTGATAGTCGCCAAGCAACTAGCTCTTAGAGACCGATACCGAGACAATAGCTGTCGCACAGTTAGATAGTCACCGAGTATCTTGACAGACCGACCTGGGTTTCAGGCGCGCAACCCCTGACAGTCTCCTCCTCCACTGTGGTTGGTGCAGCACTCTCCTCCTCGACTTCCATGGGCTTGCATGCCTCCTGCTGGCGATCACTCCATCCTTTGTCCTCATGGAACATTGCTGAGTTGCTCCATTGGATTGACGCGGGCTGGTCCAGGTTGCAAAACTTCCATGCTTTGTGCTTGTCATTGTACCCAATCATGATGGCTGGTTTTGCTCTAGCCCCATACTTGCCTTGCTGGTCCTTCTGTTGAACATGAACCCATGCCAGGCACCCGAAAACTCGCAGCTGTTGGGCCAGTTTGTGTGCGGTGGTTCCGTAAAAGGCCTTGTGGGGAATGGTCTTGGTGGCTGACAGGGTGAGGTTCATCACGTGTGCTGCTGCTGTGATTGCATACGGCCACAACTCTCTGGGGCAAGCTTGACCAATCAGCATCAAGTGCATCTTTTCTTGGACCGACCTGATTGCTCTCTCTGCCCGTCCATTTTGGACACTGATCCCCGGGACACTCTTTTGCCACTTGAAACCCTCTTGAGTTTGCCAGTCTTCGGCTGCTATGCTGCACCATTCTCCTCCATTGTCGCTGTGGAGTGTTTTGAGTTTCCTCTCTGTTGCCCGTTCCATCCTGGCTATCCACTGTCAGGGGTCTCGCGCCTGAAACCCAGGTCGGTCTGTCGAGATACTCGGGGACTAGCTAACTGTGTGACAGCTATTGTCTCGGTATCGGTCTCTAAGAGCTAGTTGCTCGGCAACTATCAAGTTGCGCGGTGACAGCGGGTGGCGTTTGTAGGTTTCGGCTGACCTCTGTGGACACTCCGTTCAGAGGTGGCTCGGCACGATCAGTATCGATACGAAGGTTAAGATGACACCAAGGTCTGGTGTGAGTGCTGATGGTAATGAGGTTGATGATGTTGGTGATGAGGTTGGTGAATGTCGATGATGATGAAGATGATGGTGTTGGTGATGAGGTTGGTGGCGTCAACGCGAGTGTCCAGTGTGCTGACTAATGCTTGAGGTGATCCCCGGACCGCAGTGGACTACTGCCTTCGGTTCTATCTATATCCGGACCGCTAACCTGCTATGGGCGCCTTCGGACGTCAGGTAGTGGTGATACAACACACACACTACAATGAGGAGCAATCTTGATAGATTGCTGCTATGCTGACTGTAACTAATGTATACTTATGCTGAAGTGATAACTAGTTATATGGTGAGTAGAGTGGATGAGGATCCACTCGACCTCTGATGACGAGAGGGCATGGTTATATACCTCTTCACAGCGTCGCCAGCGACACTGCTCCTGCTCTCTCTCTCCAGAGAGTACCCTCTTCGTCGAGTACTGTACAGGGGGGCCCTCTAGCACCACTCCTGTCCTCCTGAGCTGTGTCGACTCCTTCGACACTGCTCCTCCTCCTTGCTTGGCACCCCTGTGCCTCCTGAGCAGTGTCGACTTCTTCGACACTGCTCCTCCTCCTCAGGACCTACTTGCCGGTCTCCTATACACTGCTCCTCCTCCTTCGACCGGTGATGGTTCCTTTGGCTCTTATCTCTCGAGCCCCTGAATGGTAACCATCTGCATGCTCCTTGAGCTTGGTCCTCTTCTTGGCGGCCCCTCCTCGCATATGGGCCCGCTCCTCCTTTGCATGTGAATCCGTAGGAGTCCATGGTCTCCATGGAGACTGCACTACGGCCATGCTCTCTACTGGTGCCCTCCTGCTTCCCGAGCATTCCGGCCCATGACATCCACCTCCTCAGCCCCGTGAGTGCGGCGCTCTTGGTGCAGAGTGGTGTCATGGGCCTGAATGCTCGGGAAGCAGGAGGGCACCAGTAGAGAGCATGGCCGTAGTGCAGTCTCCATGGAGACCATGGACTCCTACGGATTCACATGCAAAGGAGGAGCGGGCCCATATGCGAGGAGGGCCCGCCAAGAAGAGGACCAAGCGCAAGGAGCAGGCGCCGCCAAGAGGAGGACCAAGCTCAAGGAGCATGCAGATGGTTACCACTCAGGGGCTCGAGAGATAAGAGCCAAAGGAACCATCACCGGTCAAAGGAGGAGGAGCAGTGTATAGGAGACCGGCAAGTAGGTCCGAGGAGGAGGAGCAGTGTCGAAGAAGTCGACACCGCTCCGGAGGCACAGGGGTGCCAAGCAAGGAGGAGGAGCAGTGTCGAAGGAGTCGACACAGCTCAGGAGGACAGGAGTGGTGCTAGAGGGCCCCCCTGTACAGTACTCGACGAAGAGGGTACTCTCTGGAGAGAGAGAGCAGGAGCAGTGTCGCTGGCGACGCTGTGAAGAGGTATATAACCATGCCTTCTCGTCATCAGAGGTCGAGTGGATCCTCATCCACTCTACTCACCATATAAACTAGTTATCACTTCAGCATAAGTATACATTAGTTTCAGTCAGCATAGCAGCAATCTATCCAGGTTGCTCCTCATCGTAGTGTGTGTGTTGTATCACCACTACCTGACGTCCGAAGGCGCCCATAGTAGGTTAGCGGTCCGGATATAGATAGAACCGAAGGCAGTAGTCCACTGCGGTCCGGGGATCACTTCAAGCATTAGTCAGCACACTGGACACTCGTGTTGATGCCACCAACTTCATCACCAACACCATCATCCCCATCATCATTGACATTCACCAATCTCATCACCAACATCATCAACCTCATCACCATCATCATCAACACTCACACCAGACCTTGGTGTCACCATACCCTTCATATCGATATTGATCGTGCCGAGCCACCTCTGAACGGAGTGTCCACAGAGGTCAGCCGAAACCTACAATAGCGTATACCACAACACCACCTGCTGTCATCGCGCAACTTGATAGTTGCCGAGCAACTAGCTCTTCGAGACCGAGACCGAGACAATAGCTGTCGCACAGCTGGATAGTCACCGAGGATCTCGACAGACCGACCTGGGTTTCAGGCGCGCGACCCCTGACAAGTGGCTCCACGTAGATCAGAGAAGAGAAGTCGTCCACAGCAACTAGTGTGTAGTGGTAGTTGGCATGTCCTTTGAAATCTGTCATCAGGTCTACGTGTACCAGCTCCAATGGTGCTTCCGCTCTTTCTGACGCTGATTGGCCCATCTGTGCTCGAGTCTGTTTTCCTTGGCTGCACGCATTACAGTGCTTCGACTCATGTTCCATTTCCTCGTTGGTACCTAGGTAATGAGCCCAGATTTGTCTCGTTTTGTCTCGTCCTGGGTGTCCGAACCTCTCATGCCATAGGTAGCTGTCTCGATGCTTCGTGTCCTTATTGCCCTCTGGGGCATTGTCTAGTTTTCCTGTGTTCTGGTTGTCCTCTGGGACGTCGTCGAGTGCCTCTTCCAACTCCAGGGCTAGTGCCTTTCCCTGTACTTCGAACCGCCCTTTTCTTCTGTTCCTCTTGTATTGTATTTGTGTGCCATCATTTTGCTTAATGATGGTTCCAAACTCATCAAAAGTTACCCATGCACCGTTCTCGATCAAGCCTTGTACTGATAATAAATTAGAATTAAGTTTCGGCACATAGAGCACATCCAATAGTTGAATGGTTACATTGCCAACCCGAAGGGAGGCGTCTCCTATGGCCTTCACTTGAAGCCTTTCATTTCCAGCCGTACAGATCTGACCGTCCTTGTGCGTCGAGGTGAGCAGCATTCTTTCATTGTTCACCATGTGGTGCGTCACACCCGAATCGACAATCCAGGTGTCCGATGTTGGTTGCTCATCCCCGCCAATCGCTAGGAGGGTGCACCCGAGTTCCTACCGACTTGCTTCTTGTGCTGGATTGGTGGTGGGTCCGTCCCTACTTGGTGTGGGGTTATTGTTGGTGTTCGTGCAGTTCCGGGCAATGTGATTAGGTCCTCCACAAGCGTAGCACTTTGGAGGGGCTGAGGGGTTGCGAGGATCGCGCCTGCCCCTGGGTCCTTGCTCCGCCTGGTTGGTGCTCCCCTGTTCTGTGCTTGTGGCAACCCTTGCTGCTCCTCTAATATGGCCAGTGACCTCACCATCCTGCTGTTTCTTGGCAAGTGCGTGGTAGGCTTCGTCATACTTACAGTCTGGCTTAGCTGTCTTGAGTGCATCGACGGCGTTGGCATAAAACCAATCTTGGGCCGTGCAGCGATAGAGAGTTGATTTCTTGAGGTCCTCGTCGAAACGCTTTCCGAGGCGTGCTGCATCATTCCAGATCGAATCGAGTTCCTTGCCTAGCCTGACAACATCTCGATTGTGCAAGCGCACTGTGTGAATACGATCCTGCAGTCCTGCTTGCTTTACAGCGTCGTTCAGTGTTAGTGCCTTCTTGAGTTTGGCATAGAGTGTGCTACCGAGCTGGACTTCTTCATCCGCTCCTCTGATGGTGTAGGTGTCGATATGGCTGTCTGGACTGTTGTCGCAGCAGGCATGGATGAGACCCACGAGGGCTTTATCCAAGTCTTCGTCGTATTCCTCATTTCCAGGCGCCACCGTGCCATACAGTATCTCCTTTGCATTATGTACTCTTTGGAGGCAGTCGATGAAGGTAGGTTCCCAAGTGTGCCAGTTGCTGTCGCTGAGCTTTTTGATGTGCGCAATGGTGCTCGACACCTCCTTGGGGATCTTCTCGGTCTCCCTGCGCGGGGTCTGGTTGCTAATGCTGATGAGGCCCATAGCTTGCACGATCACTTCCTCAGCTGTTAGTGCTGGGTTCGCCAGCTGGAGGATCCTGACTACCTGCGTGAGCCATCCTTCCTCCTGTCTGTTGCCTGTGGTTGCTTGATCATCATCGCCCCTTCCCGTCTGTCCAGCTCTTGTCAATGGCGGCATTGCGTTGAGTGTCAGACTCTTAATCAGTTGAAGCATTTTGTTGATGATGATGGTTCTAAATACAAACGTGAGCAAGGATTTTCAAGTCTTCGCCACTCGCGCACGCTCGCAACGCACGCACGCGTGCACTGCTGAGCCCCTTTTGCGCAAGCCTTTTACTCGGCCGTAAACACTATCTCTACGCTTTGTGCGGCTTTGTCTACTTCAACTAACTGCATTCCCGGAGCAAGGGTCACGTGCTTTCACGTTTTACATGTGAAATTGTGGAGCGAAGTCAGGCCGAAATCCGAGAAGAAGTCCAAAATTTGGAAGCTTCAACTTGCTGCACCCTGGCTTGCCGCTACACATCCTCGCCACCTCAGCGACACCATCGAGAAACTAGCCCAGTCAGGCCGAGGTGATAGCGATGAGTTCAGTCTGATTCAAGATGTCGTCCAAGAACAAGCTCACAAAGGTATGCACTCCATTGCTCCCCGCTCCCTCCTCCAAACCCAGACCTGCCGCTGACTCTTTCCATTCGCCTCACCGCCCTCGATCGCAGTTCAAATCCGCAGTAGCCGCCTCTTCCTCATCCACCCCGACCTCCTCTCGACACTCCTGCCCCCCTTCCTCATCATCGATCACACACCTCACAATTTCGCAACAGAACACCCTCCAAACAATTCACGAAGAACAACTCGCCAGACTCGCCAGCACAACACTTCCCAATCTGGCCTCTCTCCACTCACAACGGTTCCTCCGTCTAGCATGCTCACAAGTTGCCGCATCAGGCACTTTGTGGACTACCCGTAAGCTTCAAGCTGTCACGTACCGGCGCTCGTTATGGACTGAAGATGTCGAGCCGGAGCAGGAGGGAGGCAAGGGGAAGGAGGAGGCAAGAATTGTTCCCGATTTCTACTATAGACACAATCCGAGATGTGTGAGGTGCAGCTTGCCGCTCGTTGCTGGATTGAATCAGACTACAACACCGAATGGGCACAAGGAGAAGGCTTCAGGGTTGAGAGCAAAAGCTGGAAGAGGGGCACATGGGACGACGCGCAAGCGCATATCAAGTTGCACACTCTGTCGTCACAAGACTCGGACCTAGCCCTCAGTATCTCATCTTTACATATACCCACTCACACATACCCAGCATGGAGTAAGGGATGCAACATCGAGCTTTATTATCGTCAGAATGCGTATGGAGCTCGAAATCAGAGTACAAGAGATTGTGGACCGTGTAAAAGACAGTATGATGGTTGAACGTCGAGCAGTCCGATTCATCCAGATGGAGCATCGTAAGGCCGCATCCGGAGAGGACCTCGCAAGAATCGTCATTGATGAAATGAGTGCGCGTCAACGCGTCATGGTATATACGCGAGCGCAGAAGGAGCAGTGCCGGAAATTGAAAAGAGAGTCGCTAATACAAGATGGTGAAACGAAAGGATCGAGCAGCCTTGGGCAGGATTGCTTTTGTGGGGTTTTCGAGCTACAGAGAGGGTGTGTGAAGCATAGTCGGAGCAGTTCGCTAGTATACAACACCTCCAGGCATCGATCTTGAGGGATTGCCGAGACCGACGAGCACCAGTAGAGCATCGAGGACTGGGCCGATGTAGTCGTCGACAAAGTTGCTGCCGACAACTGCATTCGGATAGCGACCGTCATAGTAGTAGTTCTGCATGGCGGTTGGAAGGTAGTTGAGTTTCCTGAACTCGTCTGCGTCAAGGGTCTGGTGGTTGATGTGGTAGATGTCGCGAGATGTGTTGAGCAGCAAGCCTAAGGCTAGACCGATGGCGAGGAGCATGGCAATGATGGATGTGCTTTTCGCAGTCAAAGCAGCGGAGAAAGACTCGACCAAGGTGTGCATCGATGTCGACAGGGTGGCCACCTTGGTGCGAGTAGAGGACGAGCTGTCTGTAGGAGCAGGCTCAATGGTACTGTCGACAGCAGGCTCTGCAACGGCTTGCTCTTCTGGTGCATCGGTCTGAATGGACTGTGTGACCATCTCGACCGACTTACGCGCTTTGCCTACTCTTCTTCGTCGTCGCTGGATGACAGTCTCGATATAGTCATCGACGTTGCTGGTGTCGGCATCCTTGTCCTCGACCTGTGTCTCTTCTCCGGAGCTGTTGCCGTCCATTCCCATGCTTCGAGCGAGCTCGTTGCCCAGGCGCCTAGTGATGGTACCAGGATTACTGTGCTGCTGCATCGACAACTCTTTACTGTGCAAGCTGGTGAGCCGGCGCACCTCGTCAAGCTCCATTTCGAGCTTGTCTACTGTGGTGCGGAGCTCCTCGGTCTCCTCCTTGTAGCCTTGAAGTTTGGTAGCTTCGGCTTGAGCCTTTTCGAGCTCCTGACGCAACCGGATCTGCGTCTTCTCGGCTTCATCTTTGGCTTGCTCGCACTCGACCAGGTACTCGGACAGTTCCTTGGACTCTTTGACGCGACGATCGAGGTCAGCTTTCGCCTTGATCAGCTGGCTCGTCTCCTCTTCTAGATCCCTTCGAAGCCTGACATTGGCCTTCTCAGAAGTCTCGATCTGGGCGTTGAGTGCCGTCAACTGCGACTCGTAGGCATTGTTCTGCTCCTGGAGCTCGTGCTGCTTGGTGCGGTTCTCTTTTTCTTCGCGGCGAAGCGTCTGAATTTGCTTGTGAAGCTCCTCGAGCTTGGCTTGTTCCTCCAACACCATTTCCTCGTACTGTTCTTGGGCGGTGGATAGCTTGTGTTCGAGTGTGTTAACGCGCCTCTCCTTGTCAGAGAGGGTCTGCTGAAGGGCATCGTTCTTGTCACGCTCCATGCGCAGATCCTCTTTGAGATTGATAATGATGGCAGCTTCGGCACTCAACTCTCTAGAAGAGTCGCGACTGCCTTCCGTATCCCTGATGAGATGCTCGTCCTGACTCAGGTTGGCAAGATCATCTGTAGCGGCTTGAGGTGTTGAGTCGTTGCCAGTGCTATGCGACAGTTCTCCGCCCATCAATGAAGGTGTGTGAGGTGCCATGTCGTCGGAGATGACGGATTGTGCGCTGGACTCCAAGGCGTGAATGAGGTCGACGAGCGTGCTGGAAGAGATGGGCACTTCTGGGTTCGCGTCTGCAAACACTTCAAGCTGGCTGAAGACCCTCGGATCGATGAGTGGATGCTCTCTTTGTCGCTCGAACTCGGACAGGATGGCTGGCAAGTTTCGACTGAGCAAAGTGGGCTCAGTCTCTTGGTGGGATCTGTCGTCCTCATCCTGCTGGGCCTGAAAGTCGGGAAGGAACTTGTCGAAAAGAGCCTCGACTTCTTGTCGGAGCTCTTCCTTCCTTTGCGGATCCTCAGAAGCTACTGACAGACCACTGTTGAGAAGCACGACGTTGGAGAGATGACTCGAGTTAGACTTTGGACCAGCAGAGATGTCACTGCGGGTGGAGAGAAAGCCACCATAGGAGGTTGCTGGGGTGTTGTCGATATCATCATCATCTTGTGATGGGCGCTCATGGTCGAAACCAGAAGATTGATGGCTTGATTCGGAGTCGGAACGACTATGGCTATCACGAGGTTTGAACTTGACTGCTTCCATGAGGCCCCTGGGCGGTGCTTCGGACAGCTCAAGCTTGGGATCGGACGAGTCTATGATTGTTTGGTTTGGAGCTGATGCTGCCTCGGCAGGCTCATTGCCTTTGGATACCATATTGGCGATAAGCAAAGTTGAAGCCAGATGTGAGGGTAGTAGGAAGGTGTCGATGCGGCGGAATCAAGCGTCGCTACAGCTTGAGCATCCTAGAGTGACTGTGGTACTGTGTTCACGCCATGCAGAATCGAGAGGCCGTATAGACAAAGAGAAGCGACGGATGTGTCGGTTGTCTAGTCTCGGGACCTGAGTTGTGGCGTATGTGGTGCTGTTATGAAATCGAGCTGCAAACACAACGCAACGTGTTGGCTAACTGCAAAATAGTCGTGGGATGATTGAGTCTAGTGTGGAGACGGTAGGGGTATCTGTATCAAAGGTTGACTTGAGCCCTTGCCGAGTCGAGCAGAGCGGAATGGGTCGAAGGTGATGCTCTCTATATTTAGTTTGTCGGTCAAGTGCGGAAGTGATGGTGAAGAATGAAGCCCAAAGAGCGGAGCATCCGACTTGGTTTGTCACTTCGACCCTTTTTTTGCACGATTGTCGAGCAGTGGAGTTGCAACACAGGCATGAGGAAAGAGAACATTTCCGCTCATCTTCAACGGAGCTGAACCCTGTGGACCTCCATCCGTTCGTCACGGTCGTGCTGTGCTGCCTCATGACTTTGCTGTATACTTTCCGCCTTCCGCTTCTGTCGTTCACATGCCCACCAATTTCTAAGTTGTAGCCAAGCATGCTTCATCTGAACCATCAATTCATGCCATAGCAAAGACAATACGAGAGAGCATAAAGGGAAATTAGGATCGAGGGATGAGCGTGAGTGTGCTCACAGGCTCGAGAGGCTCCCGGACCGCCGTATGAGTTGAAGCATTCAACGGTGAGTTATCGGCCTTGACAACACGTAGGGAAAGGAACTGAGAGGCTTTTATGGGAAAATTGTTTAAATTGCCTAACTCGAGTGAGTCGCTTGCGAGCTCCCAGCCGTGGCCACTATTGTGCGAGCAGCGTACCGCATGGTGAGATGGTTGTGAGCTGAGGCTGGAGAGGAGCGAGAGGCAATCCCACTGGAGAGGGGCAATGCAAGGGATCAGAAGTCGCGCCAGGCAGGAGTGGAGAGGTCGAGAGGCCGGTCCGCGTTTGTGTAGAGAGCTGCAGCGGTGGTTGCAGCACGATCAGCGGCGGGCTTGTCAACGTATCGCCAGAAACAGTTGCTGCACCAGCGTCCAAGGCCTTGGATGGTGACATTGTCAGTTGAAGTAGGTAAAGCAGTTGAAGTAGATAAAGCCGCACAAAGCGTAGAGACCGCGGAGGTAGTGTTTACGGCCGAGTAAAAGGCTTGCGCAAAAGGAGTTGAAGTTTTCGTATGATTTGATGATGATGATGATCCTAAATACAAACGCGAGTCAAGGATTTTCAAGTCTTCGCCACTCGCGCATGCTCGCAACGCACACACGCATGCACTGCTGAGCCCCTGTTTGCACAAGCCTTTTACTCAGCCGTAAACACTACCTCCACGGTCTCTACGCTTTGTGCGGCTTTGTCTACTTCAACTCCCCCCCTCAACAGCATATGTACCCTGTTCATTATGCTGTTGTTTCAAGGTGTGACCTCCATTCTTCAATACTGTTGCATAGATCGGGGACCCCGTTTCATACACCACTGCCGGTGTTTGCAGTTGTAGCCCAGATCTTGCTTGCTGCATTGCCTGTCTCCCAATGGGCTTTGTGAGTACGTCTGCCAAGTGTCATGGGCCTGAATGCTCGGGAAGCAGGAGGGCACCAGTAGAGAGCATGGCCGTAGTGCAGTCTCCATGGAGACCATGGACTCCTACGGATTCACATGCAAAGGAGGAGCGGGCCCATATGCGAGGAGGGCCCGCCACGAAGAGGACCAAGCGCAAGGAGCAGGCGCCGCCAAGAAGAGGACCAAGCTCAAGGAGCATGCAGATGGTTACCACTCAGGGGCTCGAGAGATAAGAGCCAAAGGAACCATCACCGGTCGAAGGAGGAGGAGCAGTGTATAGGAAACCGGCAAGTAGGTCCGAGGAGGAGGAGCAGTGTCGAAGAAGTCGACACCGCTCAGGAGGCACAGGGGTGCCAAGCAAGGAGGAGGAGCAGTGTCGAAGGAGTCGACACAGCTCAGGAGGACAGGAGTGGTGCTAGAGGGCCCCCCTGTACAGTACTCGACGAAGAGGGTACTCTCTGGAGAGAGAGAGCAGGAGCAGTGTCGCTGGCGACGCTGTGAAGAGGTATATAACCATGCCTTCTCGTCATCAAAGGTCGAGTGGATCCTCATCCACTCTACTCACCATATAACTAGTTATCACTTCAGCATAAGTATACATTAGTTACAGTCAGCATAAGCAGCAATCTATCAAGGTTGCTCCTCATCGTAGTGTGTGTGTTGTATCACCACTACCTGACGTCCGAAGGCGCCCATAGCAGGTTAGCGGTCCGGATATAGATAGAACCGAAGGCAGTAGTCCACTGCGGTCCGGGGATCACTTCAAGCATTAGTCAGCACAATGGACACTCGTGTTGACGCCACCAACCTCATCGCCAACACCATCAACCTCATCACCATCAACACTCACATCAGACCTTGGTGTCATCCTAACCTTCGTATCGATACTGATCGTGCCGAGCCACCTCTGAACGGAGTGTCCACAGAGGTCAGCCGAAACCTACGATAGCATATACAACAAACGCCACCCGCTGTCATTGCGCAACTGGATAGTCGCCGAGCGATAAGCTCACCGAGACTGATACCGAGACAATAGCTGTCGCACAGTTTGATAGTCACCGAGTATCTCGACAGACCGACCTGGGTTTCAGGCGCGCGACCCCTGACACCAAGTTTCTTGTGGTGTCCACGTACTTGATCTGCACCCTTCCCTCTTGGACGTTGTTACAGATGAAGTGATACTTGGTGTTGATGTGCTTAAGCTTCCAGTGCTGTGCTGGGTCCTTACTAACCTGTATGCAACCAGTGTTGTCCGAGTAGACCGTCGGTGTGCCTGTGGCAATGCCAATTGAGCATAGGAGCTGCTTGAGGAAGAGCACCTCATGTGTTGCTTCCGTGGCTGCAATGAACTCCACCTCGACAGTGGACAATGATATGCATTTTTGCATCACTGACTTCCAGGCTACCGGGTTCCCATACACTAATGCCACTGACCCCGATGTACTCCTTCTCTGTATGGTGGCGTCACTCACCCAGTTTGCATCACTGTGCGCGACCAGTGGCTCTTGCGACTCATTTGCCCTATAAACCAATCCAACCTCCTTTGTGCTTTCGAGGTAGCGTAAGACCCGTTGTGTTGCCTGATAATGCTCCTGTGATGGTTTGCGCATGTGTCTAGCGAGAACGCCCACAGTGAGGCTAAGGTCAGGCCGGGTGCTGTTGGCAACCCAGAGCAGCTTGCCAACAATCACCGGATACTCCTTCTGTTGCGCTGCGCTTGCGACAAGGGTTCCCTCTGGTATGCTCTGCATTGGAACCATGGTTGGCTTTGTACGTTTGTCCAGGTGCTTTGCCAGCACTTGGTCAATGTACCCTGACTGACCAATTGTCATGGTGCGCATCACACAGTCTCAACTGATTTTGATGCCAAGGAAGTGGGAGACCTCACCGCTATCTTCCATCTTCCATCTCTGGCTGATCTGCTTTTTAACCTTTAGGACCGTTTCCAGCCGTGGTGCTATGACTAATGTATCATCAATGTAGATGACCACAATGGCCATATCTTCACCCTGTCCCTTGGTGTAGATGCAGGGAGCACACTCTACCTGGAAGAATCCCATGCGTTGCAAAGACCTGTCAAACTCCTGATTCCATTCTCGCCCAGACTGCTTTAGGCCATATAGACCCTTGACTACCTTGTACACCTGGCTGGGCGCTACTCCTGATCCTTCTGGTGGCTTCATGTAGATTGCTTCCTTTAACGTGGAGTTCAAGTAAGCCATAGTGATGTCCAGAGCATGCACCTCCCAGTTGTTCTGCACCGCTAGTGCTAAGATGGCTCTGATCGCTCCGAGGGGTGCTACTGGAGAGAAGGTTCCTTGGTAGTCGATCCCCTCTCTCTGTGTGAAGCCCCTTGCAACCAGTCGTGCCTTGTGCTTAACAGGTACACCATCAGCGTCAAGCTTCAGCCGAAGCACAACCTTAGAGTCCACAAGTGGTACTCCTGGTGGTTGGTGCACCACCTCCCAAGTCCCCATTGCCTCAAGTCCTTCTAGCTCCTTTTGTATTGCCTCCTTCCAGAGCTGGGCGTCCTCACTGTTCAACACTTCCCCAAGCGTTGGGTCCAGGTTCAGTATTGCTGTGTTGGTGGCGCCTACTGTGCTGTCTACAGCTGGTAGGAGATCCTCCACTGCGGCCTCTGATCTGGTTTCCTCCTCCACTATGGCTGGCGTGACACCCTCCTCCTCGACCTCTGCAGTCACCACGGGCCTGACTGCCTCCTGTTGGCGATCACTCCATCCTTTGTCCTCATGGAACATTGCTGAGTTGCTCCATTGGATTGACACAGGCTGGTCTGGGTTGCAAAACTTCCATGCTTTGTGCTCGTCATCGTACCCAATCATGATGGCTGGTTTTGCTCTAGCCCCATACTTGCCTTGCTGGTCCTTCCGTTGAACATGGACCCATGCCAGGCACCCGAAAACTCGCAGCTGTTGGGCCAGCTTGTGCGCGGTGGTTCCATAAAAGGCCTTGTGGGGGATGGTCTTGGTGGCTGACAGGGTGAGGTTCATCACATGTGCTGCTGCTGTGATTGCGTACGGCCACAACTCTCTGGGGCAAGCTCGACCAATGAGCATCGAGCGCATCTTTTCTTGGACCGATCTGATCGCTCTCTCTGCCCGTCCATTTTGGACGCTGATCCCCGGGACACTCTTTTGCCACTTGAAACCCTCCTGAGTTTGCCAGTCTTCAGCTCCTAAGCTGCAACACTCTCCTCCATTGTTGCTGCAGAGCGTTTTAAGCTTCCTGTCTGTTGCCTGTTCCATCCTGGTGATCCACCTCCTTAGTGCTGAGAGTGCTGCACCCTTGGTTCAGAGCACCTCCACGTAGATCAGGGATGAGAAGTCGTCCACAGCAACTAGTGTGTAGTGGTAGTTGGCATGGCCTTTGAAGTCTGTCATCAGGTCAATGTGTACCAGCTCTAGCGGCGCCTCTGCTCTCCTTGTCTCCGATGGGCCCATTCATGTCCGAGTCTGTTTCCCTTGGCTACAAGCGCTGCAATGCTTTGACTCGTGTTCCATCCTTTCATCAGTACCTAGGTAATGCTTCTGGATTTGTCTTGTTTTGTCACGTCCTGGATGTCCAAACCTCTCATGCCAGAGGTAGCTATCTTTGTCTTCCTTTGAGTTGCTGTCTCGGTTTCCTGTGTTCTGATTGTCTTCTGCGACATCATCTAGTCTTCCTGTGTTCTGGTTGTCCTCTGGGACGTCGTTGATTGTCTCCTCCAACTCCAGGGCCAGTGCCTGTCCTTGCACCTCAAACCGGCCTTGTTTTCTGTTCCTCCTGTATTGTATTTGTGTACCCTCATTTTGATTTATGGTGGTCCCGAACTCATCAAAGATTACCCGTGCACCATTCTCTATCAGGCCTTGTACGGACAATAGGTTAGCATTTAGTTTTGGCACGTAGAGCACATCCAACAGTTGGATGGTCGTGTCCCCAATCTGAAGGGAGGTGTCTCCAATGGCCTTCACCTGAAGCCTTTCGTCTCCTGCCGTACTGATCTGGCCGACCTTGCTCGTCAAGGTGAGCCGCATTCTCTCATCATTTACCATATGATGCGTTGCACCTGAATCAACAATCCAGGTGTTGCATGCTGATTGCTCCTCCCTGTCAATTGCTAGGAAGGTGCACCCGAGTTCCTAGTGACTCGCTTCCTGTGCCATACAAGCAGCGGGTTTGCTCGTGCTTGGTGCAAGATTGTTGTTGTTCGTGCAATTGCGAGCAATGTGATTAGGTTCTCCACAGGCGTAGCATCTTGGAGGGGCTGAGGGGTTGCGCGGATCATGCCTGCCCCTGGGCCCCTGCCCCACCTGACCAGTGGCCCCTTGGTCCGTACTCGTAGCGACCCTGGCTGCTCCTCTGATGTGACCCAAAACCTTGCCATCTTGCTGTTTCTTCGCGAGTGCATGATAAGCTTCATCATACTTGCAGTCTGGTTTGGCTGTCTTGAGTGTGTCAACAGAGTTGGCGTAGAACCAATCTTGAGCTGTGCAGTGGTAAAGGGTGGACTTCTTGAGGTCTTCATCGAAATGTTTCCCCAGGTGCACTGCATCGTTCCAGATAGAGTCCAGTTCCCTGCCCAGCCTAACTACATCTCGAATGTACATACGTACGGTATGGATGCGGTCCTGCAGGCCCGCTCGCTTTACCGTGTCATTCAATGTTAGTGCCTTCTTCAGCTTAGCATAGAGTGTGCTGCCAAGCTGGGCTGTCAGGGGTCGCGCGCCTGAAACCCAGGTCGGTCTGTCGAGATACTCGGTGACTATCTGACTGTGTGACAGCTATTGTCTCGGTTTCGGTCTCTAAGAGCTAGTTGCTTGGCAACTATCAAGTTGTGCGGTGACAGCAGGTGGCGTTTGTTGTATATGTTATTGTAGGTTTCGGCTGACCTCTGTGGACACTCCGTTCAGAGGTGGCTCGGCACGATCAGTATCGATACGAAGGTTAGGATGACACCAAGGTCTGGTGTGAGTGCTGATGGTGATGAGGTTGATGGCGTCAACACGAGTGTCCATTGTGCTGACTAATGCTTGAAGTGATCCCCGGACCGCAGTGGACTACTGCCTTCGGTTCTATCTATATCCGGACCGCTAACCTGCTATGGGCGCCTTCGGACGTCAGGTAGTGGTGATACAACACACACACTACGATGAGGAGCAACCTTGATAGATTGCTGCTTATGCTGACTGTAACTAATGTATACTTATGCTTGAAGTGATAACTAGTTAATATGGTGAGTAGAGTGGATGAGGATCCACTCGACCTTCGATGACGAGAAGGTATGGTTATATACCTCTTCACAGCGTCGCCAGCGACACTGCTCATGCTCTCTCTCTCCAGAGAGTACCCTCTTCGTCGAGTACTGTCCAGGGGGGCCCTCTAGCACCACTCCTGTCCTCCTGAGCTGTGTCGACTCCTTCGACACTGCTCCTCCTCCTTGCTATCCTGCTTGCTTGGCACCCCTGTGCCTCCTGAGCTGTGTCGACTCCTTCGACACTGCTCCTCCTCCCCAGGACCTACTTGCCGGTCTCCTATACACTGCTCCTCCTCCTTCGACTGGTGATGGTTCCTTTGGCTCTTATCTCTCGAGCCCCTGAGTGGTAACCATCTGCATGCTCCTTGAGCTTGGTCCTCTTCTTGGCGGCGCCTGCTCCTTGCGCTTGGTCCTCTTCGTGGCGGGCCCTCCTCGCATATGGGCCCGCTCCTCCTTTGCATGTGAATCCGTAGGAGTCCATGGTCTCCATGGAGACTGCACTACGGCCATGCTCTCTACTGGTGCCCTCCTGCTTCCCGAGCATTCAGGCCCATGACATGGGCCTCCTCATCTGAACCTCTAACAGTGTATGTATCTATGCGACTGTCTGGGCTGTTGTCACAGCAGGCGTGGATAAGACCCACGAGGGCCTTTTCCAGGTCCTCGTCGTAACCCTCACTCCCAGGTGCAATCTCGCTGTACAAGATTTCCTTTGCATTGTGTACCCGTTGGAGACAGTTGATGAATGTGGGTTCCCATGTGTGCCAATTACCTTCATTCAACTTCTTGATATGTGCGATGGAGCTCGTCATGTCCTTGGGGATCTTCTCAGCCTCCCCTCGTGGGGCCTGGTTACCAATGTTGACAAGACTCATCGCTTGTACAGTTGCTTCCTCCGCTGTCAATGCTGGGTTCGCCAACTGTAAGATCCTTACTACATGTGTGAGCCAACCCTCCTCGCAACCATTGCCCGCAGTCGCGGCCGCTTGATCATCATCTCTCTCCTCCCTTCCTGTCTGTCCTGCTCATTTCGATGGCGGCATTATGCTTATCATCGGACTCTTGATGTCTGAATGTTGTGGGTTCGAGCCCCACGTTGGGAGCCAGTTGAAGTTTTCATGTGATTGATGATGATGATGATAGTTCTAAATACAAATGCGAGTCAAGAATTTTCAAGTCTTCGCCACTCGCGCACGCTCGCAACGCACACACGCATGCACTGCTGAGCCCCTTTAGTTGAAGTAGATAAAGCCGCACAAAGCGTAGAGACCGTGGAGGTAGTGTTTACGGCCAAGTAAAAGGCTTGCGCAAAAAGGGGCTCAGCAGTGCACGCGTGCGTGCATTGCAAGCATGCGCAAGTGGTGAAGACTTGAAAATCCTTGACTCATGTTTGTATTTAGAACTATCATCATCATCATCAATCACACGAAAACTTCAACTGGCTCCCAACGTGGGGCTCGAACCCACAACATTCATATTAAGAGTCTGATGCTTAGCACAATGCCGCCATCGACAAGAGCAGGGCAGACCAGAAGAGATGATGATCAAGCGGCCGCAGCTGCAGGCAATGGTCGAGAGGAGGGTTGGCTCACGCAGGTAGTTAGAATCTTACAGTTAGCAAACCTGGCACTGACGGTGGAGGAAGCAATAGTGTGGGTGATGGGTCTTGTCACCATTAGCAATCAAACCCCACGAGGAGAGACAGAAAAGATTCCCAAGGATGTCTCGAGCTCAATTGCCCATATTAAGAAACTTAGCAATAGCAACTGGCACGCCTGGGAGCCTACCTTCATCGACTGTCTGCAATGAGTACGCAATGCGAAGGAAATCCTGCATGGCGAGATAGCACCGGGAAGCGAGGGGTATGATGAGGACTTGGACAAGGCACTTGTAGGTCTTATCCACACCTCCTTTGATCACAGTCCAGAGAGCCGCATCGATACATACACTGTTAGGGGTGCAGATGAACATGTCCAACTTGGTAGTACACTATATGCTAAGCTCAAGAAGGCGCTAACGTTGAATGATGCAGTAAAACAAGTGGGCCTGCAGGACCGCATCCATACCATACATCTGTACAATCGCGATGTCATCAAGCTAGGCAAGGAACTCGATTCGATCTGGAATGATGCAGCACGCCTCGGAAAGCGTTTCGACGAGGACCTCAAGAAATCAAGTCTCTATCGCTGCACGGCCCAAGATTGGTTTTATGCCAATGCCGTCGATGCACTCAAGACAGCTAAGCCAGACTGTAAGTATGACGAAGCCTACCACGCACTTGCCAAGAAACAGCAGGATGGTGAGGTCACTGGCCGTATTAGAGGAGCAGCAAGGGTTGCCACAAGCACGGAACAGGGGAGCACCAACCAGGCGGAGCAAGGACCCAGGGGCAGGCGCGATCCTCGCAACCCCTCAGCCCCTCCAAAGTGCTACGCTTGTGGAGGACCTAATCACATTGCCCGGAACTGCACGAACACCAACAATAACCCCACACCAAGTAGGGACGGACCCACCACCAATCCAGCACAAGAAGCAAGTCGGTAGGAACTCGGGTGCACCCTCCTAGCGATTGGCGGGGATGAGCAACCAACATCGGACACCTGGATTGTCGATTCGGGTGTGACGCACCACATGGTGAACAATGAAAGAATGCTGCTCACCTCGACGCACAAGGACGGTCAGATCTGTACGGCTGGAAATGAAAGGCTTCAAGTGAAGGCCATAGGAGACGCCTCCCTTCGGGTTGGCAATGTAACCATTCAACTATTGGATGTGCTCTATGTGCCGAAACTTAATTCTAATTTATTATCAGTACAAGGCTTGATCGAGAACGGTGCATGGGTAACTTTTGATGAGTTTGGAACCATCATTAAGCAAAATGATGGCACACAAATACAATACAAGAGGAACAGAAGAAAAGGGTGGTTCGAAGTACAGGGAAAGGCACTAGCCCTGGAGTTGGAAGAGGCACTCGACGACGTCCCAGAGGACAACCAGAACACAGGAAAACTAGACAATGCCCCAGAGGGCAATAAGGACACGAAGCATCGAGACAGCTACCTATGGCATGAGAGGTGCGGACACCCAGGACGAGACAAAACGAGACAAATCTGGGCTCATTACCTAGGTACCAATGAGGAAATGGAACATGAGTCGAAGCGCTGTAATGTGTGCAGCCAAGGAAAACAGACTCGAGCACAGATGGGCCAATCAGAGTCGGAAAGAACGGAAGCACCATTAGAGCTGGTACACGTAGACCTGATGACAGATTTCAAAGGACATGCCAACTGTCATGGGCCTGAATGCTCAGGAAGCAGGAGGGTCACTGGTTCATATGGAAGGAGGATAGGTATCAGAGAGCTAGTAGATACCAGTAGAGAGCATGGTCATAGTGCAGTCTCCATGGAGACCATGGACTCCTACGGATTCACATGCAAAGGAGGACCGGGCCCATATGCGAGGAGGGCCAGGCACAGCCACGAAGAGGACCAAGCTCAAGGAGCATGCAGATGCTTACCACTCAGGGGCTCAAGAGACAAGAGCCAAAGGAACCATCACCGGTCGAAGGAGAAGGAGCAGTGTATGGGACACCGGCAAGCAGGTCCTGAGGAGGAGGAGCAGTGTCGAAGGAGTCGACACAGCTCAAGGAGGACAGGAGTGGTGCTAGAGGGACCCCCTGTACAGTACTTGACGAAGAGGGTACTCTCTGGAGAGAGAGCAGGAGCAGTGTTGCTGGCAACGCCATAAAGAGGTATATAACCATGCCTTCTCGTCATCAAAGGTCGAGTGGATCCTCATCCACTCTACACTCACCATATAAACTAGTTATCACTTCAGCATAAGTATACATTAGTTCAGTCAGCATAGCAGCAATCTATCAAGGTTGCTCCTCATCGTAGTGTGTGTGTTGTATCACCACTACCTGACGTCCAAAGGTGACCCATAGCAGGTCAGCGGTCCGGATATAGATAGAACAGAAGGCAGTAGTCCACTGCGGTCTGGGGATCACTACAAGCATTAGTCAGCACACTGGACACTCATGTTGATGCCACCGAATTACCACCAACACCACCAACCTTATCACCAACACCATCAACCTCGTCATCATCAACACTCACACCAGACCTTGGTGTCATCATAACCTTCGTATCGATACTGATCGTGCCGAGCCACCTCTGGATGGAGTGTCCACAGCGGTTAGTCGAGACCTGCAGTAACAAACAAACCCATATCTATGCCACCGCACTGTCGATGCACAATTCGATAGCTGTCGCACAACTTGATAGTTGCCAAACGTTTCGACGTGATCACTAATCACTGCCAGCCACCCCAGGTCTCAGGCGCGCGACCCCTGACAGTGCTGTGGTGTTGACCAGCCCATTTGATGAGCACAACCAGGGAGGCTGGGAGGGGTTTGGTAAGGCGTAAGGTGGTGGAGGCAAACCAGACGTAGGCGATGCAGAGTGTGGTAGAGCAGGAGCGGGTGCTGGTGGCCAGACCATTCCAGAGGAGGAAGGTGGTGTGTGTGGAAAGCTTTGTGTCAGAGGTCACGCGCCTGAAACCTGAGATCTGTAGTAGAACCACTTCTATTACAGATCCTGTCTAGATATTTAGTAGCGTGTTTGGTATTACGATTCTTGCTGAGTTATGTAGTAGAGATGTCTCTATGGCTTTACTTGCTCAAATGTGTAATAGAGTATGTGCTATTGCAGGTTTTGACTGACCACTGTGGACACTCCATCCAGAGATAGCTTGGCATGATCAATAATGATGTGAACTTGTACTGACACCAAGGTCTGGTGTGAATATGAGGGCTGGTGACGTCGACACGAGTGTCCAGTATGTCGACTGTATGCTTGAAGTGATCCCCGGACCGCAGTGGACTACTGCCTTCTGTTCTATCTTTATCCGGACCTCTGGTTTGCTATGAACTGTCACAACTCAGTCATGACCCTTCTCATAATTATCATAGATCTAACATTGGTATGTCATTTCACTGCAAAAGAGTCTGAGACTTGTCGCATTGAGTCTTGTACTTTCGATCTCATAGTTTGCTCCTTCCTTCTTCTCTTCTCTTTCCCTTAAGGAAAAGAGATCATAAGTCACTCTCTCAATCAACTCTCTCATCTACTCCTTCCGAAGTCTGGTAGCCTCCTCTGCCTCTCCTCTCGATCTCGCCCTCGTCGTTATTGCCAACCGTAGGGCCGGTTCGTGATATGAACCGCCTTCGGACGTCAGTGAGCAGTGATACAACACACGTGCTACAATGAGAAGCAATCTGCTTGATTGCGACTATGCTGACTGAAACTAATGTATACTTTATTCTTGAAGTGATAACTAGTTTGATATGGTGTAGAGTGGATGCCCATCCACTCGACCACTTATGGCGAGAGGGTATGGTTATATACCTCTTTGCAGTGTCACCAGCGACATTGCTCCGGCTCTCTCTCCAGAGAGTACCCTCTTCGCCGAGCACTGTGCAGAAGTCCCTGACAAGGCGCCTCCTCCTCACTAAGCCCTGCTTGCTTATCGCTCCTGTATGTCCTGAGCTAGGTGTCAACTTCTTCAACACTGCTCCTCCTCCTCATGACCTGTTTGCCAGTGTCCTTGACACAGCTCTCCTTCCTTCGACCGGCAATGGTCCTACAGGCCTTCATCTTGTGGCCCCTGAGTGGTAACCAGCTGCATGCTCTTATGCTTGGTCCCTTCCTTGGCAGCGCTTGGTCCCCCTCGCATGTGAGTTTGTCATATGGACAACCTTGTCACTGAACTCCGCAGAACCTGCCACATGGTTTCTTCAATTACCAATCTTGGCGAGATTTGTGATATCAGCTTCGCTCATGCCAATCTAGGTGAGATCTGTAATAGAGCTGTCTCTACTACAGATCTCAGTGAACTCTGCTGCAGATCCTACGACCTGCCCGATTCCTTGATTCCTGCGCTCCCTTCATATGAGTTGACTGATCTTCCTGCTTCCTGCGCATCCAGCCCCATGACATGTGATAGCATAAAGGTCCATCGTATCCCAGCTTGACGCCATGCTGGAGAGTGCCGCGCAGTTGTTGAGCGAAGGTCGGGTCGGGGTAGAGGTCGAGAAACTGGGACCAGTGTCACAGTTGGAGAAAGCCATGGGTGGCAGGTGTGTCGGAGGTGTCGAAGATCAGGAGATCACAGGAGGTGTTAGGGTGTGGTGGTGGTGGAGAGCCGACGAGTAGGGTAGCGAGTAAGGCAGCGGCTGAGTCAGGAGGGAGATCGACCAAGCCGTGGGGTGCTGTCAGGGGTCGCGCGCCTGAAACCTGGGTCGGTCTGTCGAGACACTCGGTGACTATCAAGTTGTGCGACAGCTATTGTCTCGGTACCGGTCTCGGTGAGCTTCGTCGTTCGGCGACTATCAAGTTGCGCAATGACAGCAGGTGGTGTTTGTGTATATACTACTGTAGGTTTCGGCTGACCTCTGTGGACACTCTGTTCAGGGGTAGCTCGGCACGATCCATATCAATACGTAGGTTGTGATGACACCAAGGTCTTGTGTGAGTGTTGATGGTGATGAGGTTGATGGTGTTGGTGATGAGGTTGATGGTGTTGGTGATGAGGTTGGTGGCGTCAACACAAGTGTCCAGTGTGCTGACTAATGCTTGAAGTGATCCCCAGACCGCAGTGGACTACTGCCTTTGGTTCTATCTATATCCGGGCCGCTGACCTGCTATGGGCGCCTTCGGACGTCAGGTAGTGGTGATACAACACACACACTACAATGAGGAGCAACCTTGATAGATTGCTGCTTGTGCTGACTGAAACTAATGTATACTTATGCTGAAGTGATAACTAGTTTATATGATGAGTCTGTAGAGTGGATGAGGCTCCACTCGACCTCTGATGACAAGAAGGCATGGTTATATACCTCTTCACAGCGTCGCCAGCGACCCTGCTCCTGCTCTCTCTCCAGAGAGTACCCTCTTCGTCGAGTACTGTACAGGGGGTCCCTCTAGCACCACTCCTGTCCTCCTGAGCTGTGTCGACTCCTTCGACACTACTCCTCCTCCTTGCTACCCTGCTTGCTTGGCACCCCTATGCACTGCTCCTCCTCCTTCGACCGGTGACGGTTCCTTTGACTCTTATCTCTCGAGCCCCTGAGTGGTAACCATCTGTATGCTCCTTGAGCTCGGTCCTCCTTGTGGCGGTGCTTGGACCTCCTTGCATACGGGCCCGGTCCTCCGTCTCCATGGTCTCCATGGTCTCGATGGAGACTGCACTCCGTCCATGCCTACTACCGGTACCAGCTAGGTCTCTGGCATCTGCTTGTCCATACCTAGGCCTGCTATGGTCGACTTTCCTGTAGATCGGCCTGACCCCTGATACCTATGTGTCATGGGCCGGAATGCTCGGGAAGCAGGAGGGCACCAGTAGAGAGCATGGCCGTAGTGCAGTCTCCATGGAGACCATGGACTCCTACGGATTCACATGCAAAGGAGGAGCGGGCCCATATGCGAGGAGGGCCCGCCAAGAAGAGGACCAAGCTCAAGGAGCATGCAGATGGTTACCACTCAGGGGCTCGAGAGATAAGAGCCAAAGGAACCATCACCGGTCGAAGGAGGAGGAGCAGTGTATAGGAGACCGGCAAGTAGGTCCTGAGGAGGAGGAGCAGTGTCGAAGAAGTCGACACTGCTCAGGAGGCACAGGGGTGCCAAGCAAGGAGGAGGAGCAGTGTCGAAGGAGTCGACACAGCTCAGGAGGACAGGAGTGGTGCTAGAGGGCCCCCCCTGTACAGTACTCGACGAAGAGGGTACTCTCTGGAGAGAGAGAGCAGGAGCAGTGTCGCTGGCGACGCTGTGAAGAGGTATATAACCATACCTTCTCGTCATCAGAGGTCGAGTGGATCCTCATCCACTCTACTCACCATATAACTAGTTATCACTTCAGCATAAGTATACATTAGTTACAGTCAGCATAGCAGCAATCTATCAAGATTGCTCCTCATTGTAGTGTGTGTGTTGTATCACCACTACCTGACGTCCGAAGGCGCCCATAGCAGGTTAGCGGTCCGGATATAGATAGAACCGAAGGCAGTAGCCCACTGCGGTCCGGGGATCACTTCAAGCATTAGTCAACACACTGGACACTCGTGTTGACGCCACCAACTTCATCACCAACACCATCATTCTCATCATCATCGACATTCACCAATCTCATCACCAACATCATCAACCTCATCACCGTCATCATCAACACTCACACCAGACCTTGGTGTCACCATACCCTTCATATCGATATTGATCGTGCCGAGCCACCTCTGAACGGAGTGTCCACAGAGGTCAGCCGAAACCTACAATAGCGTATACCACAACGCCACCTGCTGTCACCGCGCAACTTGATAGTTGCCGAGCAACTAGCTCTTCGAGACCGAGACCGAGACAATAGCTGTCGCACAGCTGGATAGTCTCCGAGGATCTAGACAGACCGACCTGGGTTTCAGGCGCGAGACCCCTGACAGCAGTCTCCATGGAGACCATGGACATGGAGGACCGGCCTGTATGCAAGGAGGTCCAAGCACTAAGGAGGACCAAGCTCAAGGAGCATGCAGATGGTTACCACTCAGGGGCTCGAGAGATAAGAGTCAAAGGAACCGTCACCGGTCGAAGGAGGAGGAGCAGTGTATAGGAGACCGGCAAGCAGGTCCTGAGGAGGAGGAGCAGTGTCGAAGGAGTCGACACAGCTCAGGAGGACAGGAGTGGTGCTGGAGGGCCCCCCCTGTACAGCACTCGACGAAGAGGGTACTCTCTAGAGAGAGAGAGCAGGAGCAGTGTCGCTGGCGACGCTGTGAAGAGGTATATAACCATGCCTTCTCGTCATCAGAGGTCGAGTGGATCCTCATCCACTCTACTCACCATATTAACTAGTTATCACTTCAGCATAAGTATACATTAGTTTCAGTCAGCATAGCAGCAATCTATCAAGGTTGCTCCTCATCGTAGTGTGTGTGTTGTATCACCACTACCTGACGTCCGAAGGCGCCCATAGCAGGTTAGCGGTCCGGATATAGATAGAACCGAAGGCAGTAGTCCACTGCCGTCCAGGGATCACTTCAAGCATTAGTCAGCACACTGGACACTTGTGTTGATGCCACCAACCTCATCACCAACACCATCATCCTCATCATCATCGACATTCACCAACCTCATCACCAACATCATCAACCTCATCACCATCAGCACTCACACCAGACCTTGGTGTCATCATAACCTCCGTATCGATACTGATCGTGCCGAGCCACCTCTGAACGGAGTGTCCACAGAGGTCAGCCGAAACCTACAGTAGCATATACAACAAACGCCACCCGCTGTCACCGCGCAACTTGATAGTCGCCGAGCAACTAGCTCTTCGAGACCGATACCGAGACAATAGCTGTCACACAGTTAGATAGTCACCGAGTATCTCAACAGACCGACCTGGGTTTCAGGCGGGCGACCCCTGACATTAGAGTGGATCGTTCAAGCAGCTCCTCACAATCACCATGACGGACCCCAACCTCAACAGCAAGCTAGACCGGCTACTAGCACTAATGGAAGCCCAGCTAGAGCTGTCCAGACAAAGCCATCGGGAGGAACGACTACGACGAGCTCACCTGACTGAGGAGGCAACGGACCTCTCTCACTCAGAAGACCAAGCAGGAGGAGGAGATGAATCTATGATAGGAGACCCTAATACTCCTACTCCAGCACCTCGACCACAGCGCTCAGTCTCATTCAACTTGAATGAGCATGCCGAGACCAACTATGAAAAGTATGCTTCACCCACCGGGCCGAAGTATCTCAAGACCAGGGTGGACCCCTACAGCAGGAGCCGAATGGACCCTTATGTTCAGGACCAGGAGGAGGAGGCAAGCATCATGGCAGAACGTTCAAAGCCCGTTGCAACCCCGTTCCCAAAGTTCAATCCCCGAGACATAGAGATCTACATTCTAGAAGCCAAAGCTTGGTTTAGGTTCAATCAAGTGTACGAGCACACCCGGATGATCAACCACCTGGGTTCTCAATTGGAAGGTACTGCTCGAGAGTGGTGGACCTCAAAGCTACGCTTTGATAGAGCTAGAGAAGGGAGGCTATTCAATGACTGGCAGTTCTTCACTAAACGACTAGCTGAACAGTTCAACCCCCAGAATGCTAGGATGGAGGCTTACAACAAGCTGCTAGCTCTCAGACTCACTAGCGATGCACCAGGAGCCGCCACACGACACGTAGAGCAGTTCAGAGACTTGGAAGGACAGGTCAACCTAGGAGACAATGAGCTAACCATCGACCTCTTCAGAGGAAGCCTCACTCGCAGCATACAGGAGAAGTTTGAGAGGAACCCACCGAAGGAACTATGGGAGTGGTTCCGGGAAGTCGAAGAGATCGATCGACAAAGAATGCTGCAGCAGCAGGCCTCGGCTAGACACTTGCAAGCAAACAACGCGTCATCTCCAGGAACTCGGCTAATTCAGAGTTCAATTCCCGTTTGGCGATCGGCTGTGCAACCTTATTCAACTCGATCACCGGCTCAGCCTTATCAACCATCGCAACCTTATTCAACTCGATCACCGGCTCAACCTTATTGACCGTCACAACCTTATCCGGCCCGACACTCCACCCAACCCCTCCCTCACTCAAACAACCGTCCTCTTCCCCATCAACCTACTCCAGCTCCGAAAGGAACCCCGGCACCATCAGGAAGCAGCAACAACACCTGTCATGTGTGCAATGGTATCGGACACTGGGCCAGGGACTGCCCTAGCAGGAGGGTAGACTCCCTGGGTTCATGACCTATGGGACCAAAGGTCATGGTCGTCGCCAAGGGCCCCTTTGACGAGGCCCCCGACTCCAGAGACGGCCACTCAGGCAACACCGAGCCGGAGCAAGAGGACATGGACCTCCGGCCTTATCAGCAGCAAATGGACTCCAATCACGAGGACGAGCAAGATGATGACGATGACAAGGGAAATGTCAGTGGGGTGATGCACTGATGGCGTGCATCGCTCTGCAAACCTCCTCGCCATCACTATGTATATATCAGGATTGTCAAGTATGCTTCGCCACCAGCGGAGGGAAAGCAGTATTGGAGCTCTCAGGAATGGTTCAGAACCATCCTGCTCGGATACTAGCCGACACCGGCGCTGGTTTGTCTATAGACTCAGATTCTTTCATCAGTAAGTACCAAATACCCACAAAACCTACAAAAACAAGATCGATCCATGGTGTCACCAGACACCAACTCTCCATCAATAGTTCTGCAAGCATGCAGGTATCTATTGGTACACACAATCTGGGTATGGTCAAAGCTTCAGTGGCCGACACTGCCGACTACAACCTTATCCTAGGGTTCACTGAGCTACGGAAGCTCAAGCCCACCATACGATGGGATACGGGCCAGCTGGAGTTCAAAACTCAGGAGCAGGACCGACCCCCGAAGAGACCCCCTGAAGCAGCAAGAGCAGAGGACCTATCCATGAGGAGACCCACCCTTCATGGAAACGAGTTTGTCTCGGCAGAGCACATACTGCGAGCAGCTCTGGAAGATGGACCCATAGGGTTCATGCTGTTGGAGGAGCCACCATCATCGCTCCCGGCCTTTGGGTTTGTACCTACAGGCGCAGACAAAGGAGTAGAGATGGAGGTAGAGGTGGACAAGGTGGTGACGGCTGCAGACATACCAAAGCCATACCAACACCTGCGAGATGTGTTCGATGAAGTGGAAGCAGACAAGCTGCCCCATCATACCGAGCATGATCTCCACCTCGAGTTGATAGAAGGAGGTAAGCCACCTCAAGGTCCTTTGTACCTTAAGGGACCTAGAGAGATGGCTGAACTAAGGAAGTACCTGGATGAGAACCTCGAGAAGGGGTTCATCAGACCATTGAAGAGCCCAGCACGATCACCAGTGCTCTTCGTACCAAAGAAGGATGGAGGTCTCAGACTCTGTGTGGACTATCGAGGCCTCAACAAGATCACTGTCAAGAACAGGGCACCATTGCCTCTCATTGAGGAGCAGCTGTTCTTGCTCAGGAAGGCAAGGATCTATACCAAGCTCGACCTCAGAGCAGCATACAATCTCATCCGGATTGCTAAGGGAGATGAATGGAAGACAGCATTTGGCACACAGTTGGGACTCTATGAGTACCTAGTGATGCCCTTTGGCCTAGCCAATGCTCCTGCTCACTTCCAGTCGTTCATCAATGATATCTTCCGGGACATCATTGGAGTATATGTAGTGGTATACCTAGATGACTTCCTGATCTTCAGTGACACTGAAGAGTCACATGTGAAGCATGTTACCGAGGTCCTCACTCGCTTAAGGAGCAACCGGCTCTTTGCTAAGCTGTCAAAGTGTGAGTTCCACACCAAGATAGTCGAGTTCCTGGGCTACATCATCAAGCCGACAGGTATCGAGATGGACCCAGAAAAGGTACAAACTGTCAAGGAGTGGCCGATGCCGGCGTCTATCCATGACATCCAACGGTTCCTGGGTTTTGCCAACTTCTATCGAAGGTTCATAGCCCACTTTGCTCGCATAGCCAAGCCCTTGACATCACTGGTGAAGCCGACTGAACGCTTCAGGAAGTTAGAGTTGCCGGAGGAGGCCCAGCAAGCCTTCCATCAGCTCATTCAGGCCTTCACATCAGCAGGAGTGCTCCAGCACTTCGACTACCACCTCCCAACAAGGTTGGAGACCGATGCAAGTGACTTTGCTATAGCAGGAGTGCTCAAGCAGGAGCATGAGGGGCGTTGGCATCCAGTGGTGTTCTACTCCAGGAAGATGTCTTCGGCCGAGAGGAACTATGAGATCCATGATAAGGAGCTCCTAGTGGTGGTCGCCTGCCTCACCCAATGGCGACACATGCTAGCTGGACTACCTAGTCAGCTAGTCATCCTCACGGACCATGAAGCCCTCAAGTACTTCAAGTCCCAGCGACGCATCACTGGCCAACAGGCTCGATGGGCAGTACTGCTAGCAGACTTCGACTTCATCCTGCAGTACCGACCAGGAGACAAGGGAGGAGAACCTGATGCTCTCACCAGACGAGCTGACATGCAACCAGCCGGTGAGGAGCAGGAACATAACATGAGGCAACTACTGTCTCCTCGGGTGTTTGCGGAAACAGCGGACCATGACTCGACCCTAGTGGCTCCCATGCTCTCGATGGAGTCCATAGCATCAAAAGGGCTCAAAGACCTGGTCAAGATCTTCCAGCCCTTAGACCAAGAGCTACAGGAGATACACTTGAAGAAGCCCTTCGAGGTCAAGGACAACCTATGGTACAGTGGAGGAAGGTTGGTTATCCCCAAGGTAACCATGCCAGGGAGGACCAATAACCGGCACTCAAGGAGTGCCAAGGAGGTAGATGGACAGTCTCTATCTGTAGAGCACCTGGGATTCATGGTGATGACCCAATGTCATGATGGCGTCACTGCAGGGCACGTAGGGAGAGATGCCACCATCAAAGCGGCTCAACGGCATTACTGGTGGCCGAGCATGACAGCTTGGATTGCTGACTATGTAGCTAGCTGTCCAGTATGTGCGAGGTACAAAGCTCCTCGTCATCGCCCGTATGGCTTGCTACAGCCACTTGCCACACCAGACAGGCCCTGGGGCTCGATATCCATCGACTTCATTGAAGGACTACCACCTTCAAGGAACTATGACTCCATCCTTGTCATTGTCGATAGGCTGACCAAGTTTGCCATCCTGGCCCCGACCTATAAGACAGTCACTGCAAAGCAGACTGCAGTGCTGCTGTATGGACACATGGTTAGACTCTTGGGCTACCCAGATCACATGGTCTCGGACCGAGGCCGACAGTTCATATCAGGAGCATGGAAGGCCTTTGCAGAACAGATGGGTGTGAAACACTCGCTTAGCACGGCCTATCATCCTCAAACCGACGGACAGACAGAGAGAGTCAATCAGGTTGTGGAGCAGTACCTAAGGATGTACTGCAACTATGAGCAGAATGACTGGGCCGACCTGCTGGACACTGCAGCCTTTGTATACAACAACACGGTCCACAACAGCATTGGTGTCTCACCGTTCTTTGCATGCTACGGATGGAACCCCAAGGCCCACCCAGATATCCCTCAATGACTAGGAGTCAATGACCCAGGTCGCTTCGAGTATCTCATGGATGGGAAGGAGCGTTGCAAATACCTTCAGGAGCAGATTAGGGAGGCACAGCGCCGAATAGTAGACCAGTACAATAGGAAGCACAAGGACATCGGGTTCAAGGTGGGTGATATGGTATACATCAACTGCCGGAACTGGAAGACACGGCGACCCACCCTGAAGCTGGACACCCGATTTGCAGGACCATACCTGGTCCAGGAACGGATAGGACGCCGAGCTTATCGAATCACCTTGCCAACAAACCTTAGGGTTCATGATGTGTTCCATGTCTCTATGCTCGAGCCAGCAAGAACAAGCTCACTCGCTCAACGGGCGGAACAGCCTGTCATGGGGGGAGATGCGCAGAAGCTAGAAGATCTGGGGGGAGATGCGCAGAAGCTAGAAGATCCGTCAAGCTCATATGAAGGGAGCGCAGGAGCCAAGGGATCGGGCGGAGCGTGGGATTTGAAGCAGAGTTCACTGAGATCGGTAATAGTACCGAATCTATGACAGATCTCATCGAGATCAGCAGGAAGGACGATAGTACTACGAGCCCAGGATCAGCTCGAGGGAAGATGGTACTATGGATCCCACCAAGATCGGTGATATGAGAGAGGGTATGGTGGATCCCGCCAGAATCGGTAATAGGAGAGATCCTATCACAGATTCTGAACGGGCGTATTGTCATGGGCCTGAATGCTCGGGAAGCAGGAGGGCACCAGTAGAGAGCATGGCCGTAGTGCAGTCTCCATGGAGACCATGGACTCCTACGGATTCACATGCAAAGGAGGAGCGGGCCCATATGCGAAGAGGGCCCGCCAAGAAGAGGACCAAGCTCAAGGAGCATGCAGATGGGTACCACTCAGGGGCTCGAGAGATAAGAGCCAAAGGAACCATCACCGGTCGAAGGAGGAGGAGCAGTGCACAGGAGACCGGCAAGTAGGTCCTGAGGAGGAGGAGCAGTGTCGAAGAAGTCGACACCGCTCATGAGGCACAGGGGTGCCAAGCAAGGAGGAGGAGCAGTGTCGAAGGAGTCGACACAGCTCAGGAGGACAGGAGTGGTGCTAGAGGGCCCCCCCTGTACAGTACTCGACGAAGAGGGTACTCTCTGGAGAGAGAGAGCAGGAGCAGTGTCGCTGGCGACGCTGTGAAGAGGTATATAACCATGCCTTCTCGTCATCAGAGGTCGAGTGGATCCTCATCCACTCTACTCACCATATTAACTAGTTATCACTTTCAGCATAAGTATACATTAGTTACAGTCAGCATAGCAGCAATCTATCAAGGTTGCTCCTCATCGTAGTGTGTGTGTTGTATCACCACTACCTGACGTCCGAAGGCGCCCATAGCAGGTTAGCGGTCCGGATATAGATAGAACCGAAGGCAGTAGTCCACTGCGGTCCGGGGATCACTCCAAGCATTAGTCAGCACACTGGACACTCGTGTTGACGCCACCAACCTCACCACCAACACCATCATCCTCATCATCATCGACATACACCAACCTCATCACCAACACCATCAACCTTATCACCATCAGCACTCACACCAGACCTTGGTGTCATCGCAACCTACGCATTGATATTGATCGTGCCGAGCCACCTCTGAACGGAGTGTCCACAGAGATCAGCCGAAACCTACCGCGCAACTTGATAGTCGCCGAGGAACTAGCTCTTCGAGACCGAGACCGAGACAATAGCTGTCGCACAGTTGGATAGTCACCGAGGATCTCGACAGACCGACCTGGGTTTCAGGCGCAAGACCCCTGACATTAGAGTGGATCGTTCAAGCAGCTCCTCACGATCACCATGACGAACCAGGACCTTAACAGCAAGCTAGACCGGCTACTAGCACTAATGGAAGCTCAGCTAGAGCTGTCCAGACAAAGCCATCGGGAGAAACGACTACGACGAGCTCACCTGGCCGAGGAGGCAAGCATCATGACGGAACGTTCAAAGCCCGTTGCAACCCCATTCCCAAAGTTCAATCCCCGAAACATAGAGATCTACATTCTAGAAGCCGAAGCTTGGTTTAGGTTAAATCAAGTGTACGAGCACACCCGGATGATCAACCACCTGGGTTCTCAATTGGAAGGTACTGCTCGAGAGTGGTGGACCTCAAAGCTACGCTTGGATAGAGCTAGAGAAGGGAGGCTATTCAATGACTGGCAGTTCTTCACTAAACGACTAGCTGAACAGTTCAACCCCCGGAATGCTAGGATGGAGGCTTACAACAAGCCGCTAGCTCTCAGACTCACTAGCGATGCACCAGGAGCTGCTACACGACACGTAGAGCAGTTCAGGGATTTGGAAGGAGACGAGTCTAGACTAGGAGACCCCAATACTCCTACACCAGCACCTCGACCACGACGCTCCGTCTCATTCAATAAGCACGCCGAGACCAACTATGAGAAGTATGCTTCACCCACCGGGCTGAAGTATCTCAAGACCAGGGTGGACCCCTATAGCAGGAGTCGAATGGACTCGTATGTTCAGGAGCAGGAGCACAATGCACGGCATTGGCTGCCTTCCCAGGTGTTTGAAAAGGTGGAATCTGGAGATGTAATAGGAAGCGGGTTACAACAGATTCCAGCAGAAAATGCAATAGCAAGCGCGATATTACCGATTTCAACAGGATCGGTACTAGCAGCGGGCTTAGGCGAAGATTCCTTATTAGTGGCTCCCATGCTCACTATGGAGTCGATAGGAACCCAAGGGCTCAAGGAGCTGGCCAAGATCTTCCAGCCTGTCATGGGCCTGAATGCTCGGGAAGCAGGAGGGCACCAGTAGAGAGCATGGCCGTAGTGCAGTCTCCATGGAGACCATGGACTCCTACGGATTCACATGCAAAGGAGGAGCGGGCCCATATGCGAGGAGGGCCCGCCAAGAAGAGGACCAAGCGCAAGGAGCAGGCGCCGCCAAGAGGAGGACCAAGCTCAAGGAGCATGCAGATGGTTACCACTCAGGGGCTCGAGAGATAAGAGCCAAAGGAACCATCACCGGTCAAAGGAGGAGGAGCAGTGTATAGGAGACCGGCAAGTAGGTCTGAGGAGGAGGAGCAGTGTCGAAGAAGTCGACACCGCTCCGGAGGCACAGGGGTGCCAAGCAAGGAGGAGGAGCAGTGTCGAAGGAGTCGACACAGCTCAGGAGGACAGGAGTGGTGCTAGAGGGCCCCCCTGTACAGTACTCGACGAAGAGGGTACTCTCTGGAGAGAGAGAGCAGGAGCAGTGTCGCTGGCGACGCTGTGAAGAGGTATATAACCATGCCTTCTCGTCATCAGAGGTCGAGTGGATCCTCATCCACTCTACACTCACCATATAAACTAGTTATCACTTCAGCATAAGTATACATTAGTTTCAGTCAGCATAGCAGCAATCTATCCAGGTTGCTCCTCATCGTAGTGTGTGTATTGTATCACCACTACCTGACGTCCGAAGGCGCCCATAAGCAGGTTAGCGGTCCGGATATAGATAGAACCGAAGGCAGTAGTCCACTGCGGTCCGGGGATCACTTCAAGCATTAGTCAGCACACTGGACACTCGTGTTGACGCCACCAACTTCATCACCAACACCATCATCTTCATCATCATCGACATTCACCAATCTCATCACCGTCATCATCAACACTCACACCAGACCTTGGTGTCACCATACCCTTCATATCGATATTGATCGTGCCGAGCCACCTCTGAACGGAGTGTCCACAGAGGTCAGCCGAAACCTACAATAGCGTATACCACAACGCCACCTGCTGTCACCGCGCAACGTGATAGTTGCCGAGCAACTAGCTCCTCGAGACCGAGACCGAGACAATAGCTGCCGCACAGCTGGATAGTCACCGAGGATCTCGACAGACCGACCTGGGTTTCAGGCGCGCGACCCCTGACACAGCCCTTAGACCCGGAGCCACAGGGGATACATGTCAAGAAGCCGTTTGAGATCAAGGACGACTTATGGCACAGTGGCGGTAGATTGGTTACACCAAAGGTAACCATGCCTGGAAGGACCAACGACCGCCGGTCCCGAAGTGCTAGAGAGGTAGATGGTCAATCCCTCTCTGTCGAGCACTCGCGATTTATGGAGATATCCCAATGTCACGATGGCATTACGGCTGGACACATGGGACGGGATGCTACCATTAAAGCAGCTCAACACCACTCCTGGTGGCCAAACATGGCAGCTTGGATAGCCGACTATGTGGTGAGTCGCCCCGTATGTGCGAGATACAAGGCTCCTCGCCACCGACCGTATGGCTTGCTGCAACCGCTCGCCACACCGGACAGACCTTGGGGCTCAGTATCACTGGACTACATTGAGGGCCTACCTTTGTCGGAGGGGTATGATTCTATCCTGGTCATCGTCGATAGACTGACCAAGTATGCTATCTTGGCCCTGACTCATAAGACAGTCATGGCCAAACAGACCGCTCTCTTACTTTGGAAACATGTGATCCGACAGTTCGGTTGTCAAGATCGCATGGTCTTCGATCGCGGCAAACTGGCGACATGGTTTATATCGATCGCCGAAACTGGAAGACGAGTCGACCCACGCCGAAACTGGACACCAGGTTTGCTGGACCTTACCCAGTTCAGGAAAGAGTGGGCCATCGGGCGTACAGGACTACATTGCCGACAAGTCTCAGTCCATGATGGTTTCCAGGTGTCAGTGCTCGAACTAGCAAAGACAAGCTCACTTCCCCAACGGTCGGAACAACCAGTGGTACCATCACTACCGTATGAAGACCTCGAATTCGAAGTAGAGGCACTCATCGGTAAACGCACACGCAATAAGACAACCGAATACAAAGTCTTATGGCGAGGATACCCAGAGGAAGCTGCCCCCTAGGAGCCAGTGTCAAACCTCAACTGTCCAGACCTCATCCAGGAGTATGAGGTGTCGGGGGGGAAAAAGGAAAGGGAGAAGGGCAAGAGGTGGAAGGGCGGAATCGGTAGAAACAAGGATGGGACTGATTTGAGCAAAATCTGCGATAGAAGACATGCAACTACAGATTTCGCGAAAATCGGTAATAGGACTGAGAGAACTACAGATCTCAGGAGGAGGGTCCGACAGAGCAGTGGGTCACTACACAAGAGGGCTCAAAGGCTTGATTTCAGCAGCCAGGCGCACACGCAATCTCACAGGGAGTCAGGTCACAGACTCAAAAAGTCGTCAAGAAGTACAGGCGAGTAAGAATTACAGGGATGTCGCTATACGTCGACATACCCGGATGGGACACGAGGAGCAGCAAGGGCCGCTCGGGTCCACCGCTCATTGACCGTGGGTGTCAGGGGTAGCGCGCCTGAAACCCAGGTCGGTCTGTCGAGATCCTCGGTGACTATCCAGCTGTGCGACAGCTATTGTCTCGGTCTCGGTCTCGAAGAGCTAGTTGCTCGGCAACTATCAAGTTGCGCGGTGACAGCAGGTGGCGTTGTGGTATACGCTATTGTAGGTTTCGGCTGACCTCTGTGGACACTCCGTTCAGAGGTGGCTCGGCACGATCAATATCGATATGAAGGGTATGGTGACACCAAGGTCTGGTGTGAGTGTTGATGATGACGGTGATGAGGTTGATGACGTTGGTGATGAGGTTGGTGAATGTCGATGATGATGAGGATGATGGTGTTGGTGATGAAGTTGGTGGCGTCAACACGAGTGTCCAGTGTGCTGACTAACGCTTGAAGTGATCCCCGGACCGCAGTGGACTACTGCCTTCGGTTCTATCTATATCCGGACCGCTAACCTGCTATGGGCGCCTTCGGACGTCAGGTAGTGGTGATACAACACACACACTACAATGAGGAGCAATCTTGATAGATTGCTGCTATGCTGACTGAAACTAATGTATACTTATGCTGAAGTGATAACTAGTTTATATGGTGAGTAGAGTGGATGATGATCCACTCGACCTCTGATGACGAGAAGGCATGGTTATATACCTCTTCACAGCGTCGCCAGCGACACTGCTCCTGCTCTCTCTCTCCAGAGAGTACCCTCTTCGTCGAGTACTGTACAGGGGGGCCCTCTAGCACCACTCCTGTCCTCCTGAGCTGTGTCGACTCCTTCGACACTGCTCCTCCTCCTTGCTTGGCACCCCTGTGCCTCCGGAGCGGTGTCGACTTCTTCGACACTGCTCCTCCTCCTCGGACCTACTTGCCGGTCTCCTATACACTGCTCCTCCTCCTTTGACCGGTGATGGTTCCTTTGGCTCTTATCTCTCGAGCCCCTGAGTGGTAACCATCTGCATGCTCCTTGAGCTTGGTCCTCTTCTTGGCGGGCCCTCCTCGCATATGGGCCCGCTCCTCCTTTGCATGTGAATCCGTAGGAGTCCATGGTCTCCATGGAGACTGCACTACGGCCATGCTCTCTACTGGTGCCCTCCTGCTTCCCGAGCATTCAGGCCCATGACAGTGGGCACTACCCACAAATCAATGGGATCCGGAGGACCGCCAGACTCGGTGACCGACTCATGAGGCTGGCGCTCAGAGTACAACTGGTCATGACGCTCAACAAAGAGTTGGAGCGCCCGGAGAATGGAACTTGCCAATTCCGGCCGGCGAAGATGGAAGACCACCCGCATCGCGGTCACCCAGCCGCCACTCATGACTGGGTCGAAAGTTCGCTCTTCCGAACGAATAAGACCTGGACCGTCTCCACCCGCCACGGTCAAGTGGGCCCGCTCTGCCTGATGCGAGCCCCGTGGCTGCAGGTTGGGGGTCCCATCGCCAGGATATTCCATACCCGGATGGGCAGGAATGACACGCTCGCAGTGACCCAGTCCGGCGAGGTAACAGTGCGTACAAGCACGTGGAATTTGGTTGCGCTCACCAAACGGGTTGGTGAAGGCGGAAGCAAAGCAACTATAGGGAGGTAAGTAAGAGAGGGTCAGTTTCAGTCGGACCAGGGGAAACATGGGAAAGAAGGGGGGAACTCACGGAATACCCAGGTTGAAGCACCAGCGGCATTGCCAACTAGGCCAGGGCATGCAGCCTTCGGTCAGGCGCAACATGGCCAGGCGATGCAAGCGGCGCTCGGGGATCGAACCATAAGGCACATCCCAAGCCAAGGGGTAGTGCCGGTCCGCGATCCGGGCCACGAGGTCGGCAACGACGAACCTCTCAGCCCAACCAGCGATCTCACCATTTGTTGGAAGGTGGTGATCGGGAGGAGGGGGAGGAGGAGTTTGACGATTCCTCCACCGAGGAGGAGGCGTCAATGGCTGAACCTCCAGCCGATAAATGGGAGTACCCTGCCGGGGGGCATCCAGGATCGAGTCGACGACCTCGTTGGCCGTCGGAGGAGGAGTGGGTGTTCTTGTTAACTCGGCCTCCCAGAGTGCCTGGCGCTCGGGAGTGGTCAGCTCCCAAGGAGGCCCATGGGCATCCACCTCGTAAAAGTCAGGACGAGGAGGCGACACCGGGGAATAATCTTCGCCTGCCCGGGCAGGCACAGTGAGAGCAGGAGGGGGGGACCCCGCATGTCTGGAGACGACAGTGTCGTCACCCATCCCCAAGAAAAGCGGCTCCAGTGGAGAAGCAGGAACCGCTAGGGAAGCGAAAGGATCGACCAGGCGGGCTGGCACGGGCGAAGCAGGAGGCTCGGCTGCAGGAGCCGAGTTGTCACGAGGACGAAGCCGGACGACAATCGGAAGACGTCTAGGAGGGGGAGGAGGAGCGCTTGCGGACGCCCGTGAGCGAGTTTGGTAAGGTGGATTTGTCATGCTGGAAATAGGTGGGGTGGCCATGACAAAAAGGCAGGAAGGTAGTGGTATGGGACAGGCATGGTGCAAGACTTGCCTCGACGGAGCTCGGCTCTTAAGCGGGGGGTAATGTCATGGGGGGAGATGCGCAGAAGCTAGAAGATCTGGGGGGAGATGCGCAGAAGCTAGAAGATCCGTCAAGCTCATATGAAGGGAGCGCAGGAGCCAAGGGATCGGGCGGAGCGTGGGATTTGAAGCAGAGTTCACTGAGATCGGTAATAGTACCGAATCTATGACAGATCTCATCGAGATCAGCAGGAAGGACGATAGTACTACGAGCCCAGGATCAGCTCGAGGGAAGATGGTACTATGGATCCCACCAAGATCGGTGATATGAGAGAGGGTATGGTGGATCCCGCCAGAATCGGTAATAGGAGAGATCCTATCACAGATTCTGAACGGGCGTATTGTCATGGGCCTGAATGCTCGGGAAGCAGGAGGGCACCAGTAGAGAGCATGGCCGTAGTGCAGTCTCCATGGAGACCATGGACTCCTACGGATTCACATGCAAAGGAGGAGCGGGCCCATATGCGAAGAGGGCCCGCCAAGAAGAGGACCAAGCTCAAGGAGCATGCAGATGGGTACCACTCAGGGGCTCGAGAGATAAGAGCCAAAGGAACCATCACCGGTCGAAGGAGGAGGAGCAGTGCACAGGAGACCGGCAAGTAGGTCCTGAGGAGGAGGAGCAGTGTCGAAGAAGTCGACACCGCTCATGAGGCACAGGGGTGCCAAGCAAGGAGGAGGAGCAGTGTCGAAGGAGTCGACACAGCTCAGGAGGACAGGAGTGGTGCTAGAGGGCCCCCCCTGTACAGTACTCGACGAAGAGGGTACTCTCTGGAGAGAGAGAGCAGGAGCAGTGTCGCTGGCGACGCTGTGAAGAGGTATATAACCATGCCTTCTCGTCATCAGAGGTCGAGTGGATCCTCATCCACTCTACTCACCATATTAACTAGTTATCACTTTCAGCATAAGTATACATTAGTTACAGTCAGCATAGCAGCAATCTATCAAGGTTGCTCCTCATCGTAGTGTGTGTGTTGTATCACCACTACCTGACGTCCGAAGGCGCCCATAGCAGGTTAGCGGTCCGGATATAGATAGAACCGAAGGCAGTAGTCCACTGCGGTCCGGGGATCACTCCAAGCATTAGTCAGCACACTGGACACTCGTGTTGACGCCACCAACTTCATCACCAACACCATCATCCTCATCATCATCGACATTCACCAATCTCATCACCAACATCATCAACCTCATCACCGTCATCATCAACACTCACACCAGACCTTGGTGTCACCATACCCTTCATATCGATATTGATCGTGCCGAGCCACCTCTGAACGGAGTGTCCACAGAGGTCAGCCGAAACCTACAATAGCGTATACCACAACGCCACCTGCTGTCACCGCGCAACTTGATAGTTGCCGAGCAACTAGCTCTTCGAGACCGAGACCGAGACAATAGCTGTCGCACAGCTGGATAGTCACCGAGGATCTCGACAGACCGACCTGGGTTTCAGGCGCAAGACCCCTGACAGAGATCATGGAAGAAAATACAGCAAATCCATTCAAAGGTATACCAAACCCTGAAACTTGGGAAGACAACAGCACATTTGGACTCACAACAACAGGTGTCAAGGGGAAGAAGAATCTGGATCCAACTGTTCACAAAGCACTAGCTGGACCAGACAAAGGACTCTGGGAAGAAGTGATGTGAAAGGAGTTGAATGGGCTGGAAGCAATGGGTACATGGGAGGTCATTGACCTTCCACCTGGCATAAACACTGTTGACACGCATTGGGTGTCACCAGAATGGAATTCCGTTCTCGGAGTCCGGAGCATTGGGGAGTGAAATGCTTATACTTCAGTGTTGTGTGAAACGGGTACACCAGCTAAGGGACTGGCTGGTGTAGTGGTTTTGCTGCCTCACTATGTTTCATTTCGGTTACCCGATTCCCGATCCCTGACATTGGGTACTCAAGAATAAGACAGATGCAAACCTGGTGCCCACAAAGTTCAAGATTGTCAGAGGTTGCACACCTGAAACCCGAAACCTGTAGTAAAAGCCAACTACAACTAATCTTGGTGAGATCTATTGTAAAAGCCGTCTATTGTTATTCTTGCTGGAATTTGTCATAGAAGCCTTCTGTCAGGGGTCGCGCGCCTGAAACCCAGGTCGGTCTGTCGAGATACTCGGTGACTATCCAACTGTGCGACAGCTATTGTCTCGGTATCGGTCTCGAAGAGCTAGTTGCTCGGCGACTATCAAGTTGTGCGGTGACAGCGGGTGGCATTTGTTGTATACACTATTGTAGGTTTCGGCTGACCTCTGTGGACACTCCGTTCAGAGGTGGCTCGGCACGATCAGTATTGATACGGAGGTTATGATGACACCAAGGTCTGGTGTGAGTGCTGATGGTGATGAGGTTGATGATGTTGGTGATGAGGTTGGTGAATGTCGATGATGATGAGGATGATGGTGTTGGTGATGAGGTTGGTGGCATCAACACAAGTGTCCAGTGTGCTGACTAATGCTTGAAGTGATCCCTGGACCGCAGTGGACTACTGCCTTCGGTTCTATCTATATCCGGACCGCTAACCTGCTATGGGCGCCTTCGGACGTCAGGTAGTGGTGATACAACACACACACTACAATGAGGAGCAATCTTGATAGATTGCTGCTATGCTGACTGTAACTAATGTATACTTATGCTGAAGTGATAACTAGTTATATGGTGAGTAGAGTGGATGATGATCCACTCGACCTCTGATGACGAGAAGGCATGGTTATATACCTCTTCACAGCGTCGCCAGCGACACTGCTCCTGCTCTCTCTCTCTAGAGAGTACCCTCTTCGTCGAGTGCTGTACAGGGGGGGCCCTCCAGCACCACTCCTGTCCTCCTGAGCTGTGTCGACTCCTTCGACACTGCTCCTCCTCCTCAGGACCTGCTTGCCGGTCTCCTATACACTGCTCCTCCTCCTTCGACCAGTGACAGTTCCTTTGACTCTTATCTCTCGAGCCCCTGAGTGGTAACCGTCTGCATGCTCCTTGAGCTTGGTCCTCCTTAGTGCTTGGACCTCCTTGCATACAGGCCGGTCCTCCATGTCCATGGTCTCCATGGAGACTGCCCTCTCCATGGAGGTTGCCCTCCAACCATGCTCTGGCCTCTTGCTCGACCATCCTTAGACCTGCTATGGTGGTCTTCTTCTATGACCCGAGCCTTGGTACCTTATGCTCCCCTTCTATGAACCAGTAGTCTCCATGCTACCTGTGTCCTTAGGCCTATGACAGCCACCTCAGGGCCCTTTGTACCTTAAGGGACCCCGAGAGATGTCCGAGTTGAGGAAGTACTTGGATGAGAACCTCGAGAAGGGGTTCATCAGACCATCGAAGAGCCTGGCACGATCACCAGTGCTCTTCGTACCAAAGAAGGATGGAGGTCTCAGACTCTGTGTGGACTATCGAGGCCTCAACAAGATCACTGTCAAGAACAGGGCACCATTGCCTCTCATTGAGGAGCAGCTGTTCTTGCTCAGGAAGGCAAGGATCTATACCAAGCTCGACCTCAGAGCAGCATACAATCTCATCCGGATTGCTAAGGGAGATGAATGGAAGACAGTGTTTGGCACACAGTTGGGACTCTATGAGTACCTAGTGATGCCCTTTGGCCTAGCCAATGCTCCTGCTCACTTCCAGTCGTTCATCAATGATATCTTCCGGGACATCATTGGAGTATATGTAGTGGTATACCTAGATGACTTCCTGATCTTCAGTGACACTGAAGAGTCACATGTGAAGCATGTTACCGAGGTCCTCACTCACTTAAGGAGCAACCGGCTCTTTGCTAAGCTGTCCAAGTGCGAGTTCCACACCAATACAGTGGAGTTCCTGGGCTACATCATCAAGCCGACAGGTATCGAGATGGACCCAGAAAAGGTACAAACTGTCAAGGAATGGCCGATGCCGGTGTCTATCCATGACATCCAATGGTTCCTGGGTTTTGCCAACTTCTACAGGAGATTCATAGCCCACTTCGCTCGGATAGCCAAGCCATTGACATCACTGGTAAAGCCAACTGAACGCTTCAAGAAGTTTGAGTTGCCTGAGGAGGCGCAGCAAGCCTTCCATCAGCTCATTCAGGCCTTCACCTCAGCAGGAGTACTCCAGCACTTCGACTACCACCACCCAACAAGGTTGGAAACTGATGCAAGTGACTTTGCTATAGCAGGAGTGCTCAAGCAGGAGCATGAGGAACGCTGGCACCCAGTGGCATTCTACTCCAGGAAGATGTCTTCTGCTGAGAGGAACTATGAGATCCATGACAAGGGAAACTGATGCAAGTGACTTTGCTATAGCAGGAGTGCTCAAGCAGGAGCATGAGGAACGCTGGCACCCAGTGGCATTCTACTCCAGGAAGATGTCTTCTGCTGAGAGGAACTATGAGATCCATGACAAGGAGCTCCTAGCTGTGGTTGCCTGCCTCACCCAATGGCGACACATGCTAGCTGGACTACCTAGTCAGCTAGTCATCCTCACAGACCATGAAGCCCTCAAGTACTTCAAGTCCCAGTGATGCATCACTGGGCGACAGGCTCGATGGGCAGTACTGCTAGCAGACTTCGACTTCATACTGCAGTACCGGCCAGGAGACAAGGGAGGAGAACCTGATGCTCTCACCAGACGGGCTGACATGCAACCAGCCGGTTGTCATGGGGGGGGATGCGCAGAAGCTAGAAGATCCGTCAAGCTCATATGAAGGGAGTGCAGGAGTCAAGGGATCGGGCGGAGCGTGGGATTTGAAGCAGAGTTCACTGAGATCGGTAATAGTACCGAATCTATGACAGATCTCATCGAGATCAGCAGGAAGGACGATAGTACTACGAGCCCAGGATCGGCTCGAGGGAAGATGGTACTATGGATCCCACCAAGATCGGTGATATGAGAGAGGGTATGGCGGATTCCGCCAGAATCGGTAATAGGAGAGATCCTATCACAGATTCCGCGGAGATCAGCAATAGACACGGGTGTACCACGAGCTTCCGTGGGGGGAGCGGGACCAAGCACCACCAAGAGGGGACCGAGCTCAGGAGCATGCAGCTGGTTGCCACTCAGGGGCACACAAGATAGGGGACCGTCGCTGGTCGAAGGAAGGAGGGCTGTGTAAGAGAAACCGGCGAGGAGGACAGAAGGAGGAGGAGCAGTGTCGATGGAGTCGGCACGGCTCAGGAAAGACAGACGGGACAACGCAATGAGGAGGAGGGGTCTCGTTGAAGACTCCTGTGAAGTACTCGACGCAGAAGGTACTCTCTGGAGAGAGAGCAGGAGCAGTGGCGCTGGCACCACTGTGAAGAGGTATAAAGCCATACCTTCTCGTCGCTAGTGGTTGAGTGGATCCTCATCCACTCTACTCACCATATTAACTAGTTATCACTTTCAGCATAAGTATACATTAGTTACAGTCAGCATAGCAGCAATCTATCAAGGTTGCTCCTCATCGTAGTGTGTGTGTTGTATCACCACTACCTGACGTCCAAAGGCGGTTCACAGCAAACCCGCGGTCCGGATCAAGATAGAACCGAAGGCAGTAGTCCACTGCGGTCCGGGGATCACCTCAAGCATTAGTCGACACACTGGACACTCATGTCGACATCATCAAACCATACCAACACCAGATCATTGGTGTCTTCATCAAGTTCACACAGTTATTGATCGTGCCGAGCTACCTCTGGACGGAGTGTCCGACAGTGGTCAGTCGAAATCTGCAATAGCATTAACACAACTACAGATTCGAGCAAGAAAGGTAATAGAGACGGCTCTACTGCATATCTCGTGAAGAATCACAATACCACAAGCGCTGTCGCATAACTCAACAGAATTGGTAATAGTATTGATACAACTACCGATCCCACGTTTCAGGCGCACGACTGCTGACAAGAGGCAACCTGGATAGATTGCAACTGTGCTGACTGTAACTAATGAATACTTATGCTTGAAGTAATAACTAGTTTATATGGTGTAGAGTGGATGAGGATGCACTCGACCTTTGATGATGAGAAGGTATGGTTATATACCTCTTCACAGCGTCACCAGTGATGCTGCTCCTGCTCTCTCTCCAGAGAGTACCCTCTTCATCGAGCACTGTACAGGGGGGCCCTCTAGCACCACTCCTGTCCTCCTGAGCTGTGTCGACTCCTTCGACACTGCTCCTTCCCTTTGACCGGTGATGGTTCCTTTGGCTCTTGTCTCTCTAGCCCCTGAGTGGTAAACATCTGCATGCTCCTTGAGCTTGGTCCTCTTCGTGGCTGTGCCTGACCCTCCTCGCATATGGGCCCGCTCCTCCTTTGCATGTGAATCCGTAGGAGTCCATGGTCTCCATGGAGACTGCACTACAGCCATGCTCTCTACTGGTATCGACTAGCTCTCCGATACCTATGCTCCTTCCATATGAACCAGTGACCCTCCTGCTTCCTGAGCATTCAGGCCCATGACAACGTGGTCCCCGAGCTACGCAACAGTATTGAAGAACGGAGGTCGCACCTTGAAACAACAGTATAATGAACAGGGTACATATGCTGTTGAGGGGGGGAGTTGAAGTAGATAAAGCCACACAAAGCATAGAGACCGCAGAGGTAGTGTTTACGGCCAAGTAAAAGGCCTGCACAAAAGGGGCTCAGCAGTGCACGCGTGCGTGCGTTGCGAGCGTGCGCGAGTGGCGAAAACTTGAAAATTCTTGACTCGCGTTTGTATTTAGAACCATCATCATCAACAAAACGCTTCAACTTCCTACGTTGTCGCGTCTCCCTCAACTTTTCCTCAGCCTTTTCTGTGATCTCGGCTAATTTAGTTGAAGCGTTTTGTTGATGATTATGGTTCTAAGTACAAATTTAGATGAGAGGTTTCCGCGTCTTTGCCACTTGCGTGCGTGCAGAACATGCGTGTGCTTGCGCAGCTGAGCCATTGCCCAATTCTTCTCACTCGGCCGTGAACCTAACCTCTATGCTTTGTGCGGCTTTCTCTACTTGAACTAATTTCGCCCCACCACCGAGCTCCGGTCTTTTTCGACTTTTTTTCTTTTTTTCTTTCTCGTTTCAGAAGAAAGGGCCCCAAGCTCTTGCACACTCCACCTCTTCCATCGTCGTCTACTCCACCACTCGGGGCATTCGTTATGCTCTCCAGAAAGTCACTCGCACTAGCCAGCTCATCCCGGCTGGCAGTAGTGGCTTCTCTCAGCAGACCCACCTCTGTCATTCGCACTCTTTCTTCCACCTCCACTCTCGCGTCAAGTAGAAGTGGCGCAGACGGACCATACAACCCAAACCGCAACAACAGCAATAACGACCGACCCGATTATCGTCGGCCTCGGAGAGAGGAAGGAGGTGCACCAACACCATCGAGACAAAGATTAGGAGAGTCGAGCGGTGGGAACGCTGTAAGCCAGTACAGTCGCAATCAGCGCTTTGCGCCTGATGGTACGAGGAAACGACTTCCGCATCCGAATGCAAAGCCCAGGTCGAGTCAGAATAGGAATGATCAACGTGGACCTAGGCCGAAAGATTGGACGCTGAGGAACAATGAGAGGCGGAACGAGGAGTCTGCTTCGCTCAAGTTTGGAGCATCTCCGTCGGATGGCGCTGGTGGATTTTCCGCGGCGGCTGCTGCCAAAAGAGATTCAACTGTGTCCAGGCTAAGAGCGAGGAATGCTACGCCAGCTAAGGAGGATGGCGATTACGGTGAGGTATCTCGTGCTGGAAGTGCAGAAAGGTTCGATGAAGCGAGTGTCGCAGATGGGGACACTCCAGCATTGACAAGAGGCGGGTTTGAAAGGTTCTCAGAAGTCGGCAAAACCGGCATCGAAAAGTCAGATCGACACCATACAGCAAAGCAAAAGAAGAAAGAAGGTCGAGGATCGTTGCTAGAGACCGAAGACGAATACGAGCGTCGCCCACGTCGAGATGCAGGGTCTTCGTCCAACCGCAACTCCCGCCATTCTTCTCGTCCCTCTTCCGCAGGTGCCGATTTGGACGCTCTTGCACTTGGTTCGGGCCTCAAACCCATCACCAAGCCCAAACTTTTGCCCAAAGTGGAACGCAATGTCTTCCTCCCCACCGTGATACCGGTCAACATGCTTGCCGGTCAGATGGAGAAGAAGTTGCGCGTAGTCCAAAATGTTATGACTCAACTCGGGATGGAAGACACTCGACCAGACCTCATGCTCAAATTTGAAGATGCCGAAATGATCGCAGCAGAACTCAACGTTGTTGCTATCCCCAATGACGAGGCGAGCTTCGACATCTACCCTCGCCCACCGCCCGCTACTCCGGAAGAAGCTGCTTCCTGCCCACTCCGACCGCCCGTTGTCACCATCATGGGCCACGTCGACCACGGCAAAACCACCCTCCTCGACAAACTCCGCAGCACCTCCGTCGCACAAGGTGAAGCAGGTGGGATCACACAACACATCGGTGCTTTCTCCGTTCCCATCACTGGTCGCAAGCAAAACAAGGGCAAAGAGAAAGGCTATTCTGGTATTCAGACCATCACTTTCCTCGATACGCCCGGTCACGCTGCGTTTACGGCTATGCGAAGTCGTGGTGCCATGGTGACGGATATTGTTGTTCTCGTCGTTGCTGCAGATGACGGAGTGATGCCGCAGACGAAGGAGGTCATTCATTTGGTCAAAAAGGCAAATGCTGAAGCTGAAGCTTCGAGAGAGGGGGACACTGTCACTCAACCACCCGTACAGATGATCGTAGCGTTGAACAAGATCGATAAGTCAGATGCTGATCCGGAGCGCGTCAAGCGAGAGTTGCTCTCTGCTGGGGTTGGGCTGGAAGAGTTGGGTGGAGACGTGCCCTGCGTACACGTGTCAGGTAAGACAGGATACGGTCTTTCAGAGCTAGAAGAGACCGTTGCTACACTCGCCGAGCTTGCAGATTTGCGCGCTGAACGTGTTGGGCTGCCAGAAGGCTACGTGATCGAATCCAAAGTCGACAAGGGCAGGGGCAACGTCGCTACTGTTCTAATCAAGCGTGGTGTTCTGGAGAAGAGCTCGTACATTGTAGCTGGTACGGCATGGTGTAAGGTTCGACAGATCTTGCATTCTTTAGGTCGACCTTTGGCGAAAGCTTTGCCAGGAGATCCGGTGCTGGTTACTGGATGGAGAGAGTTGCCCACCGCAGGCGACTTACTTTTAGGTGGACCGGACGAACATAGCTGTAAGAAGGCTACAGCGAACAGGAAACAGGTGAATGAGCAAAAAAGGTTGATGGCGGATGTGGAACAGATCAACGAATCGCGCCGAATCAAGGCTGAACAAGACAAAGCAGATGCAAGGAAAGAGTTTGAAGAGAGGCAGAGGAGAAGAGCGGCACGAATTGCAGCTGATGATGGGAAAGATCCTTTGGCTGTACTTGCTGCTATGGAAGAAGGTGCCTCCAACCCTTCTGCCTCCACCTCCTCTGGTGGCGCTGACGTAGTTGACGGCTCTGAAGAGACCTCTGATTCCTCCAGTGCGGGCAAGAAGTTTCTGAACGTAATCATCAAAGCCGACTACTCCGGAACAGTAGAAGCTGTCGTCGGAGCCATCTCCTCCATCGGCAACTCTGAAGCAGGCATCAAAATCATCTCTGCCACTCCCGGCGAACCTTCGGAATCCGACATCGCCAAAGCCTCCGCCCTAAACGCAACCATCATCGGCTTCAACGTGACCCCGTCCAAGTCAGTCCTCCAGTCCGCAGCACGTGCACAACCCAACCCCGTCCCAGTGATCATCTCGGACGTGATCTACCGCCTGATGGAAACCGTCTCTGCTTCAGTATCTTCCCTCCTCCCACCCCTAATGGAGGTACGAGTGCAGGGCGAAGCGACAATTAGTCAGATCTTTGACATCAACGTCAAGGGGAAGAGCTTTAAAAAGATCGCCGGATGCAGGGTTACTAATGGAACAATCACAAAGCCGAACTCAGTGCGGATTCTGAGAGGGAAAGAGAGGAAAGAGGTTTGGCGGGGAAAGTTGGAAGAATTCAAACATTTGAAAAAAGACGTAACGGAGATGAGGAAGGGTACGGAATGCGGGATGAGTTTTGAGGGATATCAGGCCTTGGAGGTTGGGGATGTCGTGCAAAGTTTTACTGAGGTCAGCGTTCCCAGGACTTTGTAACGTAGCCACATTGCAGGATTACACATCATCGCTCTAGAACAATCAACAAGCATAGATCAACAAATGGAAGGCTATATGATTGCGAGAATATCTTATGAGCAAGTGAGCCTATACCGTAAGTCGGGGGGTCTCAGGCTGTGAGCGCAAGTCTCTGTCTTCTCTCCTGTCCACCATCACCAGCAGTGACGGCGCCATTAGCACGTCGCGCAGCCAATAACTGTCTGGCGTGCTGTCTAGCCGAATTTACCTCCCTTAACTGTGCATTTTGCTGCGGCTGTTGGTTCTCCTTATCATCTCCCCTCTTCTCCTCAATCTCACCCTTTGGTGCGATCGGAAAATCGATCTCTCTCTTCTCTTCCTTCCCCTCTTTCACCACCGGCTGTGCCTTACTCACCGGCAGACCCATCGAAACATTCCCCTGGGCTTGGGCTTGAGCATTCTTCAATGCAAACCGAGCATTTCTCTTCACCATCCCCAATTCTAACTGTTTAGCCGACAGAGCAATGCTAAAGTTGACGTTGTCTTCTTGTAGTGCATCGTTGGCGCGAGTGAGTTTGAGGACTTCCAAGTTTGAGTCTGCTAGTTGGTGTTCTAGTCTCTTGACTCTGTCAGCTGCTGGCGTGACACTTGTTCCGGACTCGTTTGCTGGCTTGACTTGTGGAGTCTGCGGTGTTGATGGGGTCCGAAGTTGTGATTTGAGTCGTAGGATGTGTGATTCTAGCTCGGCAACCCTAGCTTGAGAAGTTGAGAGGGAGTTCTGCGTCTCCAAATGCTGATTGGTGAGAGTTTCGACCTCAACAATGAGTGCAGAGACCCGGTTACTAGTCAGAGCTAGAGTCTCCTCCAGGTGCAAGATCTTCTCTTCTTGTTCTTCCAGTGTTTCGCGAAGAGTGTTGAGCTCTGCTTCCAGCTCCTCTTTCTCCTCCTGCCCGCTACTGTGGGAGCGATTGTTAGCGACAGCCAATTCCTCTTCCAGCAGCTGAGCCCTCTCTATCGCCTCCTCTTTGAGCCGCGTTGCTTCATCAAGTTCCTCTTGAAGATCGGAAAGTTGTTCAAACCGACGATCCAAGTCAGAGGTCAGCTGTTCGACTTGGGCTTGCAACTCCTCTTTCTCCCTCTTTGCGTCGGTCTTGGGTGCAAGTTGAAGTTCGAGCTCGGAGATACGCTTTTGAAGTTCACGTTGCTCCATAGTCCGCCTGATCTCGAAATCTTTCTCTAGCGTCAATCTCACTTGTTCTTTCGCCTGTTCAACTGCTCGTTCTACCTCTTTCCTCCCAGCTTCAGTCTCCATTACGTCATTTTGAGCGGTTGCTGAAGCAGTCTGACCAGAAAGGACGCCCAGTATCCTTACCGCATAATCCCGTCTCTCGACTTCCCTCAACCTTTTCTCTTCTTCCAATTGCCTCTCCAACTCTTCCACCCTGCCCCCATCTGTCCTCAACTTCAACTGATCCTCCAACTTCCTCACTAACTCCACCATCTCTCTATCCTTCCGATCAGCCTCTTCCACCAACTCTTCGTACTGCGCCGATAGCCCACTTAGGGTCAACCGTAACTGGTCCACCTCTGCGGTGTGGTGTTCGTGGGATTCGAGCACTTCTTCAAGCTCGGCAACTCTCGCAGTGGATGCACTGAGTTGGGTTAGGAGGCGAGAAACACGGGTTTCGGCGAGATTGGTGAAGCTATCGAATGCGCTGGCTACCGTAGCTAGCTCCGGGGCCGAGGCGAGGGCGGCTGGGATAGTAAGGGAGGAGTGGTTAGGGAGACGGTATAGCTGTGAGCGCGAGAATCTAGCAGCGGAGGGCGAGTCGTGTTGCGAGGCGAGCGCGAAATCGGGACGAGATTCCTTGTTGGTGCTGGGTGAAGGAGAAGCTTGTCGAGAGGCAGCGGAAGCTGTCGAGAGATCGCCTTGTTGTTTATGACTGGAAGAGGATGTGGACGAACCACAAGATGATGAGGACAGCGGTTCTTCTTCTTCCTCGTACGTCTGAAGTTGGTTAATGTCTTGCTGAGGCTGCTCTGTTTCTCTCTTCGCTTCTGCTGGTGTAGCAGCTGGTGTTGGTGAGGGGACGGGCTGCGGCGTACCGAAAGCTGCAGATGCTGGCGATGCGAAAGTTTCGGCAGGTGTGACAGGTGCAGAAGCCCCCACTAAGGAATGATACGAAGCAGGAGTTGCAAAAGAAGCTGACGTTGCTGGTGACCAGAATTTCGATCGTGTACCTGGTGCTGCTGCCTGATCGGTTGGTTTGCTGTCTCTCGGTGTCTGTGGGATGGCCTTAGGCTGCTTAGCCTCGTCGTCCATCGATGCCTCTTGAACTGCAACCTCGTCATGTAAGTTCTCTGACGTATCTGCCCCCTTCCAAAGTCCTGCTTGTTGCGAAGATGTCATCGACTTCTCCCCTTCTGTAGGGTAATCAACACCTTTCTCCGGCGAGCCTCCGCTGCGTTGGCTTGCAGGACTGTGCCAATTCGAAGTAGACCCAGCAGAGGAAGGCGTAAAGTTGACCATCCGAGATAAAGGGGAAGAGCGAGCAGGGATAACCATGCGTAGTCTTGCGAAGGATCGTGGGGGGGGTGTTGTTCGTGGTAGCGATTGTGGTGTGGTTGGAGTGGAAGGCTTTGTTTGAGGTGAGCTGAAGGATGATGGTGATGCCGATGCACTGTTCTGACCTTTGATGGGTCGACTGGGTGTTTCGTGCGGTGCAGGTGACGGCGGCTCGGGGTCTGTCTCACGTTGTGATGGTGCGATGTAGGAAGCAGGGGATGAACGATCCTGTTCCGACGCCGGAGAAGACGGTGTTGAAGGTACATATCGCAAAGCTATAGCTCGAGATCGCGTTACTGACGGGCTTGCTCGATCGATAGACCTGACCGATGCTTGAGAGATGTTGGGTTGCAGAAGAGGAGAGAATGGCAGCTGAGAAGCGTCCTCCAAATAAGACTCTTCGAGGACCATCGATAGTCCTTCTTGCCATCCTTCCCTCTCTTCCTCCCCCAGCTGGTCTCTCGCGCTCTCGCCGCCCCATGGCCCTTCTTGTGGACACTGCGACTCGACATCAACCGATCGATCCGGATTCGGCCTCGACGAAGACCCGACCATAACTTGCCCTTCCACCTTTAGTGAATCTGGCCACGCTCCCTCCTTCTCCCTCTCCTCTTCCTGTTCCCATCCATCACCCCCCTCCTTCGAAAATTGCTCCATGCGTGACTCAGCAACCACCCTGGCACTCACACTAGGACTAAACCCAACACTACTACTCCCATCAGAAGAAGCAGGACTATCCATCATCCCCGCCTCCGCCATTCTAGTCCTCAAGCTCTTTCCCGTAAACGGTGTCGTGGGATCCGCCTCTACCCTCACCGGTCTAACTGTCACCGTCGGGGAACTCGAAGTCCTGTATATGGGCGACGTAGATGCTGGTGCTTGCTGTTCTGTTTCATCCAGACCAGCTAACATATGCGCTCCAGCCTGACGTAAGAAGCTCTCGCTGAAAGATGTGTTGCTGTAGTCGAAGGTCCCCAGACTAGAGCCAACACTTTCGTTTGCGACATTCCGTGGAGATGCTCTGTGACTGGAGGGATTACGTGTGCTGGATCGAGACCCGGATGCGTCTGGGCTCGGAGTCCATGCTGGAGCTGAACTGAGGGGGGTTTTGGTGCGGCTTGGAGCGGGGGAGGGAGTGAAGGCGGCTGGAAATGTGCTTGGCATACGTGTTGCTGGATCGAGCTGAAATGTGGTTTGTTGTGCTGAGATAGTGGGTGATGGAGGTCGCTGGTCGAGTATCGGTGATGTTGGACCGAGGTAAGGGTCTATGCTGGATATTGATGCTGCAGAAAGGTCGGAAAGGCCGCTCTGATCGGCTGGCAGTGAGGCGTCCATCATCTTTGTAGCCTTGTTCCGTGACCAAGGATGCAATGTAGGAGCGGTGTTGGAGTCGTGATAAAGGTCGAGAAGATCACCTGGAAACCTTCAACTTGGCATTGAGCATCGAGAAGAGGCGACATGTTGTGACCCTGCAGTCCTCCACATCAAAAAGCACCTCAGCTGCGTGTTTTGGCGCGTTGCAGCCAAATGGTCACGTGCGCCAGGATTATTATTTCTTTTTTGGAAAAAGAAGATAAAAAGGTCCGAAGAGAAAAAGGTCCGAAAAGAAAAAGGTCCGTAAAAAAAAAGGTCCGTAAAGAAAAAGGTCCGTAAAGAAAAAGGTCCGAAAAGAAAAAAAAAAAAAAGAAAAAAAAAAAAAGTTGATGGAAAAAAATTCCAGCTTCGGTAGCTGAGAGAGAAAAGTACTTAACCTTCGTCTCACTTGCCACTTAACCTGCCCACGATCCTCTTGGCTGCTTCTTAGCGTCCACCCTTCAACACTATATACCCACAGAGCCATCGCTGCTCTCGCGCTCTACCATCAAGCACAACCCCCCAGTCAAAACAATCGCCAGCCGCCGCGCTCAGCTTATCCATTCCCCCCTCCCTACAAGACCATATCCCACAATGTCACGTCTAATAGTCCGAGGCCTCCCCTCATATCTCACCGATGCTCGTCTCCGCGAGCATTTCTCACAAAAGGGTGCAGTCACAGATGTAAAACTCATGCGTCGACCCGATGGAACCTCGCGCAAGTTCGGCTTCGTCGGCTACCGTTCCGAAGAAGAAGCTCGACAAGCGCTTGACTATTTCAACTGCACTTTCATCGATACTGCACGCATCTCGATTGAGTTCGCGAAGAAGATTGGTGATGAGGAACTTGCAAAGCAGCGCGAGGACAGGAGGAATCGACGCACCGCTGGTGTGGCGGATCAAGGAGGGGAGGAGGGGAGAGGAGAGGGGAAGAAGAGGAAGTTCGATAAAGCCGACGGGGAGGATGGAGAAGGACAGAAGAAGAGGGGCAAGAAGGGAGGCGCGATTAGTTTTGAGGAGTTCATGAGTGTCGTGCAGCCCAAAGCGAAGAGGAAGGCATGGCAGAATGAGGATGCATTGCCGGAGCAGACGATGGAAGATATCACTGCGCCGGTGGAGAAATTGGAGAAGAAGGCTGAAAAGAAGGCCAAGAAGGCTGCAGCAGCGGAGGCCAAAGCGCAGAAGGATGAAGCAGCAGCGGCGTTGGCCGAGGAAGCCGAAGAGGAAGCCGAAGCCGAACTCGGCGCAGCAGCCAACGACGTCGGTCTGACAGACGAAGAGTACATGCGTCTTCGAATGAAGCACAAGGTCGGAACCGATCTCGATAAAGTCGACGACGAGACCACTCCTGCTGGACCGCAATTCGAACAATCTGACGACGAAAAGGATGACGCTGACAACAAAGCTGACGAGTCCGATTCTGACTCTGAGGACAAGGAAGTCAACGACGCAGAACTCGAACGCAAACAAGCCGCTCAACGCAGGAAAGCAGAAGCAGCAGCCGCCAAAGATCAAAAGATTGTCGATCAAATCATGGAGAGCGGTCGTCTGTTTGTTCGCAATCTTCCGTTCGCGGCGAGTGAGGACGAGGTCCAGAGCTTCTTTGAGAGCTTTGGAAGTGTTAAGCAGGTAAGTTCCCCACTTACAAGAGGGAGATGGGATTACAACTTGAAGGGTGTTTTGCATGATGACACATTAGTATAGGGACAGCAGAGCTTCGGCAGTGCTGACAACCTACTGGAATCTAGATAGTAAAATGATTTGTTTTCTGATTTCGCAAACCTCTCAAGACATTCTCCCGTCTACCCCTTCTCTCTCTTTCGAGAAGAAGTCGGCACATCAGATCACTAACAACATCTCTTCTTTGGTTGTCGCTTACGTTTACGTGAACCACAGGTCCACATCCCATTAGACAAGCAGACCAAAACTTCGAAGGGACTTGCGTTCATCTCTTTCACCGACCCAGCGCATGCGCTTGCAGCATTCCGTGCAAAAGACGGCTCTACTTTCCAAGGTCGCCTACTTCACCTCTTACCCGCTGTCAACAAAAAATCCCCCACCGCAGCTGAAGATAAAAAGCCCGCAACCCTCAAGCAAGCACGAGCAGACGCCAAGAAACAAGAAGCAGGAAAAGACTTTAACTGGTCCATGCTCTACATGTCTTCCGACGCTGTTGCCTCCTCCATCGCAGACCGTCTCGGTGTTTCCAAAGCTGACATCTTGAATCCGGGTGCTGAGGGGGGACCGGATAATGCAGCTGTCCCATTGGCGTTGGCTGAAACAAGGATCATTCAGGAGACAAAAGAGTTCTTCACCCAGCAAGGTATCAATGTCGACGCATTCAATTGCAGCGGAAAGGTAGAGAGGAGTATCACAACGATGTTAGTAAAGAACATTCCGTACGGCACAAGTGTAGAAGAGGTGCAGAAGTTGTTTGAAGAGTTCGGAGAGGTCGATAAAGTGTTGATTCCGCCAAGTGGGACGATTGCGATCGTGGAAATGTCAGTGGAGGGGGAGGCGAAGGTGGCGTTTAGAGCTATTGCGTATAAGCGTTTCAAGGGCGGAATCCTTTACCTAGAGAAAGCACCAGTGGGGTTGTTGGACACCAAAAAGGCGGGGAGTGCGGGGGAGAAGAAGGTGGTTCAGGCTCCAATTAAGGGCAAGACGATCGATGAGGCCTCTAATCCTAGTGCGAACATTGCTGAAGGGGAGGATGAGGCGGTGGACGGTGCGACACTTTATGTCAAGAACCTCTCTTTCTCTACTACGGATGAGAGATTAGCATCGACGTTCCATGGGCTGAACGATTATGCGTTTGCGAGGGTTCAGACGAAACCAGATCCACGTCGACCCGGAGCTCGTCTTTCAATGGGATACGCTTTCATCGGCTTCAAATCTATCGATGCTGCTCGAACCGCTCAGAAAACAATGAACGGAAAGGTGCTCGATGGACATACTCTCGTCGTTACTTTCGCTAGACGCAATGCGGAGACCACAACCACCTCCTCCCTCTCTTCCTCCGCCAATGGGACAACGAAGATCCTGGTCAAGAACTTACCCTTCGAAGCAACCAAGAAGGATATCCGCGATCTGTTCTCCTCTCAAGGTCAAGTCAAATCGGTCAGGTTGCCGAAGAAGTTCGATAATTCGACTCGAGGATTCGCTTTCGTCGAGTATACCACGGTTAGAGAGGCACAATCTGCCATGGAGGCTCTCAAGCATACCCATTTGCTCGGAAGACACTTGGTCTTACAGTGGAGTAAGACAGCTACAACGGCAGAAGAGGAGGTCGAGATGCAAAGGAACAAGACGAAGATCGGTTATGTTGCTGCTGGAGAAGCAGAAACATTGGGAAACAAGCAAGGGAAGATCAAGTTGAGTACAATGCAGATTAATGAGGCTGTGAGGAAGGCCAGGAGTCGTAGAGATGATGTTGAGGATGAGGAGTGATGGCGGGAGATTCAGGGTTGAGGTTTTGGTCACTTTCATTTGTATTCTATCACACATGCACACTCACGCACGCACGCAGCATTCCACTTCAATCTCATGGTCGGCACACATCCCGGACAGCAGTGTCAAGAGAGAGAGAATCGTGAATCATGACATTCCGTTCCGGTTGCGGTCCTTCTAACCGCGTGTATCATCGAAAAGTTTAGAGAGACAGGGTGTGGTACAGGGATACGATACTGTAACGTTCGAGTTCTGGCCATGCCGCCTACTTTACTGCTGACCAAAGCTAACAGGCTTGCCAGGCAACCCATCGGACAACAGTACAACAGCATATTTACCACTGATCCTCCAACCAGGCTCCTCGTTGTCCAACTTGCTCGATACGTCGCCGGGCACACCAACCACAACATCTGACTTGATCGTCCTGAGCGAAGCCACGGGCGGTGCACCATCCTCGCTAGCCAACGGACCAATCGCCATGTCGAAGGGGGTATCACTAGGAGCCTGACAGTCGTAAGTGAGCTTACGGTGGTTCAAGTCACCTTTGAACATGACCAAGTTCGAGTCGGCAAGATGAAGGAAGAGATCAGGAGCTTCTTGGGAGATGGACCAGAAGGTGTAACCTGTGCACCAGAAGGGGTGTTGTTCGTAGATCCACTGTCCTTTACGCTCGTACTCTTTCCAGCGGAGACCCATCTGTTTGAGCGATTGGACTTCGGCATCGGTGGCTTGGGGGAAGAGGGAACTGTAGAGCATCGAGTTGAGGAGCCAGTCCCAGTCCTTGCGAGTGACGTCCGAGACGAACCATGCGAAACGCTTGCCGTGGAAGCGGATCTCGTTGGCAATGCCGGACTGGATGAGCCAGTCAGCGTAGACGCAGTCGCAGTAAAGCTCGAAACCGGCATTGTCGAGGACAAAGTCGATTCGACCACCCTTCATGTTGGAAACGAGCTTCCAGAGACGGTCGAGATGGTTACCGAGAATGTTCTTCTCCGTGGCAGCAAGATGCTCACCACCAGTGGACTGAAGGTTCTTGATGTCCTCTTCAGTCGTGTTGATAAGGAGCGACAGATCGGTGGCGTTACCCCACAAGCAGACCTGGGTGAGCTCGTGGAAGAGCAACTCGCGAGCCTTGAGCTTCTCGTCTTCGTTGGCACCCTCCTCGTAGGCGAAAGGTTCGGCAAAACGAGTCGAGAGCTCAAAGATGGCAGTACCCGAACGAGAGAAGGTGTCGCACTTTTGTCGGAAGAAGACATCGTAGTCTTTCCAGTACTTGGAGATACTGAAGCACTCATGGAGACGTCGGTACTTGTACGCCTCGGCAAAGAGCCAGGGGGCGTTCATGAAGTCCTTGCCACGGAAGAACTTGGCAATCTCCTTGTTCCAGAGAGGGATATCTCCCTCACCGTCATCGACGATGGGACGGAGCTTGGCGTTATTTTGGAGATCGTCCATGAGCGTGTGCATGCGTTCGATACACTTGGCGAGGTCGATGACCTTTTCTTCCTCGTATTCCTCGTTGAGGGTCTTGATGACATCGTCGACAGCCTTGCCGAGAATGGTAGGCAGACGCTTGCCCATAGTTTCCTATTGGCAGGGCGACAGAAAGGGTGTCACGAGAAAGGAGCATAGTGTGCGAGAAGAGACAGTCAGCAGATGTTCCCTGATTCAGATCGCAAGAGACTTGCAAGCAGGATTAAACGGCTCAGCTTGCTGAAACTAACATGAGCGAAGGAGAACTCGTGGTAGCCACGGTACGCGGGCCAAGGTGGGTTGTTGGGGTCGACACGGGAGGGTGTGCGGGCATACGGAGCAGCACCGCCGAAGCCTTGCTTCTTAGGAGGAAGATTGCCGAGGTTGAGCACCGTCCTGGCGGCGGGCTTGGCGGAGGGGTGGTTGCGGTCAGCCATGGTGATGAATGCTCTCGGGAGCTGAGAGGTGCTGCCGAAAGATGTAGGAGTAGGGATGGTGGTGGTGGTGGTGGTGGATGTGAAAGGAGAAGCAGGAAGCGAGGACGCGGAAGAAGACGTGGGAAACCAGATCAAGAAACGACTGTCGAGCGGAACGGTAACCGAACACGCGCTCAGATCAGGCGGAGACGGCAAAGCAGAGTTGAAGTGGAGAGAGCCGCAACAAAGCATAGAAGCAAAGCTTACGGCCGAGTGAAAAGATTTGCGCATCAGCTCCGCTCCGCACGCACGCGAGTGGCGAAAGACGCGGAGACCTCTGGACTCAAGCTTGTACTTAAATTATCATCATAACAAAAAAAGAACGCTTCAACTAGCAGCAGCAATAGAGAGGAGACAAGTTCAGTTGAAGATATGCCGGGAAATATCCAGAGTTTATCTAATTGCCGAAGCTCGTGAAAGCACACATTGCTTATGCACAAGTTGACTCAGACATGTGAAATGTACAAAGGATGACATAGCAACAGTTCAGGATCTCTGCAGCAGGAACACGTGACTCATTCAAAGTGGCATAGCACTCTCAACAGATGGTCTCAATGCATATATATATGCTCATGTTTGTAGCCTCAACCCATTGATATGATTAAGCATTCTAATTAGCATACACCTGTGCAAAGGGAGCTTGATCGTAGCCCCAACAAAGTGGTGTTCTCTACCTTTTTCTTCAACTAATTAAAAGTCTGATACTCTACCAACTGAGCTAGGAGCCTCCTCAACACCGTTCCAACTCAACCACAGACAACTATGGTGGAAGAAACTGAACCCCAAGCTGGTGCCAGCAAAATCACCAAGAGATCCATGGGGGACAGAAAGGGCAAAACAGTTCAACACGTGCAAACATCAACAACGAGTTTCCTTACCAGCTGAAGTTTGGAAAGTCACCAGAACAACTCATACATCTCATTTGTGTATTTGGGTGCCTTGCATGGGTGAATGTTTCAAAGGTCAAATGGGACAACAAGAAGTTAGTTCAACAAGCAGTTGCAGCTATATTCTTAGGATACAGTCTGGAACAAAAAGGATGGCTATTCTACAGCCCAGACCACAATCCAAACATCTTCTGGAGCAACTTGTCATGGGCCTGAATGCTCGGGAAGCAGGAGGGCACCAGTAGAGAGCATGGCCGTAGTGCAGTCTCCATGGAGACCATGGACTCCTACGGATTCACATGCAAAGGAGGAGCGGGCCCATATGCGAGGAGGGCCCGCCACGAAGAGGACCAAGCTCAAGGAGCAGGCGCAGCCATGAAGAGGACCAAGCTCAAGGAGCAGGCGCAGCCACGAAGAGGACCAAGCTCAAGGAGCAGGCGCAGCCACGCAGAGGACCAAGCTCAAGGAGCATGCAGATGGTTACCACTCAGGGGCTCGAGAGATAAGAGCCAAAGGAACCATCACCGGTCGAAGGAGGAGGAGCAGTGTATAGGAGACCGGCAAGTAGGTCCTGAGGAGGAGGAGCAGTGTCGAAGAAGTCGACACCGCTCAGGAGGCACAGGGGTGCCAAGCAAGGAGGAGGAGCAGTGTCGAAGGAGTCGACACAGCTCAGGAGGACAGGAGTGGTGCTAGAGGGCCCCCCTGTACAGCACTCGACGAAGAGGGTACTCTCTGGAGAGAGAGAGCAGGAGCAGTGTCGCTGGCGACGCCGTGAAGAGGTATATAACCATGCCTTCTCGTCATCAGAGGTCGAGTGGATCCTCATCCACTCTACTCACCAAACAACTAGTCAATACTTTAGCAACATAAGTACTCATTAGTTTCAGTCAGCATAGCAGCAATCTATCACGGTTGCTCCTCATCGTAGTGTGTGTGTTGTATCACCACTACCTGACATCCGAAGGCGCCCATAGCAGGTTAGCGGTCTGGATATAGATAGAACCGAAGGCAGTAGTCCACTGCGGTCCGGGGATCACTTCAAGCATTAGTCAGCACACTGGACACTTGTGTTGACGCCACCAACCTCATCACCAACACCATCATCCTCATCATCATCGACATTCACCAACATCATCAACCTCATCACCATCAGCACTCACACCAGACCTTGGTGTCATCATAACCTTCGTATCGATACTGATCGTGCCGAGCCACCTCTGAACGGAGTGTCCACAGAGGTCAGCCGAAACCTACAATACCGTATACAACAAACGCCACCCGCTGTCACCGCGCAACTTGATAGTCGCCGAGCAACTAGCTCTTAGAGACCGATACCGAGACAATAGCTGTCGCACAGTTAGATAGTCACCGAGTACCTCGACAGACCGACCTGGGTTTCAGGCGCGCGACCCCTGACAGTGGCTTACTTCCTTCCAACAGCTCGAGGTGGAGGTCATGTTTGGTGTGGTGGGGCAGCTTGTCTGCTTCCACTTCATCGAACACATCTCGCAGGTGTTGGTATGGCTTTGTTATGTCTGCAGCTGTCACCTCCTTGTCCACCTCTACCTCCATCTCTACTCCTTTGTCTGCACCTGTAGGAACAAAACCAAAGGCCGGGAGCGATGATGGTGGCTCCTCCAACAGCATGAACCCTGTGGGTCCATCTTCCAGAGCTGCTTGCAGTATGCGCTCTGCTGAGACAAACTCGTTTCCATGCAAAGTTGGACTCTTCATGGATAGAGCCTCTGCTCCTGCTGCTTCCGGGGGTCTCCTCGGGGGTCGGTCCTGCTCCTGAGTCTTGAATTCTAGCTGGCCCGTATCCCATCATATGGTGGGCTTGAGCTTCCGTAGCTCAGTGAACCCTAGGATAAGGTCGTAGTCGGCAGTGTCGGCCACTGAAACTTCGACCACACCCAGATTGTGTGTACCAATAGATACCTGCATGCTTGCAGAGCTATTGATGGAGAGTTGGTGTCCGGTGACACCATGGATCGATCTTGTTTTTGCAGGTTTTGTGGGTATTTGGTACTTACTGATGAAAGAATCTGAGACTATAGACAAACCAGCGCCGGTGTCGGCTAGTATCCGAGCAGGATGGTCTTGAACCATTCCTGAGAGCTCCAATACTGCTTTCCCTCCGCTGGTGGCATAGCATACTTGACAATCTTGATATATACATAGTGATGGCGAGGAGGTTTGCAGAGCAATGCACGCCATCAGTGCATCACCCCACTGATGTTTCCCTCGTCGTCATCATCGTCGTGCTCCTCCTCGTGATTGGGGTCCATGTGCTGCTGATAAAGACTGAGGTCCATGTCCCCCTGTTCTGGCTTGGTGTTGCCTGAGTGGTCGTCTCCGGAGTTGGTGTTCTCCTCAAAGGGGTCCTGGGTGACAACCATGACCTTTGGTCCCATGGGCCGTGAACCCAGGGAGTCTACCCTCCTGCTAGGGCAGTCCCTGGCCCAGTGTCCGATACCTTTGCACACATGACAGGTGTTGTTGCTGCCTCCTGATGGTGCCGGGGTTCCTTTTGGAGCTGGAGTGGGTTGGTGGGGAAGAGGACGGTTGTTTGGGTGAGGAAGGTTTTGGGTGGATTGTCAGGCTGGATAAGGTTGTGGCGATTGATAAGGTTGAGCTGGTGATCGAGTTGAATAAGGTTGCGCGGCCGATCGCTGAACGGGAATTGAACTCTGAATTGGCCGAGTTCCTGGCGATGACACGTTGCTTGCTTGAGAGTGTCTAGCCGAGGCTTGCTGCAGCAGCATCCTCTGTCGATCGATTTCTTCGACCTCCCAGAACCACTCCCATAGCTCCTTAGGTGGGTTCCTCTCAAACTTCTCCTGTATGCTGTGAGTGAGGCTTCCCCTGAAGAGGTTGATGGTTAGCTCATTGTCCCCTAAGTTGACCTGTCCTTCCAAATCTCTGAACTGCTCTACATGTCGTGTAGCAGCTCCTGGTGCATCACTAGTGAGTCTGAGAGCTAGTAGCTTGTTGTAAGCCTCCATCCTAGCATTCCAGGGGTTGAACTGTTCAGCTAGTCGTTTAGTGAAGAACTGCCAGTCATTGAATAGCCTCTCTTCTCTAGCTCGATCAAAGCATAGCTTTGAGGTCCACCACTCTCGAGCAGTCCCTTCCAATTGAGAGCCCAGGTGGTTAATCATCCTGGTGTGCTCGTACACTTGATTGAACCTAAACCAAGCTTTGGCTTCTAGAATGTAGATCTCTACGTCTCGGGGATTGAACTTTGGGAATGGGGTTGCAACGGGCTTTGAACACTCCGTCATGATGCTTGCCTCCTCCTCCTGGTCCATGGCATAAGGGTCCATTTGGTTCCTGCTGTAGGGGTCCACCCTGGTCTTGAGATACTTCGGCCTGGTGGGTGAGGCATACTTCTCATAGTTGGCCTCGGCATGCTCATTCAAGTTGAATGAGACTGAGCGCCGTGGTCGAGGTGCAGGAGTAGGAGTATTGGGGTCTCCTATCATAGATTCATCTCCTCCTCCTGCTTGGTCTCCTGAGTGAGAGAGGTCCGGTGCCTCCTCGGTCAGGTGAGCTCATCGTAGTCGTTCCTCCCGTTGGCCCTGCCTAGTCAGCTCTAGCTGAGCTTCCAATAGAGCTAATAGCCTGTTGAGCTTGTTGTTGAGGTCGGAGTCTGTCATCGTGATCATGAGGAGCTGCTTGAACGATCCACTCTAATGTCAGGGGTCTTGCGCCTGAAACCCAGGTCGGTCTGTCAGGATACTCGGTGACTATCTAACTGTGTGACAGCTATTGTCTTGGTATCGGTCTTGACGAGCTACATCGCTCGGCGATTATCGAGTTGTGCGATGACAGCGGGTGGTGTTTGTTGTATACGCTATTGTAGGTTTCGGCTGACCTCTGTGGACATTCCGTCCAGAGGTGGCTCGGCACGATCAGTATCGATACGAAGGTTATGATGACACCAAGGTCTGGTGTGAGTGTTGATGATGATGAGATTGATGGTGTTGGTGATAAGGTTGGTGGCGTCAACACAAGTGTCCAGTGTGTTGACTGATGCTTGGAGTGATCCCCGGACCGCAGTGGACTACTGCCTTCGGTTCTATCTTTATCTGGACCGCTGGTTTGCTGTGAACCGCCTTCGGACGTCAGGTAGTGGTGATACAACACACGCACTACAAGGAGGAGCAACCTTGATAGATTGCTACTATACTGACTGGAACTAATATATACTTATGTTGAAGTGATAACTAGTTATGGTATGTGTATAGAGTGGATTAGGATCCACTCGACCTCTGATGACGAGAAGGCATGGTTATATACCTCTTCACAGCGTCGCCAGCGATACTGCTCCTGCTCTCTCTCTCCAGAGAGTACCCTCTTCGTCGAGTACTGTACAGGGTGGGCCCTCTAGCACCACTCCTGTCCTCCTGAGCTGTGTCGACTCCTTCGACACTGCTCCTCCTCCTTGCTTGGCACCCCTGTGCCTCCTGAGCAGTGTCGACTTCTTCGACACTGCTCCTCCTCTTCAGGACCTACTTGCCGGTCTCCTATACACTGCTCCTCCTCCTTCGACCGGTGATGGTTCCTTTGGCTCTTATCTCTCGAGCCCCTAAGTGGTACCCATCTGCATGCTCCTTGAGCTTGGTCCTCTTCTTGGCGGGCCCTCTTCGCATATGGGCCCGCTCCTCCTTTGCATGTGAATCCGTAGGAGTCCATGGTCTCCATGGAGACTGCACTACGGCCATGCTCTCTACTGGTGCCCTCCTGCTTCCCGAGCATTCAGGCCCACGACAATACGCCCGTTCAGAATCTGTGATAGGCTCTCTCCTATTACCGATTCTGGCGGGATCCACCATACCCTCTCTCATATCACCGATCTTGGTGGGATCCATAGTACCATCTTCCCTCGAGCTGATCCTGGGCTCGTAGTACTATCGTCCTTCCTGCCGATCTCGATGAGATCTGTCATAGATTCGGTACTATTACTGATCTCAGTGAACTCTGCTTCAAATCCCACGCTCCGCCCGATCCCTTGGCTCCTGCGCTCCCTTCATATGAGCTTGACGGATCTTCTAGCTTCTGCGCATCTCCCCCCAGATCTTCTAGCTTCTGCGCATCTCCCCCCATGACACAATGCTCCCAACACCACAGCTGCATTGCAAAGCAGCATCACGTTCACCACCTCCATTTCCAGAACGGCCTAGTCTGTACAAAGCCACTGAAAGGATCTCTTGCACTCTGTTGAGAGACATCACACCTGAGCTGCTGTAGTTCCACTGGAAAGCCTCTGTTTGCTGGAGTCGGATGGCGAGATTGTTGAATGCTTCAGGGGACATGCAAACAAGTCCATGATACATCCTATGATTGCTTGATTCATACCTGTTGAGAAGGTGGATAAGCTTATCGGTGCAGCCCAGAGGATTGTAACGTGTGATTGTGTACCTTTGCTTGCATATGAAAGTGTACAAGCAGACAAGGTGTCATGAGAGCGGAAGTGGGTCACCATTGTCTTCCAAGTCGTCGATGTCAGTGCTGCAGGAGTGCTGCACTCTGTCGGTGTTTTGTTCGATCTCTGCAGGTATAGAGAGCTCAAGAGTGTGGACAATGTCGTTCAGAGGGGCTTGCTTGTCACTGTAGCGCACCATGGCTGGAAGGAGAAGGAGAAGGAGGATGGAGGATGGAGAGGGAGCATGAAGAGGGAGGATGGCAACAAGAGCATTGCAGGAAGGTTGCAGAGTGTAGTGGTGGTAGTAACAGAAGAGGTGTGAGAGTGAATTTTTTTGTTTAAATGCTTTGGAGCTCATTACTGGACTGTGCTGTGCATCAATTTTATTCACCTCATACTCGCACTCTACAGAAAAACATTCAGATATGACTTTGCATTGAGACTGGATGATGGTACATGTAATGCTACAGGGCAGGAAGATTGAATGATGAGTCCATGTTGTTGTTGTTGCTGGTGTTCTGACGAGCATCCTGTTCACCACTGGCCTGAGAAGCAAGGAGGCACACCATCTCCATCACCTTGTCACGATCACATGCACAAACACATTCATCACGCTCTTTCTCCTCCCTCTTGTGCTGTATGCGCATCTCCTCGCGCTTGGTACACTCAGCCTCCAGCATTCTCTCGCATCTGGTGTGTTCCTGTTCAAGCTGCAGGCGGATCTGAAGGGTATCGATGGAAGAACGATAGAAAGCTTCAGCAAGTGTGTCGCGCTTGTGATCAAGTGCACCTCACTTGCGCTTGGTGCCAGGAGAGTGCTGGGCTGAAGAGTGAGAAGAGGTGGAATCAAAGACATCCAAGCCACCAGCCATGGAGAATGATGGTTGAGCCTGCAAAGGTGAAGGCATGGTAAAGAAGTCATCATCACCAGCACCAGCAACAGATGCACCAGAAGTGGATGCAACGGCTGCTGGGGGTTGGTGGAGTCCATCAAGTCGAGAATAGGAGGCAAACCATGGCTGTGAGCACTGTGATCATATGGCTCACTGCCAGAAAGATCCATGGGTATGTCAGCTGAGCTGTAGGAGGGCATGTCAGCCTCATCATTGCTGGTGAAGTTGAGACTGGGAGTTGTGATAAGTGCTGCGGGATCAGCATAGAATCAGCCATTCATCATCTCGTGCATCTTTTCAAACCAAGTGTACTTTGTTGACAGGGCAAGGCAAGATATGTAGGACTGTTTGAATGTACAATGGGATACTGCAATAGAATTAGCATTCAAGCATGTCGTTGCAAGTAAGATTGCAAACACTTACTGGGTTGGATGCAATGTCCTCCAGCAGCGTACCAGCTCCAGTGAGTGAAAGCTTCTTCTTCTCCCTGTAGTATGTCTCTTGCAGCCACCTCAGCTTGGCCTTGATGCAATTGGGCTTGACAGATGCGCCTGGGAAAATCAACTTGGAGATCTCCCGAAAAATGGGATGTTTGCAAAGTTTGAGGGCTGGATCACTCTCAGCTGATTCTCGAGATGGCAGCAGAGCACACTGGTAGGACTCACTGTTGTAGAGGATTGTGACAAGGTGAAGAACATCAGCACCCGACCATGTGAAGTTCTTCTTGCCTGTGGCAGATCTAGAGGCTCGAGTTGGACAGGAAGTGTGGATGTCAGGAGCGCTTGTAGAACCAGATTGAGACAGTGCAGGCACGCTTTCGGTCTGAGTTGCAGAGCTTGTAGGTGTAGTGGACTGCTGGAACAACTGTGCAGAGATGTCAAGAGAATCATCAGTGGAGGTGGTCATGTTGAAAGAGCGCAAGGAAGGAGGGAGTGAGCAAAAGAGCGACAAGAGTGAGGAGAGGAGAGAAGATGTGGAGTGAATTCCCTTCTGCGTTTTCACAATACCGTCTCCTGACCTGCGTTTTTAAAAATGCGGTTTTTTTTCACTTGGCGCAGCTTATGTAAGCTTTTGCGTTTTTTTGAAAAACGCGCTCTTCAAAAAACCCGGGTTTTTAAAAACGCAAAAACTTTGATACCCAGTTGAAATTAGATACACCACTCAGGAGGCCACGGTCAGGCACTCCTTTTAGTCTGATGCTACTATGTAAAAGGCTTAAATTCATGAGGAGGTAATGACTAAGCTAAGGGCATATATACGTATTCTCGGCACCTGACTGTGCTCCCCTTGTCGAGTCATGCCCATGTGCCACATATCTTCTTTCATAAGTGTTGTCATATCAACATATTCCCTGCATACCATGGTGTCAATCCTCGTGCATAGGCTGCGTTAGCTCCCACTAGCTTCACATTCTGCTTGTCCTCCTCATCGCCTGATGCCTTCCCAATTCCCCGATCTTGTGAGCTCCTATTTAATACATCACGCGTTGGCGATGTCGGTGCATCTTCAACTTACCCCCTTCAGCTGGCGGGCGTGGAGCCTTTGAGCCAGCGAGCCACCTCGCCGGCCGGAAATCTAACAGAACCTCCATATTGTCTTCTGCATCGTCCGACTGACCCTCATCTTACGGCCGTGTGAGCCAGGCTGGGATCGGAAAAATTGAAGTGTGCGTGTGTGAGACTTGCTCTTCTGAGCCTCTGTGACATTGCAAAACGCTAAATTCTAAGCTCAGCCAACATAGCATCACCATCCTCGATCATTCCCTCCACCTCCCTCTTCGCCCTTCTTTCTGCCTTCAGATCTCCACTCCTCTTGAGCGCCTCTACGTAGGACTGGTATTTAACCAGCTCCTGCAAAAGATGGTTGCTCTTTCGCTCCCAATTGGACAATGCTTTGTTGTAATTTGCTCCACGAGGGGAGTAGAGTTGAAGCATTGGTTGTCGGAGCTCGTTGTGAAGGGTCAACTCGCTTACGATTGTTGCCACTTGCTTTTCCAATCGTGCCAGTTGCCTTTCTTCACCGAGTGTGGAGGGTACGGTGGGGAGTTGGGGAGTTCGCCATTCGTTTATGAATGTTCGTTCGTTCGACATGAATCCTGCGTTGTTGGAGGTGCTAATCGAAGGAGCGGCCGAGCTGAGACCGCTGTTGAGATCGCGAGTGGAGGGAGAAGGAGACGAATAACCTTTCCTCTTTGAGCTCTTTCCACTTCTAATGTTCCTTGCGTCTGCTTGCTGATGCTGATGCTGAGACACCGAGGAATCGCCAAAGGAGTCCAGCTCCTCAAACTCATCCTCACTAGGTTGAGGCAAAACCTTGTTCCAGCCATACTCCATATTACTAACACCACCCGCTAGAGGCTCTTTCGATTGTCGAGCAGCCCAATAGTTGCACGTGCTAACCCACTCATTCACCAACTCCTCGTGACCGGTTTGAAAGAAGTACACCTTCCCACCTGGCAATGTAAGCGCAAAGACATGCGGTCGATTTTTGTTATACCCCGGAGGCGGAAGTGCGTTTGCGAGGGAATGAGCGAGAGGAATCTCACCCAAACAAGTGGCGTTGGAAAGCCAATTGCCTCCACCTATCCCAGCTCCTGCTGCTGAACGTTGACTTTTCGCCTTGGACGATGTACCGGTAGAAGCTGAAGAAGACCCACTATGGAACCTAAACATGGACAGCGTACCCTTAGAAACGACCACAAACACTTCCGTCCATGCTTTATCCTTCGCGCGCTTTCCGGTTGCCTCCCAGTAATGCTTTCGTGTCAGACTACCTTCTTTTGCCCACGGTGGACCTGCGAGTGCCAACTTATCATCATCCTCTTCCTCGTCCGCCGCATTCTCAGCCTTGCTAGACGAAGAATTGACGGTGCCGCTTGCTGCAGCTTCTTCCTTCATCGACTCCTTGATGATAGTTTGCGTCAAAGTGCTAGCAAAGCCTGGCGTAATGCTAGGCAGCGGAGGCAGCATACGATCCCCACTCGACACACCCAAAGACTGTGCAGTGCGACCCCAAGGATCGACCGAAGACCTTGTCGGGTTGGGATTGACCGAGGATTCCACTAGGGATGGATTGGATCCCATTCCACCTAACAGCCCCTGAATACCCCTAATAGAACCCCTCTTGAGCGCAGTCATCCGATCACTACCCTTTCCAACCTTCCTCCTTCCTCCATTAGGCGCGAAAGTACCAGATGTTCTTCCAGCAGCCACCGTTCCACTCCCTCCCTCTGGACTGGGCAGCAAAATCCGCTCGTTCTTGACCGCAGCATAGATATCTTTAAGCATTGTCTCTATCTCCGCATCTCTACTCTTGTTACCGCTCATAGCAGTGCCCGGTCTAGAGCTATCCGGATGCTGAGCGTCTGAAGACGATTCCAAATTCGTTGAGCTTGATGTTTGTTTAGATCGACTACCCAGATAGCTACTGGTGCTGTTCCGATGCTGAGCAGAGACAGTTTGAGGGAAAGCATCCATACTCCGAGTCACATCGTTATGAGCATGACTGAAACTGCTCCTCCCATCATCCTGTGCATGAACCGTGGGCGCATCAGTGCTGCTCTCTGCAATAGCGCTAAGTGTGTTCCGTACGAATTGCTGCCTTGTCATTCTCTCCTGCAGCTTTGCGATATGAAGATCAGTGTTAAGCAACAGAATACTGAAGACAACCGAATGAATCACATCCGAGCTCCCAAACACCGAGTCCGGATTACACTCGTAGTACCGCTGCGAAAAGGCAGACAAGATACGATCGATCTGCTGCGTCTCCGCCCTCAAGAACAGCTTATCGCAGAGTCTACGGAAAGCAACATCCAGCCTCAGTCCACTAAAGTCAAAGTTGGCAAAGTAGTACGTGCGCGCTGCACGGTTGACCAAACCCAACCCTCCCAACCACTCTGCGATCTTCTCTCGCTTCAAGACAGCCGGCTCTTCTTCCCAGCACTTTGTCGCCAGCTCTTGTGCGGATGCAGCTACGGCAGGTGTCGCAACCACGTCGTCATTCGTCACTGACCGTGGAGCCCCGTCAAAGCTCGTTCTGGCAGATGTCGGCGATGGGATTGGCGAAGGGCTTGTTCGCACAGATGGAGTTCGAAGTAGGGATCCGCTACCAGCTCTGACAGAACTCGAGGACGCGGAGTACCCGCGACTAATGCTACCATTACGTCCTGGACGAAGGAAAGATTGCTCAGACAGCTCGACCATCTTGGGTAGTGCTGTTGAACCCATGCCTGGCGATGCGGGAGCTGTAATGATTGTAGTAGAGCCTAACTCGAGTGGGCTGGATTCCGCATTGAGATCCTCGGTGTTAGAGCGCTTGGTCACCAGGCGAATGCTCTGCTCCTGATCTTCGTTCTTACCATGGCTAGATACATCAGCGATGTTGGCACCGTTCTTGCCGTCCGCTTGCGGAGGCCGTGGAAGTCGCTGCCCGTCCTTGACCAGGGGCGAGCCCTCAAGGCCGTTGGCCTGCTCGTAAGAGGCTTTAATCGGATCAGATAGCTTTTCACCGTTGGGCAGAATGAACGAGGTGACTTTCGGATCTGCGCTATCAAGACCTGCACTCTCAGCCGCCGTCTCAAACGAGCGGACACTGGTCAAGCTAGCACCGGAATGAGCAGTGCGGCGTGGCACCTGAACCTCGGCAACAGGATCGATCGAGTTACGCTGACTGCTTCGAGCTGAGCTGGAAAGGTCCCTTGGCGACTCTGCGCTATTCGATGCACTGGGTCGTCTAAGCATTCCGACCAACGGCGGGGGTTTGGGTTTGCTTGGTGCCTTGATAGTTGCAGCCTCGCCCGCGCCATTCTCAACTGCCTTGCCTGCCGCGGCACCAGGAAGATTCGCGCCAGCTACGATGCCGAGACCAGTAGCTGCGACTCCCTCGCGGCCGTTCCTAATGTTGTCGGGATAAGAATCCGCTATAACTGGTGTTGTGGGATAGGACGCCTTGTGATCATACCCTTCGGAAGACACAAGATCCGACTCCTCGATGAAGCTGCCCGATCTCTCTCTGTAGTGCTCAATGTCGAGATCCGGTAGCTGCGGAGACGGTCCCCATTGTTGTTTGGGCTTCGATACCTGTTTCGGCACAGCTACTTGGATTTTCTGAGCTTGGTCTTCCTTAAGTGCATCATCCATGTGCGACTCGAGTTGCTGAACAGCCAAGCGAATGGCACCACTCGAGTCACTCGATCCGAGCGACTTGAGTCGATCGTGTCCTTGCCAGCTCGAACGTTGAGGCAACGGGACCTTGGCCGCCAAACCCCACTCGGTAATGGTCGCAGGTGCTGATGGCACGCGCAGTCCGGACCTGACTGATGGAGCCAATTCTTGCTGATCCGCAGCTACGCCAGGATTTCGCTCTGACATTGCAGGCTCGACATCTGTCGATGGGGCCGTTATATGCGAGCTAACGCTGCTCGAGTGCTGCATGAATCGCTCTGGGATGCTGGGAACAGCGACCCCTTCTGTGGACGTGAAGAGCGCGCTTTGCTTGTGCGTCGAATGCGACGTACTGCCGGTGGCAGATGAGACGCTGAGCACGCTTGCCTTGCTTTCCCTTCGACCCAAGGTCGTGGCCCCTACGCTCCCCTCGCTGCGGCCCAAAGAGATGGCAGACGGTTTAGAGCCGATCGAGTAGGCAGCTCCTGGTGAGCCAGAGCCGCTGTGCTTGGCAGCATGCTTCTCGCGGCGTACTGGCGTGTTGTTTTTACGCAGCTTGCGCAAGAAGCCGCTGGTCTTCTTCATTTGCTGTCGGAAGGATCCCATCGAGTTCCCTTGATCGGCGGCGTTTGTGCTGTTGATCTCTTGCTCAAGGCCAAGACTGTTGCTGAGTCGGGGGCGTGCTCGTCCTGGTGATTCGCTTTCAGGAGGGAGCATTAAGCCAGGCATAGCCGACATGGGTGCTGCCTTTCGTGTCGAAGCGGTGGAGACTGCGCTCGGCGAGGCAGCCAGACGACGTTGCAGCGAGGTAGTCCTGTCTGGTGAAGCTGGTGGTTTGCTGCCGTTGGCGCTGATTCCTCTCGATATCGATCGGTGCACGGTGCTAGTCGAAGTGGAAGTCGATGGCTGAGGCTGAGGCTGCTGCAAAGATGATTGGAAGACGGCGGCGTCTGGTGGACGTGGTATCACGTCCGCTCGCTCTTCGTCGATGTCGTCAATGTCGTTGCTTGTCAATGATGACGAGGAGCGTTGCCTTCGACGTTCGACAATGACCCTATTCGAGCCAGATGGGGACCCAAGCAAGGCGGGTACTGGTGTAAGACCGTTGCGACTGTCGAGGCTATCTTCAGTGTCCAGGGGTACCTTTGATCTTTCTTTCAAGACGTAAGTCTCGTCGGAGGCTAGCAGAGCTTCGAAGCTTCTCCCAATGCGTGACGGGCCAAACTTCTTGGGGGAGGTGTGACGTGAGCTGGAAGCACTTGCGATGGAAGGTCGTGCTGGCGGCTCTGCAAGGGCGGAGGCGAAGGAAGCTGTGGTGCTGGCGATGTTGGGTCTCGAGATCAGATGGCGGCCATGAGCACGGATGGTAGGGTGGTCACCGTGGAGGGAGGGTTGTGAGTCGGCGTCGAGCTCACCTATGGGTTGTGTGTTTGGTGGTGGAGCATCGCCGGTCGAGGTAGACGGAAGCGCTACTGGATCGTTGGAAGGGGAAGCATGTTTGTCAGCTTGGGAATAGGAAGGAATCTCAGAATGATCGCTCGAGATGGAGGCACGCTGAGACGAGGCCTCGCCGTCTGTGAGTATATGCGAGGATGACATGCGTGAGGTTGATGCCCAAGTTAACGACGAAATGAAGACAACGGCCCAGAAGCAACGGGGAGAACAGGAAGCTTGAATAATGTATTCACAGCCGCAACTGCCCCTATGAAGCTGAGGCTAAGCTCTAGGCTTGCCGCTTGCCGGTGGCTGAACTACAAGAAGATGTGGGTGGAAGAGAAGCAGAAGCGCTACTGCTTGATGCAAGTGGCTGCGCGATGGTTGGCGGGAGTTGCAGCAGCTGGGAGATCTCGTGGTCTGCTGAGCTGTGCAGGTGGAGACTAATTTGACGTTAAGTTAAGTTAGCAGCAGCACTTAGGGGGTATCAAAGTTTTTGCGTTTTTAAAAACGCGGGTTTTTTGAAGAGCGCGTTTTTCAAAAAACCGCAAAAGCTTACATAAGCTGCGCCAAGTGTAAAAAACAACCGCGTTTTCAAAAACGCAAAACCGAGTTCACTCCACAACAGTGAAAGTATGTGAGCACTAGTTCGATCTCACACCTTCGCCGCCTTTCCTCACTCGGATCCGTAGCAAGTTGTCGAGGCCAGTCCCGCGTATCGGCATGCGTCAGGCCCGATCATCGCGATGGGGATCGGCACACCGGCTATATGATACCCGAGGTGGAGAAGATAGGTGCCACGTCATGTTTCATATGCTTACTGTTAGGTTACGTCTTTTATCGGCCGTATGGTTTCATCGCGTTTTCGGAAACCCGCTTTCCTTAAAGGGGCGTTCAAATTTCCTCCAAAAACGCGCTTTTCAAAAAACCCGCGTTTTTAAAAACGCAAAAACTTTGATACCCCCTTATGTCTGCGAAGTGTCAGCGGTCGCACACCTGGAACCCGAAATCTATTGTAAAAGCCTACTAGGATCTTTCTTGGTGAAATCTATTGTATAAGCCTTTTATGATCTTTCTCACTGGAATAGATTGTAACAAAGATTTATAATGGATTCCAACTAACTGCTGTGGACACTCTGTCCAGTGGTAGCACAGCACAATCAAGGTCCTAGCAAACCTACTTGAGACTACACCAGGGTGTGGTGCAACAGCATCTGTCTTCACACAAGCATCTGTAATGTCAACAGCTGCACAATTGATTGATTGAATGGAAACCAGACTCCAGTGGACAACTGCCTTCAGTATGAGATCGAGAGAGCGCTGGACCACAGAAACTGCCTTTGGTATCAATTGTTATCCGGACCACAGTAGTACTGCATATGGATGTCATCAATAGCGGTGATACAACACACTCACTATGTTGGAAGCAATGACCTGTAATTGCAACTTGTGATGGAACAACTAAGTATATGATATGGTAAGGATATTTCTAGTTAAAAGTAGAGTGGATTAGGATCCACTCGACTATTACTATGAAGAGAATGTGTGGTTATATAAATGTTTTGCAGTGTCGCCTGTGACACTGCTCTTTGTAAGCGGTCGCATGCCTGAAACCAGATTGGGTGTTTCCAGTTGTTTTCAGTGAGATCAACTGAGTAAGCTCTATTTGGTATGTTTCGATTGAGAGTAACCAGATGGTTGAGTTCTGGTAGGTGTCATGGGCCTAAATGCACAGGGAGCAGGAGGGCTATTGGTTTGTAGATAGCAGGAGGTGACCAGGACCGTGCTATAGAAGAGTGGTCGGCTAAGGGGTATGGACAAGAAGAAGTACAGTCTTTGTGGAGATCATGAGCAAGGATGCCTGTACAACGAATTCACATGCAAGGAGGTCTGAGCTCATATGCAAGGCATCGCCATGACGGAACCAAGCCCCTATGCGAGGAGGACCAAGCTCCAGGAGCATGCAAGACAGTTGCTACTCAGGGGCTCAAGAAATAAGAGTCAAGGAAACCATTGCTGGTCAAAGGAGGAGGAGCAGTGTATAAGAGACTGGCAAGCAGGTCATGAGGAGGAGGAGCTGTGTGTCAGGGGTCGCGCGCCTGAAACCCAGGTCGGTCTGTCGAGATCCTCGGTGACTATCCAGCTGTGTGACAGCTATTGTCTCGGTCTCGGTCTCGAAGAGCTAGTTGCTCAGCAACTATCAAGTTGCGCGGTGACAGCAGGTGGCGTTGTGGTATACGCTATTGTAGGTTTCGGCTGACCTCTGTGGACACTCCGTTCAGAGGTGGCTCGGCACGATCAATATCGATATGAAGGGTATGGTGACACCAAGGTCTGGTGTGAGTGTTGATGATGACGGTGATGAGGTTGATGACGTTGGTGATGAGATTGGTGAATGTCGATGATGATGAGGATGATGGTGTTGGTGATGAAGTTGGTGGCGTCAACACGAGTGTCCAGTGTGCTGACTAATGCTTGAAGTGATCCCCGGACCGCAGTGGACTACTGCCTTCGGTTCTATCTATATCCGGACCGCTAACCTGCTATGGGCGCCTTCGGACGTCAGGTAGTGGTGATACAACACACACACTACAATGAGGAGCAATCTTGATAGATTGCTGCTATGCTGACTGTAACTAATGTATACTTATGCTGAAGTGATAACTAGTTATATGGTGAGTGTAGAGTGGATGAGGATCCACTCGACCTCTGATGACGAGAAGGCATGGTTATATACCTCTTCACAGCGTCGCCAGCGACACTGCTCCTGCTCTCTCTCTCCAGAGAGTACCCTCTTCGTCGAGTACTGTACAGGGGGGGCCCTCTAGCACCACTCCTGTCCTCCTGAGCTGTGTCGACTCCTTCGACACTGCTCCTCCTCCTTGCTTGGCACCCCTGTGCCTCCGGAGCGGTGTCGACTTCTTCGACACTGCTCCTCCTCCTCGGACCTACTTGCCGGTCTCCTATACACTGCTCCTCCTCCTTTGACCGGTGATGGTTCCTTTGGCTCTTATCTCTCAAGCCCCTGAGTGGTAACCATCTGCATGCTCCTTGAGCTTGGTCCTCCTCTTGGCGGCGCCTGCTCCTTGCGCTTGGTCCTCTTCTTGGCGGGCCCTCCTCGCATATGGGCCCGCTCCTCCTTTGCATGTGAATCCGTAGGAGTCCATGGTCTCCATGGAGACTGCACTACGGCCATGCTCTCTACTGGTGCCCTCCTGCTTCCCGAGCATTCAGGCCCATGACACTACCCCCCTCTTAAGAGCCGAGCTCCGTCGAGGCATGCTCTGGTCTGGTTCATGCTGACTCTTCTCCTCCTACTCCTCTTGCTCGCTACTCCTTCTTCTACTCATCTTCTTGATGTCGTTTGCTCTTGACGACATCACCACCTTACTCCTCCTCCTTCTCTCTACTCCTTCTTCTGTTTATTCGTCCCCCCTCCGACACCTCATACTCCTGGATGAGGTCGGGGCAGTTGAGGTTCGAGACCGGTTCCCATGAAGCAGCTTCTTCTGAGTACCCTCTCCAGAGTACCTTGTACTCTATAACCCCATGGTGTGAACGCTTGTCGATGAGAGCTTCGACTTCGAAGTCGAGGTCCTCATCTGGGAGTGATGGTATGGTGGGCTGTTCTGCCCGTTGAGCGAGTGAGCTTGTTCTTGCTGGCTCGAGCATAGAGACATGGAACACATCATGAACCCTAAGGTTTGCTGGCAATGTGATTCGATAGGCTCGGTGTCCTATCCGTTCCTGGACCGGGTATGGTCCTGCAAACCGGGTGTCCAGCTTCAGGGTGGGTCGCCGTGTCTTCCAGTTCCGGCGGTTGATGTATACCATATCACCCACCTTGAACTCGATGTCCTTGTGCTTCCTATTGTACTGGTCTACTGTTCGGCTCTGTGCCTCCCTAATCTGCTCCTGAAGGTATTTGCAACGCTCCTTCCCATCCATGAGATACTCAAAGCGACCTGGGTCATTGACTCCTAGTCGTTGAGGGATATCTGGGTGGGCCTTGGGGTTCCATCCGTAGCATGCAAAGAACGGTGAGACACCAATGCTGTTGTGGACCGTGTTGTTGTATACAAAGGCTGCAGTGTCCAGCAGGTCGGCCCAGTCATTCTGCTCATAGTTGCAGTACATCCTTAGGTACTGCTCCACGACCTGATTGACTCTCTCTGTCTGTCCGTCGGTTTGAGGATGATAGGCCGTGCTAAGCGAGTGTTTCACACCCATCTGTTCTGCAAAGGCCTTCCATGCTCCTGATATGAACTGTCGGCCTCGGTCCGAGACCATGTGATCTGGGTAGCCGAAGAGTCTAACCATGTGTCCATACAGCAGTACTGCAGTCTGCTTTGCAGTGACTGTCTTATAGGTCGGGGCCAGGATGGCAAACTTGGTCAGCCTATCGACAATGACGAGGATGGAGTCATAGTTCCTTGAAGGTGGTAGTCCTTCAATGAAGTCGAGGGATATCGAGCCCCATGGCCTGTCTGGTGTGGCAAGTGGCTGTAGCAAGCCATACGGACGATGACGAGGAGCTTTGTACCTAGCACATACTGGACAGCTAGCTACGTAGTCAGCAATCCAAGCTGTCATGCTTGGCCACCAGTAGTGTCGTTGGGCTGCTTTGATGGTGGCATCTCTTCCTACGTGCCCTGCAGTGATGCCATCATGACATTGAGTCATCACCATGAATCGCAGGTGCTCTACAGATAGAGACTGTCCATCTACCTCCTTGGCACTTCTTGAGCGTCGGTTATTGGTCCTTCCTGGCATGGTTACCTTGGGGATAACCAACCTTCCTCCACTGTACCATAGGTCGTCCTTGACCTCGAAGGGCTTCTTCGAGTGTATCTCCTGTAGCTCTTGGTCTAAGGGCTGGAAGATCTTGACCAGGTCTTTGAGCCCTTTTGATGCTATGGACTCCATTGAGAGCATGGGAGCCACCAGGGTTGAGTCATGGTCCGCTGTTTCCGCAAACACCCGAGGAGACAGTAGTTGCCTCATGTTATGTTCCTGCTCCTCACCGGCTGGTTGCATGTCAGCTCGTCTGGTGAGAGCATCAGGTTCTCCTCCCTTGTCTCCTGGTCGGTACTGCAGGATGAAGTCGAAGTCTGCTAGCAGTACTGCCCATCGAGCCTGTCGGCCAGTGATGCGTCTCTGGGACTTGAAGTACTTGAGGGCTTCATGGTCCGTGAGGATGACTAGCTGACTAGGTAGTCCAGCTAGCATGTGTCGCCATTGAGTGAGGCAGGCGACCACAGCTAGGAGCTCCTTGTCATGGATCTCATAGTTCCTCTCGGCCGAAGACATCTTCCTGGAGTAGAACGCCACTGGATGCCAGCGTTCCTCATGTTCCTGCTTGAGCACTCCGGCTATAGCAAAGTCACTTGCATCGGTCTCCAACCTTGTTGGGAGGTGGTAGTCGAAGTGCTGGAGCACTCCTGCTGATGTGAAGGCCTGAATGAGCTGATGGAAGGCTTGTTGGGCCTCCTCCGGCAACTCAAACTTCTTGAAGCGTTCCGTTGGCTTCACCAGTGATGTCAATGGCTTGGCTATCCGAGCGAAGTGAGCTATGAATCTCCTGTAGAAGTTGGCAAAACCCAGGAACCGTTGGATGTCATGGATAGATGCCGGCATCGGCCATTCCTTGACCGTTCGTACCTTTTCTGGGTCCATTTCGATACCAGTCGGCTTGATGATGTAGCCCAGGAACTCCACCGTCTTGGTGTGGAACTCACACTTGGACAGCTTAGCAAAGAGCCGGTTGCTCCTTAAGCGAGTGAGGACCTCGGTAACATGCTTCACATGTGACTCTTCAGTGTCACTGAAGATCAGGAAGTCATCTAGGTATACCACTACATATGCTCCAATGATGTCCCGGAAGATGTCATTGATGAATGACTGGAAATGAGCGGGAGCATTGGCTAGGCCGAATGGCATCACTAGGTACTCATAGAGTCCCAACGGGTGCCAAATGCTGTCTTCCATTCATCTCCTTTAGCAATCCGGATGAGATTGTATGCTGCTCTGAGGTCGAGCTTGGTATAGATCCTTGCCTTCCTGAGCAAGAACAGCTGCTCCTCGATGAGAGGCAATGGTGCCCTGTTCTTGACAGTGATCTCGTTGAGGCCTCGATAGTCCACACAGAGTCTGAGACCTCCATCCTTCTTTGGTACGAAGAGCACTGGTGATCGTGCTGGGCTCTTCGATGGTCTGATGAACCCCTTCTTGAGGTTCTCGTCCAAGTACCTCCTCAACTCGGTCATCTCCTTGGGTCCCTTAAGGTACAGGGGCCCTTGAGGTGGCTTTCCTCCTTCTATCAATTCAAGGTGGAGATCATGCTCGGTATGATGGGGCAGCTTGTCTGCTTCCACTTCATCGAACACATCTCGTAGATGTTGGTATGGCTTTGGTATGTCTGCAGCCGTCACCACCTTGTCCACCTCTACCTCCATCTCTACTCCTTTGTCTGCGCCTGTAGGTACAAAACCAAAGGCCGGGAGCGATGATGGTGGCTCCTCCAACAGCATGAACCCTATGGGTCCATCTTCCAGAGCTGCTTGCAGTATGCGCTCTGCTGAGACAAACTCGTTTCCATGAAGGGTGGGTCTCCTCATGGATGGGTCCCCTGCTCTTGCTGCTTCAGGGGGTCTCTTCGGGGGTCGGTCCTGCTCCTGAGTCTTGAACTCCAGCTGGCCCGTATCCCATCGTATGGTGGGCTTGAGCTTCCTTAGCTCAGTGAACCCTAGGATAAGGTCGTAGTCGGCAGTGTCGGCCACTGAAGCTTCGACCACACCCAGATTGTGTGTACCAATAGATACCTGCATGCTTGCAGAACTATTGATGCAGAGTTGGTGTCCGGTGACACCATGGATCGATCTTGTTTTTGTAGGTTTTGTGGGTATTTGGTACTTACTGATGAAAGAATCTGAGACTATAGACAAACCAGCGCCGGTGTCTGCCAGTATCCGAGCAGGATGGTTCTGAACCATTCCTGAGAGCTCCAATACTGCTTTCCTCCGCTGGTGGCGAAGCATACTTGACAATCTTGATATATACATAGTGATGGCGAGGCGGTTTGTAGAGCAATGCATGCCATCAGTGCATCACCCCACTGGCGTTTCCCTCGTCGTCGTCATCATCTTGCTCGTCCTCGTGATCGGAGTCCATATGCTGCTGATAAGGCCGGAGGTCCATGTCCTCTTGCTCCGGCTCGGTGTTGCCCGGGGGCTATCTCCGGAGTCAGTGGCCTCGTCGAAGGGGTCCTTGGTGATGACCATGACTTTGGTCCCATAGATCGTGAACCTAGGGAGTCTACCCTCCTGCTAGGGCAGTCCTTGGCCCAGTGTCCGATGCCTTTGCACACATGACAGGTGTTGTTGCTGCCCCCCTGATGGTGCC